>CALYLW010000043.1:825000-1042500 GCA_944989445.1 Ampullaceana balthica | reverse complement strand
GAATATCCGCAAGAGTGAATTAGGATCGAAATGAAATTTATAAACCTGAATTTCCTGATGTTAACAGATGTATACCTTTAAATAACAAAGTACACATGGGTAATATTAAGATCCTTCACTTGAGTCTTCCATGAAAAAACAATTACAATCTTAAGCAAGTTCAGTCAATCAAAAAATGAAACATTAGACAAACGTGCACAAAACGTTCCTATTTCCATCATCGAACAAAGCAAAAATGCATGATGGTCAGGTCAGTACACAACATTACATTACCTGCTTTGATGCACTCCTACCAATAGTCATTTACATTGTGCATGGCTAGTGGAGATTAACTATAATATGGTGTTCGCATGTTAAGCGCAGTATTGCGTTAACGCACATTTTGTTGGATCTGCATGTAGATTGCTTTTGTGTCAGAGAGAGAGTGAGAGAGAGAGAGAGAAAGAGAGATAGTTTGATACTGAGACAGATTTAGTCCAATAGAATGAAAGCCAGAAAGATTAAATAATAGAGAGTGGCTGAGAAAAGGGACACTAGCAGACAACTACTAAAAAAATGAAGTAAGCGAGAAAAAGTGAGAGAAAAGTACAATGTAGTTAGAGTATGCAAGAGAAAGACGCAGAGGACTATAGTGAAGATTGGATAGAGACTTACAGATATAAATTCAGAGCTAAACACAGTGTACAGAGCGAGACATAGAGAAAAATACATGGACAAAGAAAGAAATAAAGAACAAGAGATGCAGAGAGAAAGAAAGAATTTAAAAAACGGCAAATCGAGAGACGGGTGAAGAGACAGATACTTTGGGGTACAACCCCCATCTGTATATCAGCAGATAGAGGGAGAAATTTTTCCCGTGATGCTCCGGAGAAGCTGGATATATTAGCCTCACCAATATTCTCTTCCACACCTTTTCTATAATCTTAGACCGTACATATCATTGTGATTATTATAACGATCAATGGCAATCTATTTCTACATGAAACCTAATAAACAATTTCCTAGAATATGTAAAACTCCAGTGGGCGATATTGTTCGACAAGTGTAACGTCCAGCTAGATGGATACACAACAACTGATTGTGCTACCCGCACTCTTAGAGCTCTCTTGTCTAATTTCTTGTTTCCCGACCTTCACATTGCACGATGAAAATATGTCGTCCCAGGTATGTAGCCGATGACTCAAATGAACCCCCGAGGTCTGATTCCTCTACATTTAGCCAGGTATTCGGGATCGGTGGAGATTATGTTTTAATGGGATGATGTTGCCAGCTTGAACTATGAAATGATGAAAGACTAATAACTTTTTCTAAAATATTTTTGCATTTTTTAAAATTGTATAATTGTGTAACGATTTAATCTCGAGTGCTGACGGATATTAAACAGAAAGGACAGAGTTAGATACAATACACATACTTGCAGTAGTGGAATAGTTTTTTAGTTAGCATAGAAAGCATTTTTTCCCTGGGCTTTTTAAAAATATTTTCTTGTTTATTTGAAATATTTCATAGCAGCGGTACGCTTTGAACAAACTAGAGCAAATTATTTTTTTTTAAAAGGAGCGGCCAGATTCATTACTGGAGAATATTCAAAATTGACATGAGACATATCTTTAATTAAATCGTTAAACCTGGAAACACTGGACGATAGAAAAACAAAGAGCAAAGCAGTAATAATACATAATGCAATTAATTCTAGCTTGGAAATACAGCACAAATATAATCTGATACAACCCTCAGATAGACATAGATATTAAACACACGTTTCTTATTCCCTATGCAAGAAAAAAAATATCGAAGCTCTCGTTCTTCCTGTCTAGAATTCTGATGTGGTATGCGTTGCATGATCAAACCAGAAAAACGAACACTCTATCACCATTTAAAACTCTAATTAAACTGCAAGACTAGACACAAACCCTTAATAAGTGTAGTACGAAATAAGCTTTTGTATGGAATAGGCGTCTGTAACGGATAAGATAAGATATCATCTTTCAGCGTCACGCATTGACTAATTTATTACTGCCCCTAGCACCGAATTACATCTTTCAGCGTCACGCATTGACTAATTTATTACTGCCCCTAGCACCGAATTACATGTTTCAGCGTCACGCATTGACTAATTTATTACTGCCCCTAGCACCGAATTACATCTTTCAGCGTCACGCATTGACTAATTTATTACTGCCCCTAGCACCGAATTACATCTTTCAGTGCCTCCGCCACGTATTCACAAATCTACTTTGACTGATAAATTGCAGCGTTATACATTTACTAGCACGAACAGTGCATGAAAAGAATATAACAGTGATTGTTGACAAAGCTGTAAAACAGTGCAACACTTAAGTAAGCGGAGTGCCTTAGTTGTCAAATATAAATACACATATGTTAGGTTATGGTGCAATTGTTCATTGATTATTCGCTCTCACTTACTGAAATGTTCCGGTTTTATTACACTTGTGAGTCTTTTTAAAAGAAAAACACAATACATTTGCTGTTTAAATCCCTTATATTAACTTCACCGCCGTCTCTGTCTTGGGCCCGCCCGCCCACCCGCCCGCCCGCGGAAAAACAAAAGTCGAAAATGACCCACTTCCAGTGAAGCAATCGAGCTGAAATTTGGCACACGGACCCGTGTCACCTAACAACCCATCGTATCAAAATTTCAGATCGATCGAACGTACCATAAATAAATTAATGCATTTTTAGTTTATTTATATAAACTATATGTAGTGGTCGCTATTGTTTACATTTTACGGGTCACTTGACTTCAGGCCAGCCACCAGTGAACACATCTCGTGTTTAAACCAGGTAAACCACCTGGAGTTGAGTTAACACGTTGACTGCACCCATCCATGTCCACACCCCCTCCTCCCTTCCCCCAGTTTTAAAGCCAGGGGAGATAATTTCGGTTTCAGTCTGTAAATGTTTGTCACTTTTGAACATAATCAATACTTTTAGTTATGTCTCATATATAAGGGATTTATAGTCAAAAAAATTGTTTTTACGGGGTTGTTTTACTTTTAAATCCCTTATATTAACTTTTCGGCCGTCTCTCTCTGTCTTGGGCTCGGCGGGCGGGCGGAAAAACAGAAGTCGAAAACTACCCACTTCCCATGATCCGATCGAACTGAAATTTGGCACACGGACCCGTCTGACCTAACAATGCATCGTATCAAAATTTCAGATCGATGGAACGTACCGTAATTAAATTAATGCATTTTTAGTTTATCCTTATATGAGGTATGTAATTTAAATTCACGATTTGTTATTGTTTTTTTGCCACGTGAAAGTTTGAGCATTGAGGCGACCCAACGAAACGACGGTGCGCTTTTGTTTACATTTTACGTGTCACTCTGAGCTCGGTCAAGCGAATCGGTGACCAGACTTTTCCCCTCTCCCCCTCCCACCCACCCCTCCCCCCAGTGGCGGATTTAGCTATAGGGCAGGGGGGGCGGCTTGCCCCCCCACGCCCCTGTTGGGTCTAAAATGGCGCCCCCTAAAGACGCCCTCGATGAACACTAAAAACGTGTCACAAGAGCTGAAAAAAAGATTGCTAAACACGAAACTTCTAATCAACACCAAATTACTTGCTAAAAATTGTATATCAAGTGATGAAACGATAATATCTGGTTTAAATCAATCACTCGCATCTGAATTATCAGCGACAATTGATAATGAAGTTAAGTCTGCACAATTCTTTTCTTTAATTATTGATTCAACCATTGATATATCTAGAATTGATCACATGTCAGTTTCTTCACGTTAATTTTTCAAAAATTCAGGTCATGTTGTGCAAAGATTTATAGGCGTTTATACTTTGGTAAACAGTGGCTGGGTGGCGAATAGTGCGCTCGCCTCACAAGCTGAGGGGCGTGTGATCTAGCCCACGTTAAAGCCACAATAAAAATGGGGAATGACTTACGCTAAGAAAGTCCTCCGCTGACCTGGAAGGGAGATGGGGCGCCCATCAAGGTCTACCAAGCACCGCCCATGGTAGGTTCTAACGTAAACATTAGGACCCCCTACGACCACCGTTTATGGGACTTTAAAAATTAAATTAAAAAATTAATAAAAAATAAAAAATTTGCTGCTGCATTTGCTGAGAAGATTATAAAGCAGTGTTTCCTCAAATAATGGGGCGCACCCCCAGAGGGGGGGGGCGCGAGGCTCCCTAAAAGGGAACGCGAAATGGTGTACTTATAACAATTTTATAGACAAATGATACTATTTACTGTCGCGCGGGGGGCGCGAAATGTTTTCTTCTTCCTAGGAGGGGGCAGGGCCGTCTTAACGCAAAGGCCCGTTGGAAATTTGCCCGGGGGCCCACGAGCATAGGGGCCCCATGGTAATATGTTTACTTATATATATTATGTATATTTATTTTTTTATTCCTGCGGGGGGGGGTCACTCTTTCTTTGCCCAGGGGCCCAACACTATTTCTTTGACCGGGGGCCCAAAATGGTGTAAAGACGGCTCTGGGAGGAGGGCGCGACAGAAAATAATTGAGCAACACTGTTTTAAATGAACTAAAAAAGCGAAACATTGATTTCACACTCTGTCAAGGAAGGACATACTCTGGAATTAAGAGTGGCCTTCAAACTAAGATAAAGAAACTTTCACCCAATTGTTGTGCCCATGTTTTGAATTTGGTTACTATCGAAGCAATGTCTATAAACAGTGATGTACAGTTATTTTTTGGCACAGATTTAAGGTTGTATGCATTCCTTACGTCTAGTTTACCACGTCTACATACTCTTAAAGAACACAAGAAATCTCAATATGAATCAACAGTAGATACTCTGAAACGACTTTCTGATACAAGATGTTCAAGACGTAAGCATGCAGTTGTTGGATCATTCTCTGATATCCTAGCCACAGTTGATTCAGGGGAATAAACAGAATATAAAAGAAGTATCAGAGCAGAAACTATTGGACTATTTGTTTTAATAACAAAATATTCTTTTGTTTTTCTGATGCCATTTGTACAAAAGTTTTCTTCGTGTTATCAAACTACTTGCAAAGCCTTTGCAAGTGGTCGATGTTGGAAGAAATAAGTTTGTTGAAATGAGAAGCGGTGAAGCTTTTTGAAAGTTTGAATGTAGATGTCTAATAATTTATTAACGAAAATGGTTCTAAACTAGATGTTAAAACAGAATTTAAAGAAAAGTGAATTGCAAAAAAGAAAAGCATGGCAGGCGAACTTAGCAGAGATAAAATGGCTGATGATCCAACAGCACGCTTTAAATCTGAAACGTACTTCACTATCTTGGAAACACTTGTAACACAAATTTAATGACTTTTGGGGCACAGTTACTTATTTCTATTGTTTTGATCCATCACAAATGTCGAAAGGAAATTAATATTATTTTCAAAGTTTATGCAAAATTTACAAACACGAAATTAACCTTGAAGAAGCAATCGTAGAATATGATACCTTTAAAGATTTGTATGCATTATTGTATGTATCATTAGCTAGTGAACTACAACTTAAAAAGGTTCAGCCGTCCTTGACTGAAAAACAAATGGCATCAGGTATCCCTAATTTGTCAATACTCTATAAAATTTACTTGATTCTTCCTGTTAGTAGTGCTACTGCTGAAAGAAGTTTCAGTAGATTTAAACTCATCAAAAATTATTTGCGCTCAACAATGACAAACAAACGTCTGTCTGGATCGGCATTAATTTCAATTGAACGTGATCTAGCTGAGAACGTTGACTTTGAATCAACGATAAATCGTTTTGCTTCAATGAAATCACGTAGAAAGCAATTTATAAAGGGCTAAGGGCTCTATCTTATCTTATCTATTACAGACGCTCGTTCTTCATAGAAGAATATTGCGTCCTATACTTATTCATGGTTTGTGTTTAGTCCTGCATTGTTGTTAGAGTTTTAAATGTTTATTTAAGGAACTTACAATAATTGTTTGTGTAAAGTTCATTGATTTTCCCAAAGTTTGATGCTCAAACTTCCAGTGATAAATTATTTTTAAAAATTGTGATGTAAATTGTTTAGTTTATTTATAAGTATAATATTATTGGCACTCATTGTGTGTGTGTGTTACTAATCCTGACCAATCCGCACCACCAAAATCTCTGTGTTTTTCATTATTTGTAGCATCAAATTACCTGGTCTTAAACTGAAATATTTTGCCAGCTAAAATTCTCATTTCATTCTTTCAGATAGAAAACTATTACAAGAACTAAAAACAGTAGCTCTTAAAATTTTAGTAAAAATAAGTTGCTTCCTTTGGTTCATAATTTACTGTCATCTTTTTATCCTACATATGATATATGTATATAATATGTATATGATAAATGATTTCTTTAATTACTTAGGCCTTTTATTAATTATTAACATTTTTAAGTAACATTATATTTTGTTTGCATTTGTGACCTATTACTCTCCTGAATATAAATCAATTCTTTGTATATTGAAGAGATTCATTGCAAGGGTTTGATGTAAACAAAAATAATATTAAATAATGTACTTTGAATGATCAACGCAGCATTTATTAATTAACACTTAGTTATTTGTTTGAGTTACTGTCACTGCTATTTATGGCAAGCTGAACAAACTGATGAGTCATCTTGCAGATAGTAAAACAAACTTTTGGAGGTCTATAACAAAATTAATCAAATTCTACCTCATTATCAAAATATTTTAGATGTTTTATTTAGCCCAAAGACTTTAAATTTATTATGCTGAGTTTTCTATGTTTAAGTCTGCTAGGATATTCAGCAATTGAAAGTGAACACAAAGGATTATGAGAAATCTAGATTTTGTCACAAATAACAGCTCCCAAATTAACCACCATTTTCATAAATTCAATTGATTAACCGTATTTACTTAAGACTAGATGTTTCTTTTTGTTTAGCAAGTTGCCATAGGGCAACTCTGCAAATGTATGTAAACATAAACAACACAGCTTAGATTTCATATTTGAGACTAAATCAGTCTCTTAAAAAGAAAACTTATTAAAGTAAATCTCACATTTAAAGTGAGCAGAAATGTTTTTTTCAACATAAAATACAGCAATAAGTCAATAAGAGTGAATCTCATATCAAATTTCTAATCTTCATTGCAGAACCAGCAATTAAGACAAATGAATTTTATTTCAGCATCTAGAAATATTTGCACTAAGTGAATGAATAAAAAAAAATGTAGGCGCCCCCTGAAATTCTCATGGCCCCCCACGCAGACAAACCTAAATCCGCCACTGCCTCCCCCCTAGGGTTATGAAGCAAACTTGTGTTAAGACAGATTCAGTCTGTAAATGTTTGAAAATAATCAATACTGTTAGTTATGTCTCATATATAAGGGATTTATAGTCAAAAACTTTGTTTTTACGGGTTTGTTTTTTAAATCTCTTATATTAATTTCACAGCCGTCTCTGTCTTGGGCACCGCGGAAAATTGGATGTCAAAGATGACACATTTTCCGTAATCCGATCGAGCTGAAATTTGGCACATGGTCCCGTCTCACCTAACAATGCATCGTATCAAAATTTCAGATGGATCGATTGTACCGTAATTACATTAATGCATTTTTAGTTTATCCCTATATAACGTATGTAATTAAAATTCACTGTTTGTTGTGTTTTTTTTCACGTGATTGTTCAGTCACGCGTTGACGCGACCCATCGAAGTACCGGCGTGCTTTTGTTTACATTTTACGTGTCACGCTGAGCTTGGTCCAGCGATCGGTGACCAGACTTTTCCCCTCTTCCACCCCCCCCCCGCCCGGGGTTATGAAGCAAAGTTGAGTTAAGACAGATTCAGTCTGTAAATGTTTGTCGCGTTTGAAAATAATCAATACTGTTAGTTATTTCTCATATATAAGGGATTTATAGTCAAAAACTTTGTTTTTACGGGTTTGTTTTTTTAATTTTCTTTTAGCTTTTCACAATTGACGTGGAGGACAAATAAGGCACGAAAGGGATTCAGTGTGCAAGAAACAAGAAGCATAAGTCTACTTATTTAAACATTCCCTCCTCACATCCTCTTGACCAAATCGATATAAAGGATCTGGTCTTTATTTACTTCATTAACTGTCTGCCGGCAGATGTCAATGCCGATTAAGTCAACACCTAATCCTCTGCTCACAAAATACAAGTATGTTATCGATCAGCATGAGCCATGAGCTACGATGGCTTGGGCACGTTCTTGGAAACAGTAGACTTAAGCGAAACCATCATCTGTTAGGCGCCGTGACTACCTAAACTAAATACAGAATGCTGGTGCCAATAGTCGTTCAGTTAATCCAACTAATATCCTGATAAATACTCTGTTAGAAATTCTTACCAATACAGCAAGTGCGTTTATCGTCTCTTTATGTACTACGGATTTTTGCAACTTATGCTTATCCGTGGTTTATGTTTCGTCTTGATTTTTTTAATTAGAGTTTTTAATGTTTGATAGTGAGTTACCTTTCATTACATTTTTAGACAACATTCCACGTTGGAAGCCAGACGGAACGAAGGGGGATTTGTATGTGTGTGTATGGAGCAAGAAGAGTTTTTGTTATATCCCTATATCAGAGTCTTGTGTTAGATGGTTGTTGCGTCGTATTTCTAATGTAATATTTAATGCTTTGTGTATTATTACTACTTTGCTCGTTGTTCTTCAAGCCTCTAATGGTTCTCTTAGTTTTGTGTAAATTTCTAAATGGAAGTAGTTCAGAAATGAGCAGTGCAAAAACAGCTATTGAAATATAACTATCCCCCAGTTTGTGTGAAAAAAGGTGCACATTGTTAATGTTATTTATTGCGATATTTAATGATTACTCTAACACATTTCTCATGGTTTTTGGGTGAATATAGATATAGTTCATATTTATTAATATCGCAAATACCAAAAGCTTATGAGACAAATATTTCAAATACATAATAGTTTGACATGTGATTCGTTACATTCGAATAGCATACAATTTTGTGCTAGTGACTTTATTTCTTTCAGTGTTGAAACTGGCAACGTAATACACAGAACACAGATCGAACGTGGCACGACGGCTCTGTACGTCAGTAGTAAAGGTAATATTCCACATTTTTATTTGGTTATTATTAAATTTTATATTCGACAACATTTGTGTTTAGTGATTAGTCATTTTCGACAACATTTATTTTTTGTTATCAATGAAGAAAATACTCTTCAACTTCTGGCTATTAATATTATTAAAAGTAATATTCGCCTTTGACCTTTATTTAAAAACGAATAAAGATTTGGATCTAAGACTTGTAAATTTGTCTTACGTTAGCATTAAATAAAATATAAGCACACACTTGTTTAAGTTAATATTATTCTTATTCCGTATGCAAGAACAAACACATACAAATTTTCGTTCTTCCCATCCGAAATTCGGGCGTGGAATGGGTTGCCTGAAGAAACCAGGAAAACCAACACTTTATCCACATTTAAATCTCTAATAAAATACAGGACTAAACACAAACCATAGATAAGTGTAGGACGCAATAATATTCTGTATAGAAGGAGCGTCTGTAACAGATAAGGTATTAAAATCTTAATTTCGTTGTTCTTAGCTTTTGTAAATTACCTCTATTCTTCTTTGACCTCTTGAGTAAATACTTAATGTTGAACTGATTCAGTTACACTATACCACTGGAAATGAACCACATTTAATGAGAGTCATGTGGATTAATTTTAAGGGCGTCTACAAAAATTTCTTCAAATCATCTCTTCTAACACTTTCGACTCCCGAAACATAAAAATAATTCCAGTAAGATAATTATTTCAATTTAAGAAATATGGGCACGATTCAAATCCACATGCCCTTACTGGGCCAGTCGACCGACAGAATATAGTGGAATTTGAACAACTTGGAACTATGAGAAATGAAGGAATTCATGTGGGTACACATCTGATTAGCTCTTATCACATCCGTTCTGCTATCTTGACAAGCTCTCCAAACAACGCAAAAACTAACAATTTTATCGCCCCGGGCATTGCTATTTGTAAAATCTTTAGAAATCACATCTCAAACATGTTTTTAAAATACCTTTTAAAGAAATATTAGATAAATTGATTGCTTAAAGTATTACATAAAATAACGGTTTTATAAAGCAATACATTAATACATGAAGTTACTTTATGAAATATTGCATGAAATTATATATTGAAGTATTTGAAAAAAATAACTTCTATGACATTTTTACATGAAATGTCATATTAGGGTATTAAATAAAAAAACTACTATGAAATATTGCATGAAATTATTTATTGAAGTAAAATAGCTTCTATGACATTTTTACATAAAATTTCATATTGGGGTATTACATCAAAAAACTTCTATGAAATATTGCATGAAATTATTTATTGAAATAAAATAACTTCCATGACATTTTTACATAAAATGTCATATTGCGGTATTACATCAAAAAACTTCTATGAAATATTACATGACATGACTTGATGAGGTATGGCATAAAATAACTTTTATGAAACATGACATGTATTGATTTTTTGAAGCACTACCTAAAATGGCTTCTCAAAGTATAAGAGATGACATTTGTGAAGTAATGAGTAAATGACTTTAGCTAAAGATCTTCCAAACCCTATTCTAATCTATGACTTTAAAATGGCATAACATCAAACGAGCTGGCTTATCGGTACAGCTTGCTTCTAATCAATAGCCATCAACTAAAGTTTTCTTTAGGTGGATGTAAATATGAAATGCTTCACTTGTAGGTAATACAGTTGCAGCTTTAATGAATCAATTTTATACTTTAGTTTTACACTATTGCAGAACTATAATGGTTTCCATGATTATTTGAGTTGATATTTTAAACATTGCATCAATATTTCATTTCTTCTACTAAACTACACTAAACTAAACACATATTCTGTAGGCCTGAGACTAATCTCTTAAGGCCTTGGCTAGTACCTGGGCAATCTGCTCCATCTGCTGAGCAGTGCAATACAACATTGTCTTTACATGGGACTCCTCTGCCTCCCTCACCTCCCCGGCTATATCTAGCGCGGGGCAAGACGTCAGCAGGTGTACGACCGTCTCAGAGGCTTGGCTGCAATGACGGCATTTTGAGTCCCTGTTGTGTTCTAGACTGTGAAAGTACGAGTTTCTTCTACTTCAGTGTACAGTCCAGTAACGCTATGTCTTTCAATTTAAAAAAGTTACCTTCTAAATATTCTACAGACTTCTAATAAAAAGCTGCGTTACTTCATTTTTTAAATTTAATTTTTACCATCCTATTCTACCACCTCTTCCCCTTTTACCTTCCCATCGGGCACAGAACAAGGGCCTCAATTTTAAAATGTTATTATCTCCCCTTCAATTACCCTTTCATCAGGTGACCACGGCGTTCTAATTAACCTGACGGCCGCCTATCAAGAGACGGATAAGGCCATATCAGGGCTGACCAGATGGGTGGTGGAACCAAACATTGACCACTTCCAGTCATCGCTAGCCTATCATGACAACATCAAAGCCTTTAGGTGGGCAGGCTTTGTTACATACAAAACTTTTCATCTTGTTCATAGAAAAAACTATCACATGGCCTATTTGATATTCCCTTTTTTTACATTAATTTAAAAAAAATGTATTTGCTCTGTTCGATTTAATTAGATTATTACTCTATCATCTCTGCCAGCGTATTAATATTTTTATGATTTTTATGTTAATTTCATCATGTCTTTCTTTGATCATTGTTGTTATGGTGTTGATTTGTTATTATTTTATTAATATAACATTACGAGCTCTTTATAAGCAACATTTTTCTTTGATAAAATATATTTATTAATTAACACAACTGTATAAAGAATGATTTATAAAATAATTATTGAGCTCATTGCTGTAGGAATAGTTTCAGCTTCTTTTTTTTTAATTTTTATATATTGTTTTGCGTGTGTAAAATACTGCCTAGCTTAAAATGGGTATTTTCTTATACTGATTGACTGGTTGTGCTGATGTTAGGAATGGAAATTATAAACATATTATGCATTTTTTAAAAAAAATTCATTATTTAATATAAATACAATTACATTTTACATTTTAAAATACTTTTTTTTTGATCTCGTTGTTATCTTTTTCACACTGACGTTTCTCCTTTTCATTTATTCTATTTGTTCATTATCACAATGAAGAAACAAATGAGAGTCTCGGTGTCATTAAAATCAAAGTAAACCTTCTTATTTTAATGTGGTTTTTAACTAAAATATCTTTGGTAATGTGACCTATTTTACCAACACAATTTTAAACAACTGTGCTACATTTTGAGAAGGAAAAATTTTATCATAAAATCGTTACTAAGAAATAAGATGATAATTTGGTGATTTTAGTTTTCTGGCTTGCTCTAAAAAAAAACTACTAACTCAAAAAATTAAAAGAATATTTTTTTAATCCAAAATTAACATTTGTGTCTTCATTATAATTATGTTTAAATAAGAATTACCAATCTAATCAATTTTTATAAATTCAATTCATGCAGTTAGACTTTCTGAAAAGTTTCATGCACTGTCACGGAATAAGTAACCCCCTTTTTTTTTCTTTAAAAAATAAAATAATTTTTGGACAATGTTTTAATGTCTAACAGGTTAAAACTACTTTCTACTGTTGTACCAAACATCACAGTCACTGAAGTCATTAAGTTTTACAGTGACGACAACGAGGTCATCATGAGATGGGTTGGTCAGTTCATACAACACTCAAAGGTGCGTAGCCTTAATTGATGGCATCGGTTTACTTTATCTGGCCTTAGGCTATTCAATTGAGCTGATTCTTTTCTAAGCTTATGACACCAGTTTTGTATTGTCAACTGAACTGTAAAAGATTGTCACGCTTGAAAATTTAGAATATAGTATCAACCCACAAGTTTAGTAAAATGCTTTCCTATTTTAAAAAATAAATAAATAAACTAAAATTTTTATTGTAACATTATCCCTTTAAAATTAAAAAAAATATGGAGTAGAGTAGGCCTAAAAAGACGCGACCAAAAAAAAAGTAACGGCATAAACCTTAATTAGGCATAAACAAAAGTAGTGCGAACTAAAGCAAGACTTACTGACTTAATGGCAGTGTTAAGTCTATGGGTGGCCAGACCTTTACTAACTGAGAGCCATTTTAGAATATAAAACAATTATTGGTAGCCGCATTGAAACACTGTGGGTAATTAAACCTGTCATGGAAATCTGCTAGTAATCATTGTAACATATCATTCATGAACTGTACACGTTTCCCAATTAATTTTTTTTTCTCCCTAGCATTATTTCCCTCCCATCTCCCTTTATCTTATTAAATATTTATGCAAGTTTCAGTCTTACTAACTTCATCTTTTACATATTAGATATTTACATTATGTTTTTTTTCAACCAGAGTGGAGACCTCTGGAAAACCCTAGTGGGCTACTACATGCTCATCTTAAGTAAAGAGCAGGCTGGGGCTGAGAGGGCCTTAGGTAGCACTTTTTACGCCCAGGGTGAGTATTTAGTACATAAAGATTTTCCTGGTCGTAATATTATTCATGTTTTTTTTTGTCCGTGTTTTTTTCAATGATATACACGCCCTTTTTTCGTCTGTGTTATTATGAGTATTTTTTCATGTGTCTTATTAAATCCTTTATATTAACCCGAGGTGTCTGCTTGCCTACTTGAGGCAGGTGGGCGGGCGGTGTCGAAAAAACTTTGGATTGATTTTTAACCCACTTCCTCGTCAGCTAGCGAGCTGAAATTTTTGCATGCAGACTCGTGCCGATGATAAAAATGATTTATCAAAGTTTCATATAAATCGAATGTACCGTAATTAAATAAATGAATTTTTAGATTATTTTAGTTATCTCTCTGTAACATGATACATTTTTTTGCTATACTGTCGTGGTGCGTATTATATTGAACGACCTTTTTAATACTTTCCTGTTGCGCGATTCGGTGCGTATTAAATTGACGTTACTTTTAAAAATATATTCCCGATCGGTTTTTTAAACATGTTTTACGAGAAATAACTAAAATTTGGGATTTTGGATTGTCTTGCGCTGCGTATTATAATGAACATTCTTTTAGTTATATCTCGTACATTAAGGATTTATGGTCAAAAACTTTTTTTAAAGTTTTTTTATTTAAAACATCAGTTGTACTTGATTTTTTTCTTGTTCATCATCCCTATCAGTGGTACTACTGCTTAAGTAGTGTACTGGCCCCTTAATCACAGTCATCCATTCAGATGTAAGTCGTGTCTTATCTATACAGACGCTTATTCTACACAGAAGATTATTGCGTCCGCAGACCATGTCGGTCTGTTATCAAGTGATGCAGCGTTCAAAGGCCGTGGCTATCGGGTTCCACGCAACTCCAAGCCGCCTTTGTTTCCCTAACTAGTGTCAGGTACCCATTCGGAGCTGGATGGACTCAGGGTCACCCTTGGCCCCGGAAACAAATCCCTGCCTTCACCAAGAATTGAACCCGGCCCAGCGCGCATACCACTCGTCACTCGACCGTATTCCTAAGTATACACGGTTGGACTCAAATTTATTATTTTTAAATCCCTTATATTAACTTCGAAATCTTGTCTGTCGTCATCTCATCATCTCTTTATGTCGTTATCTCTCTCAGTCGTTCGCCGGGGGGCGGAAAAACAAAAGTAAAAAATGACCAACTTCCCGTGATGCCATCGAGCTGAAATTCGGCACATAGGCTCGTGTCACCTAACAATGTATCGTAATCAAAATTTCAGATCGATCGAACGTACTGTAATTAAATTAATGCATTTTTAGTTTATCTCTCTATAACATATGTAATTCAAATTCACAGCTTGTTATTGTTTTTCTTCCACGTACCAGTTGAGTTCACACGTTGACGCCACCCGTCGATGTCCACACCCCTTCCCGTCCCTTCCCACAGTTTTAAAGCCAGGGGATATTACTCGGTGTCAGTCTGTAAATGTTTGTCGCATTTGAACATAATCAATACTTTTAGTTATGTCTAATATATAAGGGATTTATAGTCAAAAACTTTGTTTTTACGGGGTTGTTTAATTAAATCCCTTATATTAACTTCGAAATCTTGTCGTCATCTCTGTCGTTCGCGGGCGGGCGGAAAAACAAAATTAAAAAATGAGACACTTCCCGTGATGTGATCGAGCTGAAATTTGGACATAGAGTCGTGTCACCTAACACTGCATCGTTTCAAAATTTCAGATCGATCGAATGTACCATAATTAAATTAATACATTTTTAGTTTATCTCTATAAAACTATATGTATTGGTCGCTATTGTTTACATTTACGGGTCACTTGAGTTCACGCCACCCACTGAGGACCACATCTCATGTTTAACACCTTTGAATTCACTCAGTTTCAGGCTGTAAATGTTTGTCTCGTTTGAACATAGTCAATATTTTTAGTTATGTCTTAAATATATATAAGTGATTTATAGTCAAAAACTTTGTTTTTTTCGGGGTTGTTTATTTAAAATATTTTTTGTTAGGTTGGTGGAGGATGGGTGTCATGACTGGGGACGTCAGGTGCGTGGAATGTTTGTGTGTAAATATTGGAAAATCTCGTGGGAGATGCTGATCTTCTATCGAGGGCCTCCCCAGCAGGGAAAGCCCACCAGATATGGAGGGTACCGGGGAAATAAAATACCCGGGTTGGACCAAAATCAGCCCTACTGCATTGTAGGAAGTGGGGGGATCCACAAAGGCTAGGGACCCAACCCGAACAAAAGCAGCTACCCAGAGAGCTGTGAGAGGCAACCCCCTAGACGGTTGTGCGAAGGGCTAACAACCCTGGCATGTTAAAAACTACAGTTACGAAAACAAAACCACAAAATTAAATTCGGACTGATTACACTGGATTACGACCCATGCCTGTCCACAAACATGAGATACGAATAGCCACATGGAATGTGCTCAGCTTATTCACTGGTCGCCCAAGACTGAGGTGGATCGATGATGTGGAAACGGACCTACAACAGCTGGGGGTTCGGGCATGGAGAAGGAAAGCATCGATCGATCCGAATGGAAGGTTGTTGTGGAGCAGGCCAGCGCCCTACATGGGCTGTAGCGCCACTGATGATGATGATGAAATATTTCAAAATATTATTGCGAGCGATTCTTAAAAAATGTATACCCCTTTGTAAAACTGACATTGTCACGTGAGTGCTTTTACTGTTAATTGGGTAGCGCAGGTTGTTTTAGTTTGTGTTTACGTGTAGGTTTTGATAATATTGTTACGAACTTTTATGTTTTATTCATAATTGTATCAACGCTTGCATGAGTATATAATATTTATGAGAATGTGTCTTTATCAAGTTTATTAAGTGTTGTACAAGCGTGTGTTTCATTACGTATTTTAGGGAACATTAAAAGTAGATCACAATGTCAAGTAAATGGCAAACTAAAATTATGCTAATATTTAAACATCTTGTCTAATCTAACTTCACATTTCAACGATTTTCCTTGGAAGTCAAAAGAATTTCTAACTTAATTTTTAACTTTAAGCAGAACAATTTATCAGAATTGTTATTCCCATCATCTGGGGGTTGTGAAGAATGTCCACTATCTCCTCTTTCATTTACATCTGATACATTCCCTGTATTCAAATCAGTGACTTTTAATGGACTCTGTATCATTTTCTTGTCAATAGGTGGTTATAACAATAAACAAATGCTGGATTACCTGGAGAGGAAAATCCTAGGAAAGACTTATTTAGACAGGTGTACGGAGTATTCGGCCAGCATCAACAATTACCTCAAAACCGTTTTCATTGGCCGAGAAACAGACACATACTTACAGCGGATGCGCAGCGAGATCCTTAGCAACTCATTAAACGGAAGTGACGTCAAAATGGGCTCAAAGTGGTTCAACAATATGACGACATACATCAATATCCTGAAGGTAAGTGGCGAGTGGGTGGTCACCAATGTTCCCTCCAAGGTTCGTACAAAGTTTTAAAACAAATCGTTATAAAAGTTGCACAACATCCGTCTTTTTGTGCCATATTTTACAAAATTTGCTGCGCGGTATATCTAAACTGCTGCACCGCGTCAGTCATATATCTGCGAGACTGCGCAGCCTCGCAGCTTAAAGGGAAGATTGGTGGTGACTTATGGTCAATGATGAATGTTGATTCATATGTGAGAGGCAAAGTTTGAATTTTATTATTTTATTTGAGAGGAGAAAATTGAATGATGTGCGATAGGGAAAGTTTGAATAATCTTCGGGATCTGAAGTTTGCACCTTCTGTCAATTGTAGTTTGAATTAACGGTTTGTGAAAAGCTTCAACGATTTTTGGGAGAGGTCTAAACTAATTTCTAAAAAAAATATATAAATAAATAAATAGCCATTGAGATGTTTTCTCATTGATTATAATTGATGTGAGAAAGTTGTTAAATATATAAGTTTTGTGTATGAGGCTGAAGAGTGAAGGGAAGATTAAAGTATGAGAAATTAAATGCAAACATTAAGACATTAATATTATTTATACGACATACACAACGTGTCTTACGAAATGATGCATTCGAGCACGTGATCTGATCTCCATTCATACTTTCAAATATAAGCAATAACAACAACAAAATTTTTTTAAAAACAACATATTTAAAATATAAAAAAACAGGCGTCCCTTACGACTTGTTGAAAAAGAAAACAAACACAATGGTGAAAAGACGACATCGCTATGAGGTTGCCAACCAAGTATTGATAGCCAAATATTTGTGCGTGATTAGTTTGTTTTTAAAAAAAATGAAAACATGATCACGATCAGATCAATCAGAGTTCAGTTACCAATAATCAATGAGAGATGGGAAAAGGAAAGAGACAGGTTTTTATGTTGTTAGATGAAATAGAGATTAAAAGAATGATAATGAAGTGGGGAGTTTGTTATAATTGTTACGCTGTTATAATTGTTACACTGTTGTAATTGTTACACTGTTATAATTGTTATACTGCTATATTGTTACACTGTTATAATTGTTATACTGTTAAAATTGTTACACTGTTATAATTGTTATACTGTTATAATTGTTATACTGTTATAATTGTTATAATGTTATAATTTTTATACTGTTATAGTTGTTACACTGTTACAATTGTTCATCCATCCACCCCTGTGGCGCTACAGCCCATGTAGGGCTTGGGCCTGCCTCACGACCTCCTTCCACTCAGTCCTTATCAACGCCTTTCTTCTCCAATATTGGATGCCCAGTTGTTGTAGATCTTTCTCTATGTCATCCATCCACCTAAGCCTAGGTCTTCCCTTGAGCCGTTTTCCTCTGGGGTTTTGGTGGTGTACCCTCTTTACTCCTCTATCATTTGACATTCTTTCTAGGTGTCCTGCCCAGCGCAGTCTGCCCTTTTTTAAATTTCAGCAACCATTGTGGTATCCTGATATAGACTGTATAGTTGTTCACGGTTGGTTCTTATTCTCCATCCGAACTCATCCTTTGATGGTCTATATATTTTCCTGAGAACTTTCCTCTCCCATGTATTTAACAGGTTTTCAGCAGGTTTTGTTAAGGTCCAAGTTTCACTGGCATATGTTACAGCTGGTCTGATGATCGTTTTATAAAGAGTTTTCTTTGTTTCCCTTGTAATGTTTTTGTTTTTGAGAATTTTCTGGCTACTAAAGTAAGCTCTATTCCCAGCTGATATTCTTTCTTTGATTTCTATTCTTAATTAATTCCTTTCATTTAATATTGATCCTAGGTATTTGAATTGTTTTACTTTTTCAAACGTCTGGTTCCTAATTTTAATGTCTTCACCTGTCGTTTCTTCTCTTTCTATGGTCATGTATTTTGTTTTTTGGTTGTTGACTTCCAGCCCTGCTTGCAGTGATGCATCTTCGAATTCAATGTATGTATTTGATATGTCTTTAGTACTTTTAGCAAGCAGGGCTATGTCATCAGCATACACTGTTATAATTGTTACACTGTTATAACTGTTACACTGTTATAATTGTTACACTCTTATTATTGTTACACTTTTATAATTGTTACACTGTTATAATTGTTACACTGTTATAATTGTTACACTGTTATAATTGTTACACTGTTATTATGTTTTTTTAACTGTAAAAAGCAATAACTCCAGAAATATTTATAAGATATATATATATCCTATATAATAAAAGGCAAGTTTCTGTCCGTTCTGTCCGTTCTGTCCGGCTCTCGATAGCGAGTGGTCCCTCAAACACATATGACTCCTACAGCTAATCATATTGAACACGTTTACGTGGACGTTCAAAACGAGTTATTTTTGGTGCAGTTTTTCTTCCAAGACTTTATTTTGAGTTATGCGCATTGGGATTTATAGTAAAAAGCTCTGTTTTTACGAGTTATTTATTTTAACTATCATGAATAGTATTTTTGACGTGATGCACATGTATGCCGGTCGAGACGGCTGTTGGAGGGGAGTTACAACATGCCACGGAACGGTGACGGAACGTCCTTGGACGGGCTTTGTTGCTCGTATATATATATAAATCACCATCATATATATATCTACCCTCAATTATCCTGTCTTAACGCTGAGGGACATCACTCTGCTTAAAAAGTCAAAAATTTAAATATTTCGGCCAATTAATATAAACTAATTTCCGGACGATTGCACGAACATTTTGGTTTTAAACTATTGACTGAGGTGAATGTTCAAAATGTTGATAAAGGTTATTGTGTCCTTTGAAAAAACCGTCCACTCCATTTTTACAAATGGAAGGACTGCGCTAAAACACGATGTTGTGCTTAACATCTGTGGGAAAAGGCTGAATTGGGACAAGACACCAACGTATTTGGGCGTGCGGCTGGACCAGAAACTCCAGATGCACAATCATATACGTGAATTGCGAGCCAAAACCTCTGCTCAATTGTCCCTGGTGAAAAAACTGGCTAGCACAAATTGGGGTGCTGACGCAAGAACGCTGAGAGCTCTTTACCTCAGCAAAGTGAGAAGCGCCATTGACTACAGCCTCCCCATCCAGGCCTTTGCGAGCAGGACAGCGCTCGAAGACCTGGATAGAGTCCAAAACCAAGCGTTAAGATTGGTCTGCGGGGCGTTACGTACCACAACCAACGCCGCGGTAGAAATCTTGTCAAACGTGGAACCGCTCAAAGTACGGCGAGAGAAGGCAATACTAACTACGGTGGAACGATACCGTAGAATGGACCGTGATGAACCCTGTTTTCAGATACAAGACAGGTGGGTAAAACGCTCGCGACTGAAACGACCCTCCTTTATGGATGCGGTCAACGAGCTTGAGGTTTCAGTCAATTTACCCAAAAGCAGGGAAAAAATGTCCATGGTCCCGGCGAGGGGACCCTCACGAATGCTTCTCTCCGCCCGATCTACGTTTGACACTGGCAAATGCCGCGGTGAGGAAAAATAGTCCAGTAGAGCTTCAGCACGAGGAAGCACTGAGAACTATTAATGCCTATGGAACCGGCGTAGTGAGAGTATACGCAGATGGCTCATGCTTCACAGATGGACGAAGCGGGTACGGCGCACTGATTGAATACCCCGCGGGGGGACCAGCAGCAGCTGAGCTGTCGGGACCATGTGGATTTGATAGCTTCGGGCGGGGATGCCGAACTAGAAGCAATTCACAGGGGTGTGAAAGAAGTGCGCCTACGCCTATGTAGAAGAAAGGTTTTTCCAACAGTCGTAGTCTTCACCGACTCAAGATCCTCCCTGGAAGCCTTGGGTCGGAGCTCATTGGAGACGAAAACTGTCAATGCTGTACTGGAGATCGTGGACAACATTAGATCTCGCGGGGGCATGGTTGTCCTGCAGTACATTACAGGGCAAGCAGGAATACCACAGCAGGAAAGGGCAAACCTGCTGGCGCAACAGGGCGCTGCCCAGCCCCAAATCAATCGCCCAATGACTCAGTTGGGAGTCAAATCGTGGCTAAAAGCCTTTTTATGGAAAGGTGGCTTGCGGGCTGGGAAAATGGTGACACGACAAGGGTGCTATACAACGAAATGCCGCGACCGTGCAAGCGAGATCCCTGGTGGGAGCTTCCTCGTAGCTGCCAGTCCCCTCATTACGCAAATGCGGACTGGACATTGTCCAACAAACAGCTACTTGAATAGGCTCGATAGGAACAGGGAACCCGGCTGCCGTTTATGTGGTATGGCCGAGGAAACAGTGGCACATCTTCTGACCCGATGCTCTGTGGCAAGTGGGGACACGGACGGATCAGACAGCCCTACGCACTGTGGAAGAGTATCTCCATGGCGATGCCCTTATGTTGAGGCTCGCCGTTGGTATTGTAGGCCGGGCTATAAGAGTCTAAGTGACTCAGCCCTCCAATGAGAATGTCACATATTTGAGAGAAATCATTTGCCTACCATGCAATGTTCTGTCTAAGTCTAAGCTTCGTTGGGTCTTGTGCAAAGTTTTAAAAAAAAACAACTCGTGTGCAAAGATGCACAACGTCCATTTTTGTGTTTGCAATATTTTACCAAATTTGGTGCGCGGTGATTCTAAACTCCTGCGTGGCGTCGGTCAAATATCTGTGCAGCCACGCTGCTTAAAGGGGACATTGCTACCATGGTTCTAACACTTTGCTGAGTTATCACCTGCAAACCAAACATCCACTACAGTATCAGAAACTTCAGCTGAGACTATCTATGTGAACGATTGTTCAGCTCGGCTGGTTATATTGTCAATAAGACGAGCTCATCACTTGAACCAGATAATGTCAATACACATGTCTGCGTTGTTGGTTAAAAGATGTCATATGAAGAAGCCATAAATTTTACTTATGACACTAGACATTTCTTTTTTTTGGCTTTAATTGAAATTAACGATTAATTAATCGTTAATTTGTCAAAAGTTAACGATTAAATTTAAATTAATCGTTAACATCTCTAATATATATATATATTTTATTTTTTTTAAAACAACAAAAAACTTGAATTGTTTTCAAACTTTCATTTGTGAGACATGCAATTAAATAACAATTTCCTTAGGGAAAAAGTAAGATGTTCAAAACTTTATTTTTTTTTAATAAAGAAACATTGAGAAAATATTAAGCCACTATTACCGTTTTTTGTCTATATCATATGCCAACTGAAATAGTATGAGTGAGACATTATGTGTAACTGGTGGGACCAGTGTTATAAATACATGAATTATAAATAATATCTGTTACGATTCAGAAATGTATACTAATGTCTTTTACAGCTATGCAATAATACTGCATTTTTAAAAATTCAATTCATATATTTTTACTGTTTTTTACAACCAGGCTATCTATATTTCTTACTTTTACAATCCATAAATACAATTTGCTGATTAAAATTAAGCTATCAATTCACCTTTCTTTCTTAATCAAGCGATCAATATTTTTGGCAAAATGTTTAATTCAAGATATCCGCTAACTCTAACAGAACAAAATTTAATTGAAAGTACTTCTTGATTTGAATTTTTGAAAAAGCTGTTTTCCTGAAAACCACCAAATCCTTAAAATGTACTTTTATCTGAGCTCTAGGGCCGTTTGACAAATAGGCTTCTCTATAGAGAAGAGATGTTGACGTTAAAACCATATACTAAGTGTGATCACAGCAGCATGACCTTAAACACATCTTTGTGGAAGAAAAACTTGTCAGGGCAGTGTTTATCTTCGCTTGCTCAAACGTATAGGAATATATACCTGTATCTATAGACGTGAATGTGTCTCAAGTGTGTGTTACGATGTGTTTCGTTTTTGTTTACTTTTTCTAAAAGCATAACTGCCTACCAGTGGTTAGACAGGGCGTGTTTTTATGTGATTAATCTCAGTTTTACCGTGTTGTGTAAACTGTAAGCAATAAATTGTAAGCAGATATTTGAAAACAATAAAGTGTAAGCAGTAAAATCTAAGTATTAAAATAATAATATATGTCAAGTGTGTGTTGTAAAATATAAGAAGTTAAGTCTATACACTATACACAATCTTATACAATAACAAACCAATGGACTAAATGTTTCATTCTAGTTCTTTCATATTTCTAAAGTTTACCCTATGTTGAACTCATGCGTGAAAAGATTAAATTTGTGATGAGTTATAGCTTTTATTTAGCGATATTTGTGAACGTTTCAGTTTATTCTATTTAAGCTGTTCAAAAAACGTCATCTCCACAACTGAAGGAAGAGCTGTGTCTAGCACAGTGAAAAGTAAAATAACTTAAAGATATGCGTGATATCTTTTAGGATAAAACATTGCTATCCGTTAAGGATTCTGCATGATGTAAGACTGTTTCAAAACTCATTGTGCCTCTTGATTTACATTTCAATTAATGCGTCACGGAAGGATGCGAGATGTGCTTGGCGTACTTTGTAGAATTTAGAGCTTTAGTGTTGTATACAAACAATCAAAAGTTGAGGTTATGTCCATAAAATAATGAGCACATTTCCATGGGCAGACTTCTTAATGGACAATCGACCCCAAGAGCTTTCTGCAAAGCAATAAGCAAGAAGCTAATTGCGGTCGTTCAAATGCGTGCACTCATTAATTGAGGCTGTTATTTCAAAGAAAATTTCGAAATAATTGTAAAATGAAAAGGTTTCCATGGACGACCGTTTGTTTCCACTTCCTGATTCGTGTGATCTACTTAGATCTTGTTATGAAGACGACGGCTGCATTAGTTTACAACTCCACCATCTCGTGTACCAGGGGCGCTGAGCAAACCCCTTACACCATTTACTGTCCGACTGAAGGGGGTGCCAATCAAATTATGATAATACGCCGTATTTTCTATGGAGCTACGCCCCTGACGAGGTAAGTCACATACTAAATGAACACAACACACTATGCCATCTGGACCTGCTTTAAAATAGAAGTTATGTGTAATGATAATTATTTCAAACGGCAAATTTATATATTTTTTCCTCTGCATAATGATTTAAAATACATCAAATATGTGTTCTTTTTTCCTGTATCTGAATTTGGTTTCGCTCTCCGGGTTATGCACGTCCTTGATTTTATCAATGAGTACATTTTTCCTACATATGTCTACGCTCTCATTAACATTTAATCCCATCATTGCATTTCCATTATAGAAACTGCAGTCGCACGGCTCCATACGAGAATTGCTGCAAAACGTACAGAGATTCTGAGAACTGTGTGTTTGAAAATGATGCAGACCTTGAGTCGCTGTCCATTCTTTGCACGGGGAGGCTGGCCTGCAGCACCAGTCAGCCAGGTAAACGACCAAGTTCCGCCTTGGGAAACTGCAGCCAACAACTGTACCCGGCGTTGACGTCATTCTCTTTCGTAGAGTACGAATGCGTTGATATATTCGACTTCGTGGATTTCTGCGGGAACGCCTCCAAGTCTGTGCGTGGCGAGGACGCTTTCGTTGACGTAAATACGGTAAACGTCAACGCAATGACGGGGGACGACTGCGTCTGCGTGGTTAAGGGTGATTGCAACACGACCTTGACATTTGTTGGAATTCACGTTCAGCTTCACCAGAGCAGGAACGCCTCGCTGTGTTCCGAGGACTTGATGTTTGGGGATATGAAAAATCTGGACAAGCAGAGAAACGTCTCGTGTAGCTTCGACAGTGACACGCTCAACGTGCAGACAAATTTAATTTTACGCGACAAAGTTCTTTTTGTGTCGGACACAAACACGGCCGATGTTAGGTTGAAAGGAAATGGTCAGGCCAACGGGAGGATACTCGTTCGTATCAAGGCATCTGAAGAAAACAGTTCACTCCATCTTAGTTGTGGTTCTCACAGATCCTTGGTCTTGGATGCCGGCGATCTGTGTCCAGGTGATGCACGCCTGTGGCCTTCAGCCGTTGCTAAGATGAACGTGTTTACACAGACAAGTACGGTAACAAGTGCTGGGAACGTTACGGCCCCACATGAGGGGTTTAGTGCTAGCACTGTTACCGAACCAGCGATCACTTTCATCTATTCACAAAACATCTCCGTAACTGAAGGAAGTGGCGTGTCCAGCACAGCGGAAAGTACAAACGTAATAACTAAAACCAGTGTTGACCGCGTTACTGGACATATCGTTTCCAGCTCTGTAGATCCTACAACCAATTCAGTTACTGAACCAACAACTGACCGAGTCAGTGACCGGACCCCTATCCCGCGGACATCTTCAGCTGTATTCACGACCACCACAATGACACAGCACGACAACGAGAATCAAGCCAACACCGTTCCTCTCACTAGTCCTGGCACTCCGTGGTCGGGATTGTACTCGGGAATTATAGCCGGGGTGGTTTTACCGATGGTGTTTTTTGCCGTGCTATTCTGTGCCGCCGGTGTTGTGTGGATTGCGTACCCTGCCAAGAGGGATAACTCAACAATAACTCTGCACAAAGACGTCGCGTCTCAGGAAAGCCTCGTTTCCATTGCTTAGTTCTGAATCTGACAAAGTTAAATTATCATTGATGGTTGCGAACTGATGTAGTTTTAAAAATAAAACATTTCGAGCTCTTGTTTGAATTTCAGTTTTCCTGAAAATGTCTATCTTACTATACTACCAAAATCAAAATCCAATCTGACCATTAGTAAATGGGTGGGGGGGGGGTCCCAAAATGGCTTACGCCCTACACTGTATACCAGCTTAGGTCAAACTGCAGAGTGCCTTTCACTGTGTTTTATTAGCTTTGGCCCACCTGCGATTTTCTGAATAGAACACTGCTTCCTGCCTAGAGTATAAACCATTTATGTCCATCTCACATAAATAGCATTCATTTACAAACTGTTCACCATGCAGTTGATGATGTTTTCGTATTTTAAAGTTCACTAAATCTGTGTATGTGCTAAAAAATATCAAGTGTAAATGTTTGTGTGGGGGTAGGGGGGACGAGAAAGGATTCATAAAGTGAGATAAAAATAGAAGTTACAAGTTTTGCTAAAAAAATACGTGTGAGAAAAAGGAAGTGGCATTGTGGAAGGCAATATGACAAAATAAAAAATACTGATGTAGAATAAAACTAGAAAACTAATTTAATTAAAGCAGACGCATGATGGCATGATGGGACACATGGGTGGATACGTGCACATTCAAAATCTACTTACAAAACAGTGGATAAGTATGTAGTACCATGCACACACACACACACACACAGACACACATCTACATATCGACTCAATAAAAGAAGGGACACGTCTAATGTTCCATATTCTATGCACACACACACACACACACACACACACACACACACTCACACACACACACACACACAGACACTTCAGACACACATCTACATATCTACTCAATAAAAGAAGGGACACGTCTAATGTTCCATGCGCACACACACACACACATGCAAACGCGCACACACGCGGTCTTATTGACACGCACACAAAGGATGCCTAAATATCTCGCTGGTTGTAGAAAATCTGGTTGTGGCTTCATCACTGGGATAACCTTGACCTTCCTGTTATCCGCAACGGTGTTTCTGCGACATTCCTCTCACCGGTCGGTTTGCCGTAAAACTGGTGTTGAAACCACCGAAGCGTGCTACGACCGGATACAGAGAAGGAGTTAACTTCTAGGTCTTCCAGCCTGTTATTGTATGTCGTGACACATTTTTATTAGCCAGGGAGGTGGGGCAGGTGGGGTGGAGCTCAGGTGGGGACAGGGGCTTTAGGTTCTGGTTGGAGTTGTTGCTCAATTTGGATAGGGGGGGGTGGCATTTGGGTTGGGACTTGGCTGCTGACAACTCCGACTGAGAAGGAAAAAACTAAGACCAGCAATTAATTTTTGAATAGGGTATAAGAGAGATTTAGAGAAAGACGCAATAAAATAACGAATGGCTATTATCGGACTCTTTCTGGTTTATGTCTTACTGGACTACACACTGCATACAACTTTTTTTCTTTATTTTCGATTTTATTTATTATGTTTGTTCTCGGAGGAAGGTTTTCTGCCGATACGCTCGTAGTTTTGTTGTGTCTCTTTAGGGCTCACTCATATTCAAATAATTTTTTTTAACAATAATTCATAGCCTGTTAGCAGTCCCAACACACTGTATCACCTGACCAAAGCAATAAACAATTACCGATTACTTTGAAAGTTCGTAGGTGTGTCGCCTTCGCTTTCATTATAATTACATGACAACGGAAACTCATTAACCTTCAACTACATCTTTTTATATGATGAGCCATCCAAGCATATGTCTTAGATAGTTGAAGGCTACTTTAATATTCGCACTGATGGATTTACGTATTTAAATACCTATTCGATCGTGTGACAGAGCAGAGATATTTTCGAATGTATGTAACTATCTACAAGTTGATCTTAAGAATTAATCTGAATAGAAGGAGCGTCTGTAACAGATTAGATAAACTAAATAATTAGTATTAATACTAGGTTGTGCTGCGGCGCCGTGGCGCCTGCGGCGCCCCCTTTTTTAGGGCACCTACGGCACCCACCTTTTTCAAAAGCCCAACTAACTTGTCCTTGTATGATAAATACGTAATATTAAACTTTCTCAAATGTACACAACGTATTTTATAATAGGGGCTGTAGGGCGCCTACGGCACCCACTTTTTTTTGGGGTCAAAAGCGTTAGTAAGTTATCCTTGTTTTAGTAGCGTCACGGACAGGACAGACGGGACGTGCAGTAAAAAAAATCGTGTGCTGATTAGCACTGTAAATATGTTATATAAATACTTTGTGTACATTTCAGGAATATTTCGTATTTATCATACACTAATTTTAGAAAGTAGCGCACCAAATTACTGCACCAAAACAAAAAACTATTTGAGTCAGTCAGCACTGTTTGAGTTTAAAAAATGTTATATAAATATTTTGTGTAAATTTCAGGAATATTTCGTATTTATCATACACTAATTTTAAAAAGCAGTGCACCAAATTACTGCACCAAAAAAAAACAAAAACCTCTTTGAGTCAGTTAGCACTGTTTGAGTCTATGTTTTAAAAAAAGCAGAGTGATGTCCCTTAGCGTTAGACATCAGTGATAATTGAGCGTAAATATATATATAACTAGGTGTTGCCGGGACGCCTGCGGCGCCCACTTTTTTAGGGCGCCCACGGCGCCAACCTTTTTCAAAAGCCCAACTAACTTGTCCTTTTTTGTTAAATACGAAATATTAAACTTTATGAAATGTACGCAAAGTATTTAAAAATAGAGGTTGTAGGGCGCCTATGGTGCCCACTTAGTTTTTTGTCAAAAGCCCAAGTAACTTATCCTTGTTTGATAAATACGAAATATTAAACTTTCTGGAATGTACGCAAAGTATTTTACCTCTTTAATTTATAATCATCTTGCGCACCGATGCCCACCTTGTATTTAAAAATATAAGATCAAACAATGACGTCATGTTAAATATTTTTACAGTGCTAATAATCACCACACGATTTTTTAACTGCTATAGACTGTTGTACATCGTTCCTCAGCGTTCCACATCCGTTGACTTGGGCTTTTATATTTATTATAATAATAATATATGCGAATGTCCAAGAAATTATTTCCATTCTCTGTCTCTTGCAAAGCCATATTTTTATGTTGAATTGATTTAAAAACAAACACTTTGATTGCATAAAATTAAAATAAAACATATTTTTACACTTTATTTATTGTTCTTGGGAAATGAAAGTAACTCTTTATAGATGCTTTTTCAGTTAAATAAGCTTCAATCAGTTACCTGATAAGTTATAGTCTATGACCAAACATGCACACAAAATCGTTTTTGTTTTTCAGGCTTATAAATCGTTCAACCCTAGGCAACGATTTATTTTAGAAACTCTTTCGTAATCTTTGGCTACAGGCTCCATGACTCGATGTATTAGCTTAGTCAACTCAGCTCTTTATGCAGAGTTAAAAAATGATACATATCACTATTCTGTACTTATAATACATTTTAGAACATATAAAATCTATTCAAAAAATGACACAAGGATCACTGTGACAGTAAAAAGTTTGAAGTGGTTAAAAAAAACAAGTTTCTATAAAGTAAGTCGTTAAAATCTGCGGTAGCAATAGGCCACAGACGTCCGCCACCTACCCCACTCTGACCGAATTGGTTAAACTATTGAAAGGAATTGAGGTCATGTGATCGGGGTGTGACTTTTGTTTTGATGGGTGAACGTTCCTAAAGGAAGGACCACCAATATCACGTGACCGTTCTGTTTCTGCGCCCGTAGTGCAGCCATGCGTGACAGAGCCTGAACGACTAGCTTTTCATTGGAAAGGTTATTTGAAGGTGGCCGAATCTTTCTTACGTCATTGAGACGACGGGTAGATCTCCGGGTGTATGAATGTAGGGCATTTAATACAACAGCCAGTCAGAGAACAGAGATAGCACGGATATCGGTCGACAGAGAGCGTCATTTTATTTCATTCGGACTTGTCTTTCCATGGATTTGTTTTAATTTTGACGGGAGCTATTTAAATCAAGGTAAGCGTTGCTTTTATAGACATGTAATAATCAATAATATTATTACAAGTTAAGACCCCAGTGTCACAGAATAGACTACATTTTTACATACTAAACTAGTGCAACAAACAAGACTTCAATTCACAAACTAGACTTTGATGTTACCAACATGACTGTAGTGATGCAAATTAGACTTCATTATTTCAAACTAGACCTCAGTCCTCGGTATAAACAAATTATATGGTAGAAATTTTTAAATTTAATTAGGCTTAGTGTTGATTAAAAATTTTAGCTAAGAAAACTTTGATTAAATATTAGATATAATTCACGCCATCTTTCCTTCAGGGTTTTATATTTGGAAAAGTATTAATATTACTCCATTTAGTATGTGAGCAGCGTATCTTTTCAATTGCTGTGGGCCTTTTAAAAAAAAACTTAAATGCAAGGGAAAAGAAAGCTTGCTTTGAAATATGAACTCATTTTATATCGTCAACAGTCCAACTGATCTCATCCAACCAACGCCCATGCACATCTCATACACGGACAATCTATCCCATGCGTGGCCCATCTGATCCCAATCTATCTATTTCTAATCCTGCACATTTTACACAACTAGTGTGTGATTTAACAGTATTTTTTAATATAATAATTTAATAAAATTATTAAAAAGACTTAAGTTATTTTAATTTCGATGCTTTTTATTAACTTTTGAACTTGTTATACATAATGCCAGTTAATTCTTTTGTAATTCTTTTTTTTTAATCCTTCAGATTTCAAGCAAAGGATGGCTGCCCTTGGCTCCCTATTATTTCTGTTGCAACTATGTGTCTGCAGTTACACGCAGACTCCGAGCGTTGTCCAAACAAAACAATTCTGTAACGGCGATGTTGTTCAAATAACCTGCAATTCTTTGTACATTCACGTCACAGGTCTCTTCTATGGGTTTCTAAATCAAACTATTGTGAGGTAACTATAACCTTATTTACTGAACTTTGCATACAATTTTTATCATTAGTCATCCGTATCAGACAAATTTGAAACAAAATTTGAAACTGACTTGAATTATATCTCTGAATATTTGGGTTAAGGGTAGTGATGACTTTAAATTATTTTTTTAGTTTTTCGGGTAGCCAATGGTCGAAGATATTTGTTTTAAAACAACCAGAGCCCCGAGCGTACTTCCTGTTATAAATAAAATGAGGTTTTTTTCCCCTATAGTTAACGTTTTATAGTGAAGTGCAAAGTTCAAACTTTAAAAAAATGTGTGTGAATTAAATCGCCCGGTATATTGATTAAATTTGCAACCGTAACTCTTAGTCATTTTACAACGGTAACATTTAATTACTTTACAAGCATAACAATTAGTAACTCTAGAACCAAAGGTAGTGAGAGAAAAACATGAAGAAAAATTACATCAAATGAACACTCACTACATAAATATGAGCATCTCCATACATATCAGACGCATTTGTTGTCTGTCTGTTTGTTCTCTTATAACTCAAGATCCAGACGACCAAATAACGTGAAATTTGGTACACATACACAAAATTACACGGGGAAGGTTCTTAATCAGGTTTAGTTCCATCCCAACCTCACTCTGGCCTTCTCCAACCAAAAGTAGTGCTCCATGTGCCTGTTCTGAGCGGTGGGTTCTGTAACTGTAACTATATGTTTCTCTTTATGTAGGCGTTCTCACAGTAAATAATCTTGTGCACAATAATTCACTGAAGAATTCGTTTGTCCAAAACAACTTCAATATATATACACTATGTATACATAAATATCATTTGAGGTAATACAATGTGGAAATCTTGAGTCATACACCATACATCTTTCCTCGACGGAAGTCTACACACAACTGTTCGCCCAACACTTTCAACCAATAGAAATGCTCCTTTCTTCCCGCGTTTCTTGTACACGTGACCTTACGTCACAAAATTATGTTAATCACATGTGACATTCACCCCCATCCTTTCAAAAAAAAATGTTTATGAAATACAACATTTTTGGTCTTCATAAAATCAAATCAATCTATATCTATATTCAAATTTCAAATATTTATCATCAATGAACATTCATTTTCTTACATACAACTTCTGGATATAAAATCAATAAGAAAAAATCTGTAGGACTGCAACAGTCTAAACATAAGAAAAAAATGAACTGAGAAAAAATGACTGTAGGACTGCAACAGTCTACCTGTGCTGAAAAAATTGAAACTGAAAATTTTTAACACATCTGTAATTTTGTGTAACTAAAATATTTTAAACACTCAATATTATTAAAATTAAACTAATAATCCAATGGAATTCAAACATTGTTCCTTGTCCATTGTTCAAAGAATAAAAATATTAATATAATTACAGTCTCTGTTTGTATCCTTTAGGAATTCACAGACTAATGTTAAAACAGTCTCTTATTTTATAATTTAGTAATTCACAGAATGTCTTTTTAATAGTCTCTGGTTTTATCATTGAGGAATTCACAGACTAATATTAATAAAGTCCTTGTTTTTATCACTTAGGAATTCACAGAATGTCTTTATTTATTGTCATTCTACTTAATATGTCTGCAACCACATTGTCCTTTCCCTTCACAGGTTTAATGTCAAATTTGTAGTCGGCTAATAGCATAGCCTAGTTCAATATAGTCATTCTTCAGTTGACGAGTATGAATTCAAATCGATGGGCTTTGAATGTTTCTTCAGACTGTTAAATGTTCAATAATTCACCAACCATGACTTCGATTATGTCCATTCACAATATCAATTCCAGCATCTTGAATAAGTTGCTTAGCTTTTGAGATGTCATTTTTGCTTTCCTGATAGTTCAATAGAATTTCGACCAGATGAGTCAGTGTCAGAAAGCTTTATCTGAAAATCATTGTCTTTATCTATGTCTTTCATTCTGCTTAATAAACAACCAATTGTTCTTCCTACTTCAGATGATTCCACACGAATGGTTTCAGATTCACTAGTACCATCTTTATCTCTGGTACTATGGTTTTCATCCCTTTTACCATATACTTGATTTTTAATAGTGTCTAAAGTGTCATAAGTGCTCGTTTCTTCTTGATTCATTTTTCTTCTATCATATATTTGATTGTCAATAGTGGCTACAGTGTCACTAGTTTCTTTTTGTGCTCGATTTAACTTTATTATTTTTCTATCATTCATGTCTTGGTTTTCATTCTTTCTCCATGATTGAATTGATTGATCATAATTTCTTTTTCTGGAGTCAAAATTGTATTTGCCTCTCCATGATCTTCTGTTTTCATTATAATCTCTATGTATGGAATTATGATTATATTTTTATCTCCATAATTGTCTTTCTTGATCATAATCTCTATGTCTGGAATTATGATTATATTTTTCTTTCCATGCTTGTCTACCTTTGTTTTCAAAGTGATCTTGTCTTGATTTTTCTTCTGTTTTCTTTCTGATAGACCTGTCATTAGGTGACAACCTATTTGGTTTTCCTTTATTGTGGTAACACTGCTTAGCCATATGTCCTGGCTTGTTACAGTACCAACAAATAGTTTGTCGGTTGCCTTGGTTTGGCAGATTCTGGTTTCTCATACCTTGCCTTTTTTCTTGACTTTTAATTTGTATTGCTGCAAATATGTCTTGTGTCTTATCCATTTTTTCTTTCTGTTCAGCTTTTCTTAGCTTTTCTTTTTCTTCAGCAATTCTTTGATTTTCTATTTTTACAGCTATTCTTAGCTTTACTTCTTCTTTAGCAATTCTTTGCTTTTCTTTTTCTTCGGCAATTCTTTGATTTACTTTTTCTTTAGTTATTCTTAGCTTCTCTCTTAATTTGGCTATTTGTCGCATCTCTTCTTCTCTTTCAATTATGCGTCTTTGCCTCTCTTTTTCTTCAACAATTCTTACTTTTTCTTCAATGAAATCTCTCATTTCTTTTCCCTTTAATCCGATCTCTTTAGCTATGGCAAAGAATTCCTTGTAGTAGTTGTAGTAATCCATGTTTTGTTTGATTGAATAATATGAGTTAAGCAATTTGGTAAGGAATTTAGGTATATGTTGATAAAGTTATAAATCTTCCAAATGAAAAATCTTGAATTCAAAATGTTAAGTTCAAATAAGTGACACGTCTAAACCATGAAATCTAGTATTGACAAGATGAGACAACAAAAAGAATCCTCACACGGGATCTTTAGTATTCTTCATATATACGCTCCCTCAGATTGACAAAATATATTAAATGGTCCAATCGTTTTGAGTAAAAGTCACTTGGTTAAAATTTCAATTTTCGAGTAATTTTTAAACAATTTAGTTCACTCCATTAATCCAAAATTGCAATTATCAAACTCTTCACACAATGAATGGATAAAAATTCCGTTTCTTTATTTATAATTCACACTTCATAATTAATAGTCCATACCCTTCCAAGTTCCAGTTTATGTTTACAAATATTTCCTGGAATCAACTAGCATTGAGCTTGTTGACGTCACGACCTATATATGTTCACCCTGTGTCACCATTCAGTAAGCCTACACGACCAGCACTGTGTAGTATGCTTGTACTGTCGTCGACTGTGACGTAGAACAAACTAGACGACCTAGTTGTATACACTGCACGTCGTGACCATGTGCATGTATACCGCCATCTTGAAATATTCTTGTATTTTCATTGAACCACAAAGTTTATTCACAGCTTCTTACGAACTTGAATATTCAAAAAATACGATAGTTGCTAATATTTTTTTATTTTAATGAATACTTTCCTTTTTCGAAATATCCAATACTTATTTCCACGAAACCTCCTTCTTAAAATCTCTTGTACTGTGTTCACATAGAACTTTTACTTCTGCACCAATGTAACTGTAACTGTAACTATATGTTTCTCTTTATGTAGGCGTTCTCACAGTAAATAATCTTGTGCACAATAATTCACCGAAGAATTCGTTTGTCCAAAACAACTTCAATATATATACACTATGTATACATAAATATCATTTGAGGTAATACAATGTGGAAATCTTGAGTCATACACCATACATCTTTCCTCGACGGAAATCTACACACAACTGTTCGCCCAACACTTTCAACCATTAGAAATGCTCCTTTCTTCCCGCGTTTCTTGTACACGTGACCCTACGTCACAAAATTATGTTAATCACATGTGACAGGTTCATTTTAGAGAAAACTTTAATAAAAAAAGTTGCTCAGTGTCCCCCAAAAATGGGGGACCTGATCAAGGTGCCTTCGCCAACATGGGGCCCAAGGTGTCCCTCTGCATCCCCATGGAGGTATTTTGGTGAAATGTTTGCTAAACAAAAAATGTTTAGCAAGCTCAGAAGGCATTCGTTCCCTTATAACTGAAACTGTGCTTTGCCATGACAATCAACAAGTCAGAGGGCAATTCTCTTGGTATTGCTTGTATAGACTTGCCGACACCATGCTTTTCTCATTGGTTGTTGTATGTGGCCTGCTCCAGAGTAGGCAAAGAGGAAAATCTTTTTGTACACACTCCATATGGAACTGCCAAAAATGGTGTCTACCACATTGCTTTAAGATAAATGTACCCTTTTATTGCATGAAAATTAACAGTTTTTTTTTACTCTTCTACTGAAAACCTTATTTTAAACGCGGGAAAAAGTCGGGTACTTGCACCTAGTTTTCTAAATAAAAGTAAACATTTACTAAGAAATGACAGTTAAATAAAAATGGACATTAACTAATTGAAAATGAAAACTTCGGGTTTCTTTATGATGATGTTAAACAGAAGATTCAGGCTCACTCGTACCTCGTTTACAAGTTATCTATATATTAAACTAAAGATACGGATTTCAAGCTTCATAATATATAAGCATAAAAAATGACTAAATGAAGTCATATCATCAAGTTATTCTATGACCATTGACCGAGGGTCTTGGAAAGGACTAAGTCAAGTTCATACCTGTGATTGGAGTTCTTTTTTTCTCTAAAGACAAAATGAAAACAAAGCAGACCATCCTTTGTTAATGAATCTAGTTAACCGTTGCTGGCGAAGAAAACTATGTATCACCTGAGCCTAACGTACATATTTTAACCGTTTTACTTTGATTGGAGGGACTTTTATTATCTATCATTTGAATATTGTCAAAACAAATACGTGATCGCATTTTTTGTCTCAATATGCATTATCTTTTTGCCTAATGTCATTTATTAGAAATCTAGTCAATGCTCACCATTTGGAGGTGTGTGGGAAAAATCTGCATTCAAAGCCAATATTCTTTTAAAGACCCCTCACTACACCCTTTCCTTTCCAGAGCGATAATTTCCGCCTAGTACTGCACTGTGGTGCGTCCATCTTCGGACTAATTCATTCGACGTTATCGTGTGTCAAGGAATTCCCGACGACACACGAATCACTGTAAAGTTTTCAAATTCAGAACGCTTTCTAGATCTCATTTTGTTGCTTTCCCCCTAAATCTACACAATCCCATGAACACAAATAAAATTGCGTTACTGCATTTAAGGAATGTATGTGTGCTCGGGGAAGATAAGTTTAAAATTAGGTGGTTTTAAAATGTGTATTTACAAATGCACGCAATAGGAGGCGGTGCTATCAGAAGCGCGCACTATGAGCCCCATGATTGGATATAATACAACATGAATAGTATTATATTTGAAAGAAATTGTTTAAAATATGTTCTCGACATTAACCTTTATAATAATAATAGAGACAAAGAATGAAGGAAACGAAACACTTAACGTTACTCATGTAGCGACGTAAATTAAACAATCTTTCTGTATATTTCTTTCTTTTTAAAATCAGTGAAATTTTAAAATGTAGGTTGTTTATTAATATCTCCTCTTTAATTTCCCTCTATACAGCTCCTACAATGACAGCAATATATGCCCTACGTGGAACACAACAACGGATTGTTTTAATGAGCCGGGGAACTCCCGTGTTATGGACATTTGCCACGGCAATTCGACATGCCAATCAGAAAATAATAAACCTGTTGAGGCGCAGTACACTTGTAACGCCTATCAGAATACGTCGACTTACCTCATTGTCCAGTACACGTGTGAGAAGAACATGCCCACCACCACGCCTACCACCACCACGCCTACTACCACCACGCCTACCACCACCACGCCTACCCCGACCACGCCTACCACGACCACAACAGCGGCGCCAACCACCCGCTGGGCACCACCTACCACCACAGAGTACGTCAACTTCCTGTCCACTGGAGCACAGGCCGGCATCATCGTGGCCATCATGGTGGGGTTGACCATCATCTTCGCGGCCATCACGGTCTACAAATGCGTCAAGTACGGACCCAGTGACGACACCAGGAAGTTCTTCAGCAAAGCGCCGGAACCAGGAGCTATTGACGACCCCAAAATAATCCCATGGGTCCCAGGAGAGGCTCAAGAGGAGATCTACAGAAACATAACCGAGAAGGCCAAGGCCAAATCCAAGAAGAAGAGGAAATTTAAATTTTGAAGAAAAAAAAAGAAAGAATTTGTATGAGATTCCCGAGAATTTCAGCAAAACAAGATATTGCGTAATGTCATGTTTTTTTTAGTTTGCATTTTTATGTCTGATATTGTTTCAGCAATTTTTTTGACTACGTAAAATAGTTTTTCATAGACGTTTACTATTAAATTCTATTGTACATGGGGATGTCGATTCAATCTAAGTTAATGATAGTCCTTCCTAGAAACGTGCAGCTGTTTCAAGACATTTCAGAGTTGTTTCTAGAGTTTTGAAACTGTAAGCTATTTTGAGCATTCGTTTTAATTGCCAGCTATAATGAATTTGTGATGAAGCAAACTGGTGTTGAGCTGTACTTGAGTAAATGTTTTGTTTAAATCGGTCTTTTAAAGAGTGCCGCTAAAACTTATTTTATTTAGATGAACACTTATGTTTTCCTTGATCTTCCGTGTCCTTGACATGCGTAGCAATACTCTTCAACACAAGGGTAGTTTCCCCTGAGTCTACACGCGAGTTATCGTAAAAATCAGCAGTGAGAGCAAGCATATTATTCAACGCCTCGGATGAGTTAAGAGTGTATCCCAATAATATTTACAGAAGAAATAGAAGCAGATCTTAAAAAAGTAGCTATTAAAAATACGAGGAGTCACATTCTGTTAGCTGTTACGCCAATTGTCTTCAATGAGTTTGAGCATTTTCCTTCTCTGACAGTATTCTAAAAAGCATTTACGATGTTGTACATAAATATATTTACATATTTTACAAATTATAATCGGAAATTTTTACAGGAATAGGGTGTTATTTTTATTAAATGAAATGGTTTCCTCACAGTTTGACATTATTTTTTTTTAAATTGGAAATTTTATTTAAGCTAAAAATCAAATAAATAAAATATTGAATTTACTTTCAATTTTAGTAAGAATCACTATCAAAATAAACCTAAGAAACTATTTTAATTTATGATTTTCAAATCTTTAATAAAATCTTTTGAACAAATGTTACAAGTTAATTCAATTTCTTATAATTATATAAATGACTTACTCTAATATTAAGTCATGGTCTTCATCAAAATCCAGTACATTAGCTGGTGAAAGAATAATCATGGATGATTTTCGAATTATAAATATAAAGCTACCGAAATATTCCATGAATTTCTTGAGACCTTGTATTAATAAAGAATACACCGTTCTTTCCAAATTGTTTTCGTGTGACTATGCTGCATGTTCACTTCCAGCGCAAAAGTTTTGATTTGGATTTTGTCCTGATTTTTACAAAAAGTTCTTGAAGTACTGGATCGTACTTAAGAGCAGGTGCATCGGTTCTAAAATTCTGTATCTCTCTATTAGCATTGCCATCTCTTTGGCCCTGAGAAGCAAGATTTTTCTTTCTTTGTAATCTAAGGTCATATATTCTAAAATGAACTTCTTTTCAATTTTGTTTATTTCGCCTCAAAAACAACCCGGTATTGCAAATCTTTTTCAATTTTCTATCTTTTTAGAATTATGGATTCTATTTCTTTCGATTTTCCGCACACAAAATTAACACTTTATAAATGATTGGCTACAGTTGGGTTTAGTTTCTGCCAGTTATTAAAAACATTTGATAAGCCAAATTCAGTTTCCTTCCTTGCATTTGTTACAATTCAGAGGGAAAAGTAGGCAAAATGATGATTGTTTAGAAGAATAAATATGCCATCTAAGTCGCATGCTGTAAAGGCATTCTTGCTTTAGCCGTCTCATGTCTCCTTTTGGTGTAAGGTCCGTGTCTAATTGGGGGAAGCTAATGTTTATATGTTTAAACATTCCTTCAATCTCGCTGTACTAATATGAAAAGCAAAATTTCATTTGTTTACAAACCGGCAATTCATTCATATCGATAAGTCTGTTTGTTGTTGAAATATGATTAGTAGTTCAATGGAGAGAGTAATTTTAGCCACAGCACTAGGAGCGGCTGACAAACTTGAAGAAACAGTAACTGTTACCAGCACACCAGTGTCACGAACTTAAACTTCTTCATCTACTTGATTTTACATTTCAGTAGTATTAGCAGTGGCGTAACTAGGGTTGGTGTCACCCTCTCACCACTTACTACATTTAACTACATGGACTTTCTCCGAGTCTGCCAGTGCCAAATAACGGAAACATGCAGGATTTTTACATTTTGGCGTCACCCCCTGTTATGGTGTCACCCGGTGGGGTCCGCACCACCAGCACCCTTCTAGTGATGCCTCTGAGTATTTGTATATAATAAAAAATTAGATTCGATAAGGCGTCTGAAGTTTTGGAAGATGAAAATTTCGCATACATTACGATAGTTCGTTCATTTCTTTCATAAATTTCTTCCTTCGCTTTTCTTTTATTTACTTAAAAATAACACTATTTAATTTAAAAGTTTCTATTCTTAGATGCAAACTAACAACATGGAATTTGCCGCCCTTTACAAAACGCATCCATGAGCATTTCTCCCCCTCCCTTTTTCGACACGGCACTGAACTATATATGATCACATACAAAAATATGTAAATCTATGACATTTACAGATCAATGAACTAATATCTTCAAAATATGTTCAAAATTTAAAAATAAAATCAGCTATGGTCGAGGCCCCTTTATTTTCAATTGAAAAAAATAGAATCATTACAAAAATATAAATTTATTATAGGTTTTAAGGATAACAAAAATGTTTCAGTAAGATTAAATTTAGTTTAACAGCCCTAATGTTCAGTGTTTTATTTAGACGGGTTTAATAGTTTAAATCTTAAGATATAATCTTCAATCTATATATCTATATATACTAGTGGAAAAGCCTGCTAAGGCTCACACACGCAATTTGTGCGTTGTTTCGGTAATTGACGTTCTGTACTAAAACAATTACGTCATGCAATATTTTTTTTACGTCAAACATTTTAAATTTATTTATAATATTTTGCGCGCCTTTCGATGGGGGAGACACACGCACAGGTAGGGCAATTATGTATTAGATACATATAATTCTCTTCGTGGGACCATGCGAGACACCACACACGTATGTGCAACCGAGCATTACGAATGACCCTCCCTGGGGTCGACCAATGTATCGAGACCAACAATTGTCCTTGCGTTTCACTTGCATTGTTCCTTCACAGAAAACGTGAGATTCGTCGTGTACTGGTTACCACGTCCACCTCATACGGGGAATGTCCTGGGTTCAAGCCCAAGCGAAAACATTGTGTTTTTTTTTAATTTTTAAAAATGTCTGTTTGTGCCCGTTCTTTTACCCCTTTATTGACAACACTAGCTAACCCGCGGCGTAGCATACGGCGCTAATGATTTAGTGACGGGTGAAGACTTCCTGAAAGACAAAGTTGTCAAAATTGGGTGGGTTTGGGAAAACGACTGTGAGTGCATGAAAAGAAGGAACTCTGGAGAGACCCGTGGCGTAGCATACGCCGCAGACTTGCTCATCATAGACAGTGCAAAGAACGGTTGGGAGGGGGTGAGAGTACAGACACAAAAAGCAGCACTAAAAAATAAAAAAATAGCTAGTAAACGTGAAGACATGCACACTGAGGTTGTTGTTACCCGCCTCCCATTTAGTACTACCATCCCTTAAACATAAACTTTGATTGGCCGACCCTAGCGAGGGTTAGTCATATTTAGGGTGTTAATTGCGAGTTTTTGTTGTTGTTTTTTTGTGTTGTTTTTTGTTTTTTTTTGAAAACCGGTTATCGATTATATAACTCCGATTTTAAACCGATTATCGTTTATTAGCTGACTTAATAGAAGTTAAGGGTGTACCGAATTTCGCCAGCAAATGTCTTGAAACCGTGAGTTGACAATCCTCCCCCCCCCCAAACCGACGTTCACTCGCGTTGTTTTGATTTTTTCGTGCTGTAGTTTGTGTCCGTTCTTTCTCCACTTTATTTGCACTCTCCATGAGCATGTCCGAGGCATATGCTCGCCGCGGGCCGTCTAGTATATAAATATTATTCCTAAGGATTATTGAGGGAATTAAGCAGCAAAACCAAAAACAGAAATATAATCTTAATGTGAGATTACTTGATTTGTATATCTTTAAATTTATATTTTAAAAGTTATATGAAAAAAAATCAATTTACCTATATGAAAATTTAACAAGATAAAATATTTTTATTACATTTATAAAAACATCACCTCAGACAGGTGAAACACCTTATTTATTTATTTTTTAGTTTTGACTGCAATAATGGAAAGTCTGATTTGGGTAAATGTTTTACATTTTGTTATGGATATGGCATGTAGCTCGCGACTTTTACCTTTTCGGATAATTAAATAGCCACATTTTTTCATTGAAAATATTATATTTTTTATATGATTCCAAGAGAATAATTTTTATTATTTATCATACTATGAAATCTTTATTATATGATGACCATAAAGCAAAGAGTGATGCTGTTTTTCTTTCAAAACGTATAGCAGAGAATTTGTTGAATTTCTCTTAGACGCTGTCACAGTATAGGGGCCGTCCATAAAGTACGTCGAGCTCCACAGGGGGGGGGGTGTAAGAAAGTGTGACAGTTTGTGACAGGGGGAGGGGGGGTCCGGCCATGTGTGACGTCACGCTGTTTTATATTAAATTTTGATTATTTTGTTAATAAAAAACAACATTTTTGTTCGAAAGTGTGACGTACTTTACGGGGGTTCCAAGATGTGTGACAGTTTGTGACAAGGGGTAAAATGGTCAAAAATAGCGTGACGTACTTTATGGACGGCCCCATAGTGTCCCACAACATCAGGCAGACACTGGGTTGAGATTACAATGACATACGTCAATTGAGCCTTTAGTGTCGCAGGAAAGTGTTGTCGCATTATATTGTTGATGGAATCGGTACAAACAAATAATGGCATAGACAAAATGATGAGATTTCCCATTTGTAGAAAAACCGCAAGTTTAATGATTCCAAACTAACTTGCCAAACTCGTAAGGTTGTACATTTAGAGATGCAACTTTTCTCTATTATCCCCATAGAATTAACTGCAAAAGGCAGACAATTATGAACAGTGATAGATTTATTTAGTGCAGATACGAGTAAGATTTTTTGGGTGAATGTTTCTTTGAACTATTTCTCCCAAAACAATCATGGAATTAATATATACTTTTTCCCTACAGGGGTTGTCCATAAAGTACGTCACGTTACTTTTGACCATTTTTAACTCCCCCACTCCCCCCTGTCACAAACTGTTACAAATCTCGGACAATTTCGAACAAACTGTAGTCCTTTTAGTTATCAAAATAATTAAAATTTAATATAAAACACCGTGACGTCACATATGGCCGGACACCCACCTCCCCTCTGTCACAAACTGTCACGCTTTCTTACACCCCCTCACCCCTCTGGAACGTAACGTACTTTATGGACGGCCCCTATAGTTAACACCATTAATATTCATATGTACACGCATATCCCTATACATTTTCACGTGTATAGTAGCAATTAAAACAAAATTCGTTACATAGTAACCCGATATAAAAAGTAATTACCCTAGAGGCCAACTGTAAGCCTTATTTACAATTTAACTAACTCTAGAGGCCTACTGGTAGCTATGTTCAACGACCCACCAGCGATGCTTAAAATGATGATAGAACACATGTCCCATGTGACATTTTTATAAAATTCAAATATTCAATTTAGAATACTAGAAGATCATCAAATGTATGGAAAAATCCTGACTACTTTGCGCCTAAAATTCAGTTTTTCAATTTCTTTATTTAGATTTTTTTATAGTAAAGTTTGCTTATTTCGTACCACTCCGTGTCCTTAGTCGGGTGGTGTAAAATTCAATAAAAATGCAAGAGTAGCCTTCTATTTTCATGGCAAAAATAATATCTCAAGCTCCGAAAATTCTCATGTAAAGGAAGTGTACGTACAACAAGGGTTTGTGTTTAAAATCCTTTATATTTACTCGTGGCGTCTGCTTGCCTGATTGATTGTTTGCCGAAAAAAACTTTGGATCCATTTTAAACCCACTTCCCCGTATGCTAGCGATCGATTCGAATGTACTGTAATTAAATTAATGAATTTTTATATTATCTTTGTGCATTTCTAGGTAGCACGTAAACTTTTGTGCTAGACTGTCGCGGTGCGTATTATGTTGAACAAACTTTTAATATTTTCCCGTCGCGCGGTGCGGTGTTATATTGACCATACTTTTAAAACAAATATATTCCGGATCTATAAATGTGTATGCTAGTCTGTCGCGCGGTGCACATTATATTAAACATGTTTTTATAACCCTCTTCCCTTGATCAAATCGAGCTGAAATTTAGCAGGTAGACTGTAGTAGTTGTTTTTTTTTACTATAAATCCTTTATATGTGAGACATAACTAACATTTTGGATTCTTGGATTGTCGTACGATCAGGGCTGGATTTTTGCCTAGGCCTACGAGGCCCTGGCCTAGGGCCCCAGGCAGCCCAGGGGCCCTAGTGGTGGAATATTTGCATAAGCTTAAACAAGATTTACTTTAACTAAGAGAGAAAATCTTGAACTAAAAAAAAATTGAGGAAAACCGAAGTTGTCTTGAACAAATTAACAACTAAACAAAAAATTGAAACATAAAAATAAAAACATTATTCAAAGTAATTAAACAAAATTCTATTATTTAATGACCCTCTCTTTTAAATTCGTAATAGAAATTACCGATGTCATAATATCTGACTTGAATTAAAATCTAAGCGGGTTCCAGAAAAGAAAACGGAATAAAGAAAAAAATGAAAAAGATTACGCTTCTTCATAATGTTCTTAATTACGTTAAACACATTTTTCGTCTCGTCTACGTTTAGACTTAGTTCTCGCCCTAGTCATAGTACTAGTAGTACTAATGCATTAGCCAGTGGCAGTTTCAACGATGCTACTGATAACCGTCAACAGGCAACTCCAACAAACGTGTCTGACTGCAACCAGCTACTTGAAAAAATTATTTATGAAAAACCAGTAACAGCTACCACAAAAAACGATTATTTAGAAAATCCTGAATCTAATTCTTCTTTATGTGACGATCCTGCTGAAGTGGATACTAGACGAAGTTACCTTGGAGTACCTTGTTTAAAATGGCATGACACAAAATTATATTGATGCCGACTTTTCTTTTTCAAGGCATCAGTACGTAGATAAAACCAGGTATATGTCACTGTCATTTTTTAGCCGAAAATTAAGCAATGGTGAAACACGACCTCAACATTGGCTCATATTTTCGAAGAGCAAGGGTGCAGTATTTTGCGCCCCTTGTAAGATGTTTGGGAAATTTGGGTCACTAGCTAATGAAGGGTTCAACGACTGGAAAAATGCAGTTCAAAGAATGGAGGAACATGAGCATTTGGACGAACACAGGTCAGCACTTGTGACACTATTATCTAGGAAGAATGATGGCGGTAGAGTTGACAAGAGTCTTATTCTTCAAACGGAGGAAGAAATGAAATACTGGCATGAGGTTTTGAGGCAAATTGTGGCTGTTGTGAGGTCACTTTCTGCACGCGGATTGCCGTTTAGAGGTTCACATGAGAGATTTGGATAAAATAAACAGTGGGAACTATGTTATGACCCTAGAACTTTTGGCTGATTTGATCCTTTTCTGGACTTACTCATAAAACCCCACGGTAACAAAGGAAGTGATACAACATCATAGTTTTCGTCAAAAATATGCAATGAAATTATCAATATCATGGTAGAAAAGTTAATGATTACAATTGTGACTGAGATTACACATGCCAAATATTTTTCTATCTCTTTAACTCTATCTCTGTGGACTCTACTCCACACATTTCTCATGTAGATTTAACTTTCTTTCATATAGAGATGTCTCTGAAGACGGATGTACTGTCGAACGATTTATGAAATTCATTCTAAATTTTAGCCATAAAGCGGAAGACCTGCATAGCTAAAGTCGTCCTAGACACATTGAAATATCACGACTTGGATTTCGCCGATTGCTAGCAATATGTCGGGTGTATTTTCTGGTCTTCTAAAAAGAATAAAACAAGTGAACCCTCTGACAGATTTCGTTCCCTGTTCGACTCACTCACTGAATCTTGTTGGATCCTGTGCGGCCGAGTCTTATCAAGCTGCGGTATCTTTCTTCGGTATTTTGCAGTCATTGTATAATTTCTTTTGGCATCAACACACAGATGGGAAATTTTTCTGTTGAAACTGAAGTCAAATTCAACAGTCGTGAAGAGTCTTTTTCAGACAAGATGGTCAGCTCGAGCTGACGCCTGCCGAAGTCTATGTTGCTCCTGGGATGAGATCATGGCAGCTCTTCAGATTATTGTCAATGATGCAAATGAAAAACCATCTACGCGCTCTGAGGCTTCAGGTCTTCAAAATTCATTCGACTCGATGGAAACTTGCATTTTTGTCACTTCTCTAGGAATGACATCTTGGAAAGGTTCTACAAAGTAAGTAAGTAAGCAAATCTCTCCAATCTGTTAACATCGACCAGGTTACGATCATTGAACTGTATCAGTCGTTGGTAACATACCTAGAACACTCAAGGAAACCCAGTACCTTTGATCATTATGAGTCGATTTTATTGACAAAGCCTGTGAAAATAGCTATGCATATGACTTGCAGAGTGCAGAGGAAACGTAAGCGTAAAGTCCAGTTCGACGTAGTAAATGGAAACGAGACCGAACTCTCTGGCCGGGAAAGATTTAGAGTTACCAATTTTTAACGTCATTATAGATAGACTAATTACAGAGCTACGGAGACGCGGATCTGCTTATGAGGAGTTAAGTAAAAAGTTTGACTTTCTTACAAAACTACATCATTTGGAATCTAAGGATATCCGTGAATGAGCCAGAAATCGTATAACTTTGTATCCGGGGGATTTGGATAGGACTTTGGACAACGAGTGTCTGCACCTGAAAGTTCATTTGACGTCGAGTGATGAAGTTATGAAGTTATCGTCACTGAATCTATACAAATACTTATCCGAAAAATACGTTTTTGATATTTAACTCAAACGTAGAAAGTGCGCTCTGAATGATGTTGTGCACACCAGCGTCAAATCGCTCGTTTTCAGCGCTAAAGAGATAAAGAATTACTTAAGATCTAACATAGGAGAGAACAGGCTCAATTTACTCTCTGCAATGTACATAGAGTCAGAAATAATGCAGTCCATTGCCTATGATGACGTCATTCGTTCTTTTGCATAGTAGAAATTTTGTGGTAAGATTCTATAAATTTTATAGAATAACGAAACTATAGCAATATAGACTGTATTAGTCTGATGTTTATTAAAGTCATTAAAGGCGATTAAAATTATATGTTCTGTACTCGTGCAAAATAGCTTCGAAATGGTCGGGGGGCCCAAATGTCAAAAGTGCCTTGGGGCCCTGAGTCTCTTAAGTCCGGGCCTGCGTACGATGCGTATTATAATGAACATACTTTTAGTTACGTCTCGTATATTAAACGTTTATATTCAAAAACTTTGTTTTTAAGGTTTTTTTTAATATTAACTTCTGCTCTTATTATGTTTTGTATTGCTCTTTAAAGGGTGCGCCGATTAGAAATCTGAAAAAAAATTTGTGATGATTATTTCTAAATTTCGATATATTTTGCCCTTCCCAATTTTTCTAAAATTAAAATTATAGCAAGATCTTACACAATATTTTAAAAGAATATTTAACACAATAAAATGGCCTAAGTCGTTTCGTTTGATGAAATATGTTCAAAAGTAATATTTTCACAATCTCTACATTTCTTACTCATCAACCTTGAACTTTCATTTAAGCAAGTCTTTTCATTGATTATAGCTGTGGATATTTACCATAATCCTTCTTCCATTTAAATAGAAGTAACGTTTAACCTCTCATATAATGCCGGCAAAATCAGCTAAAATCGTTATTAATTCAGTCGAAAAAGTGTTAAGAAATTATGTGTCCTTCTTTATGAAAAATAATAAATGGGCAGAGTAATTGCTTATATCTTATTTGTCTGTCTTGGTGGAGCCCCTGGCTGCCACCACTCGCAGAGCCTCGTTTGAAAAACACTTTAAAAAGAAATTACCCCTTTTATTTATGCATTATGAAAATCTTTTTAAGTGATATTCTCAATTTTTAGGTGATTGCCAACTTGCCAATTGGAACTAAAATATTTTTTATGTAATCTCGAAGGGTGGGAAAATTAGTTGCGTAATATGGAACAAAAGTGTTGCCATTTTAAAGAATACATCTTCGACATCACAAAGAAAATATCTATATATCAATATATTCACAGTTTCTGGAGAGTTGCACTCGGACAATATGAATCCATGAAACGTGGCTTGAAAATCCAAAGAAATCTTTTCACGATACATTTTGATGAAAATGAATCCGTCACTAGTACAAGTTAAGTAAAATAGTGTAAAAAAAAACAAGGAAAAAAAGCTGTAACCATTTACTGATCTTCAGCAAATAATGTTTGATGAATACAGCTAATGGCTTCTATTCTAATGAATCCGATTTGCTTAGAAAAATCAACTATAACTATGAGTCTTCTCATCTGTCGAGTACGTCACAACTTTTCATTTTCATTGGTGTTGTCAACTTGGAGTTTCAGATAACAGAAGAATTGTTATCTGTCACTAGCAACTGGAAAATACATTTTCATGAAAGTGCCTAAAACGCGGTGTTAGTTTAGAGTTGATGAAGGAAAAAGTATGGCTGGAGTGAGAAAATTTCTAGTGAGGCAGATCAGGATTTAATTAGAAATTGAAAAAATCCAGGCCACCATGTTAATTCACTGCATCTTACATCAGCAAATACTTAATTTTTAATGTGTACTAAATCCAGTCGTTTTTTGTCGAGAACTTCATGCGGGGACATCCACTCAATCACCGTGATTACTTCATGCGGGGACATCCACTCAATCACCGTCATCTCCAGGTGTTCCTTGAAGAAGTTGATGCTGAATTCTGTAACTTGCTTTATCTCACAGCAGTGAGGTAGCTAAGCTGCATGCGCTAAAATACTGTTTCCTTTATATAAGCCCCGAAACGAAATAAATGTTTTTAAATCCCTTATATTAAATTCACCGTCTTGTCTGTCTTGGGCTCGCGGTCTGTCGGTCGGGCGGGAAAACAAAGTAAAAATGACCCACTTCCTGTGATGCTATCGAGCTGAAATTTTGCACATAGACTCGTGTCACCTAACAATGCATTGTATCAAAATTTCAGATCGATCGAATGCACCGTAATTAAATTCATGCATATTTAGTTTATCTCTATGTAGCCGTCTGCTATTGTTTACATCCACGTGTCACTGGAGTTCACTCCAGCCAACGATGACCACATCCTCGTGTTTTACAGCAAGGAGAGTTCAGTCAATTTCAGTCTGTAAATGTTAGTCGCGCGGTGCATATTATACTGCAAATAATCAATAATTTTAGTTATGTCTCATATATAAAGGATTTATTGTAAAAAACATTTTTTACGGGTTGTTTAATTTCTCCCTGAAAACAACGGAGCGCGTCCACTTCTTTCATACCCACAACTTTCATATCCGCGACTTGACTATCAAAGTTTTTATTTGTGTTCAAAATCACATCCCACGTGAATGAACCAAACTAGAAACTTGAGGGAAAGTCTAACCTCGTTTGCGATCTCTTCAGAATCATCAAAGTGTTTTGGAGAAAGCTGTCATTGTCCATTGATGTTAGTACAACTGGACGTATACAAAATGTTCCCACATTTTTATTTTAACAGTTAGGATTTTGTGAACATCTACTTTAAAAAAAATAAAATGAACAAAAAAAAATAAATAATAATAATAATAATAATAAAAGAAATATTCGCTGTTTATGGAATCATTATTATGGTGGATTTTTTCGGAGTTTAACAGAAATGAAAGTGAAATTCTTCTTTTCTAGAATTCGCTTTATTGTAACATTGATAATGTGCTAGTTGAACTGCAGTTCGACCTCATTGATTTACAGGCAAACGACCCGAGAAAGACGCAAGAAAAAACTGCTTTCTGGATGCCATGTTTTTGAAACTGAAGATTTAGCCACTGGCATGGCATCACTGCTTGTACCAAGTTATGTCTGTGTGCAAACATGGTCAAAAAGAAGTACGTGAACTCAACACATCGAATGAGAGGGACTAGTGAACATTTGAAAGCAAATTCTCTTGACAATATGAATCCAAAAATTGATGATTTCTCGAAAGCCAAATGATATTTTCACAAATCTCACTAACAGTTGTGGCTGGATGGGTTGTGAGGTTCTGACATAATGTGTTCACTACTGCCTGATGTAACGAATTTTTGTGTGGAGTTTGACTTCTTTGATAACTTTTGTTTAGTACATTACTGTATTGATTGCATTTTTGCGATTGTTTATTTTATTATTTTTTAAGGTTGGGGATGAGAGGGTGGGGGTGGGGCTGTTTGTTGTAGTTCCCTCCACTGACCATTAATTAACGTGAAAAGCTGAACTTTTAAGCTTTGTTTAGTCTAGAAATGTTATCGGCCCTCGCTCGTCATTTTTTTCAACCACCCAGCCCGCCGGTAGCAAAAGTTTGGTGACTTCTACTCTAGATGCCCACTGCTTGCCCTATATAAAATTATACTTACTGAAAAAGCTTTTCAATTACACTAACACTATATGCCTACTAGTAGCCCTATAAACATTAACACTTACTTTAGAGGTCTACTATTACCAGGCCCGGTCTTAACAATTGCGGGGTCCTATGCGGCTTAGTATGTGAAACGGATTGCGCGCGGCCCAGTCCGGGTAGGTATAAGGAATTAATAAGGATAATAAGAGAGCGTTAAGATAGGTGGGGCCTATGAAAGTTCGGGGCCCACTGCGGCCGCATAGGTTGCTCTATATACATTAACACTTACTGTTGTGGCCTACTGGAAGCTCTAAATACAATTACACTTATTGCAAGAGCCTAATGGAAGCCCTATATATATATAAACTTATTGTATAGGCTTGAAGCACTATTAAGCGTAACAGTACTTTTTTATTTTACGAATTTATTTTAGAAAAGGCAATGAAAGGAAAATGCTGATTTTTTGTTGTTGTTGTCCTTAATTTGAACTTTGACCTCTCCCAGTCTTCCCCCTTGCACTTTTCACGGACATATATAATTGTTCGATTCTCTACTCAGCAAAAATGCACTTGTTAACTAGGGTGATAACAAGGTTGGAATTGGGGCTTGAAAGGTGTATTAATTGTGAAACTGATAATTCAAAAACGCAGTTAATTAAATGGAAAGGGGTTCAATTCAGTCTGCACATTTGTTAAGGGCTTTAGTGAGGTGTAGTCTGGTTCGTAAGTGGAAAGGGGTGGGTGTGGTGTGGGTAGAGAATGTGTGGTGTACAGTAGTCTCGCCTTGGCGTGCCACAATGAGGAGCGAGAGCGCGTTTGGTGTGGTTAGAACCGGTTATAAAATCTTGGCTTAGTAGGACTTGCTCACTTGCTGGTTTGTGGGATTGTTACAAAGTCGTGTACTGACAAACATCGTTAGGTGCATGTACAATGAGTGCAGCTAGCCAGGTGATATTGTCATAACCATCATTGTCTGATGCACTTCTTCATGTTGGCGTATTGAATGCAAGCCCGTATTTTGTCTCACCAAAAATTGAAAACATAATTATTTTGCTTTAGCTTTGCAATAAGTACCGCTTATATAATCAGGGCCGGCCTAAGGGAATTGGAGGCCTTAGGCGAAGTGAATTTGTTGGCCCTAAATGTAATAGAAAAAAAAATATGGAAAGATTCTTGTGTGAGGCCCCCATTAATGATGAGACTAATCGGAGGCCCAAGGCGGATGCCTAGTTTGCCTATGTCTAAAGCCGGCCCTGATATAATATATATATATATATATATATATATATATATATATATATATATATATATATATATATATATATATACTAGCAAAATACCCGTGCTTTGCTACGGTAAATTAGGATTTCAGTAAGCATTGAGAACCCGCGTAACACAAATTGATTTCAAAATGGATCATGATGGATATAATACATATATTAACTTCACCGTCTTGTCTGTCTGTCTGTTGTAGTCCCGCAGAAAAACAAAAACGAAAAGTAAAAAAATGACACACTTCCCGTGATCCTATCGAGCTGATAATTTAATTTTTCTCCGTCTGCTACATTGCGGGGGGGGGGTACTCAACAACCGCCCCAAGTTTCATGCTTCCACCTACACGGGAAATAGGAGAATTAGTGATTTTCAGTTTTTATATAGCTCATATAAGAAAAAAAATTACATTTCGGCCCCCGGCCCCCGTTATGTGATAGTTTATATAATTGTTCCACCTGTTACCATCGCGGAATGTTATCCAACAACTACCCAAAGTTTCATGCTTCTACCTTCTCGGGAAATAGGAGAATAAGGGATTTTTAATTTTTATAAAGCCAGAATAAGGGGAAAAAAACGTTTTTGGGCCCCCGGCCCCCATGAGTGTGAATTTCAAAATTCTTTTTCACCTGTTACCATTGCGGAAGTGTACTTAACAACTCTTCAAAGTTTCATGCTGCTACCAACACGAGAAATTGGAGAATTAGTGATGAGTCAGTTTTTTTATATAAGAAGAAAACTACATTTTGGCCCCCGGCCCCCAGTAAGTGATAATTTAGATAGTTTTTTAACCTGTTACCATCGCAGAATCTTACTTAAAAACTACTCAAAGTTTCATGCTACTTCCTACACAGGAATTAGGAGAATTAGTGATTTTCAGTTTTTATATAACTCATATAAGGAAAAAACTACATTTTGGCCCCTGGGCCCCAGTAAGTGAAATTTTGAATATTTTTTCGCCTGTTACCATCGCGGAAGTGTACTCAACAACTTCCCAAAGTTTCATGCTTCTACCTACTCGGGAAATAGGAGGATTAGTGATTTTCAAATGTTTATATAGCCAATCGAAGGGGAGAAAAATATTTTGGGCCCCCGGCCCCCATGAAGCTGAATTTATAAATTCTTTTTCGCCATTTGTCGTCGAGAGAGGCTACTTGACAACTTCCCAAGGTTTCATGGTTCTACATACATGGGAAATCCGAGAATTAGTGATGAGTCAGTTTTAATATAAGAAAAGACTACATTTTGGCCCCCGGCCCCCAGTAAGTGATAATTTAAATATTGTTTTTACCTGTTACCATCGTGAAAGTGTACTTAAAACTACTCGGGAAACAGGAGAATTGTTGATTTTAAAATTGTATATAGGCCATATAAGGAAAAAAAACTTTTTTGGGCCCCCGGCCCCCATGAGTGTTAATTTAAAAATTCTTTTACGCCAAGTTTCGTCGCGAGAGGCTACTCAACAACTTCCCAAAGTTTCATGCTTCTACCTACGCGTTAAATCCGAGATTAGTGATGAGTCTTTTTTAATAAACGAAGAAACTACATTTGGGCCCCCGGACCCCATTAAGTGATAATTTAAATATTGTTTTTACCTGTTACCATCATGGAAGTGTACTTAACAACTACCCCAAGTTTCATGCTTCTACCTACACGGGAAATAGGAGAATTTGTGATTTTTAGTTTTTGTATACATTTGGGCCCCCGGACCCCATTAAGTGTTATTTTAAATTTTTTTTTCGCTTGTTACCATCGCGGAAGTGTGCTTATCAACTACCTAGTGTTTCATGCTTCTACCTACACGGGAAATAGGAGAATTAGTGATTTTTAGTTTTTATAAAGCTCATATAAGGAAAAAACTTCATTTGGGCCCCCGGCCCCCAGGAAGTGACAATTTAATTTTTTTTTCCTCCCGTCGCTATCGCTGGTTTTTACTCAACAACTTCCCAAAGTTTCATGCTTTTGCCTACTCGAGAAATGAGAAAATTAGTGATTTCATATTCTATATAGTCCATATAAGGAAAAAAAGCGTTTTTGGGCCCTGGGCCCCCAACAGTGTGAATTTTAAAATTCTTATTCGCCAATTATCGTTGAGAGAGTGTACTCAGCAAGTTCCCAAAGTTTCATGCTAATACCTACACGGAAAGTTGGAGAATTAGTGATGAGTCAGTTTTTTTATATAAGAAAAAAACTACATTTGGGCCCCCGGACCCCATTAAGTGTTATTTTAAATACTGTTTTCGCTTGTTACCATCGCGGAAGTGTGCTTATCAACTACCTAGTGTTTCATGCTTCTACCTACACGGGAAATATGAGCATTTGTGATTTTCAGTTTTTATATAGCTCATATAAGGAAAGAACTTCATTTGGGCCCCCGGCCCCCAGGAAGTGATAATTTAATTTTTTTTTCGCCTGTTACCATTGCGGGTTTGTCCTCAACAACTTCTAAAAGTTTCATGCTTCTGCCTACTCGGGAAATAGGAGAATTTGTGATTTTCAAATTTTATATAGGCCATATTAGGAAAAAAACGTTTTTGGGCCCCCAGCCCCCATGAGTGTAAAATTGTAAAATTCTTTTACGCCAGTTTTCGTCTCGAGAGGCTACACAACAACTTCCCAAAGTTTCATGCTTCTACCTACACGGGAAGTTGGAGAATTAGTGATGAGTCATTTTTTTAATATAAGAAAAAAACTACATTTGGGCCCCCGGCCCCCATTCAGTGATAATTTAAATATATTTTTTGCTTGTTACCTTCGCGGAAGTGAACTTAACAACCAACCCCAAGTTTCATGCTTCTATCTACACGGGAAATAGGAGAATTAGTGATTTTTAGTTTTTATATAGCTCATATAAGGAAAAAACTTCATTTGGGCCCCCGGCCCCCAGGAAGTGATAATTTAAATGTTTTTTCTCCCGTTACCATCGCGGGGTTGTACTCAACAACTTCCCAAAGTTTCATGCTTCTGCCTACTCGGGAAATGGGAGAATTGGTGATTTTCAAATTTTATATAGGCCATATAAGGAAAAAAAACGTTTTTGGGCCCCCGGCCCCCATGAGTGTAATTTTAAAAATTCTTTTACTCCAATTTTCGTCGCGAGAGGCTACTCGACAACTTCCCAAAGTTTCATGCTTCTACCTACACGGGAAGTTGGAGAATTAGTGATGAATCAGTCAGTGAGTGAGTCAGTGAGTGAGGGCTTTCCCTTTTATTAGTATAGATATATCTATATACATATAAGACGCATTTGTTGTCTGTCCGTCGTCTGTCTGTTCCCTTATAACTCAAGATCCAGACAACCAAATAACGTGAAATTTGGTACACGTACACAAAATTATACCGGAAAGGTTATTAAACAGGTTTCGTTCCATATATATAAGATACTGGGGGCTGGGGGCCCAAAATGTAGTTTTTCCCTATATGAGCTATATAAAATAAAAATTATTGAAAATTAAGACGTAAAATATTAAACATTTTGGTGTCGAGATTAACAAGATGGCGTTTATTGCCATAAAATAATGTGATGTGACGTCATAGTTTGAGTTCATATTAATTTGTAAATAGGAAACAAAGTGAAAAGAGCAGTGATTATTTTAATTTATATTTTTAATTGTTTATATACCGCTGTGGGTGTGCGTTTAAGTATTTGTGTGCACATGTGTGAATCAGTGAGTGTGTGTGTTTTTTGTTGTGAACTAAATGTTATGAAATGGTTTATTTTTATGTCTGTTAATGTTGCGCCTCTAACAAGATTACGTATATATTTTTATAAAATTTGTTTGCAAATTACATATTTTTTACTTTACACTGTTTCTTTTTTGTATATTCTATATGTATTTTATCCAGTCGTCCGATCAAGCTTTTTCCTTTTATCGGCGAGGGTAGGAGTCAATAATATCGTCCATCCCTGGGTGGCATAAACACTGTAGCTAAGCAACTGTGTTTATACTTTTTGCATAACTTAAACGAAACCAGCAGGGCACATTTTAAGCTCAAACATTGCGTTTCGAAATGTTTCTTTAAAACAAATAAACCCCATACAACAGAAAAATGAATTATATAAATTATCACTTACTGGGGGCGGGGGCCAAAATGTATTTTTTTTCCGTATATTTAAAACTGACTCGAAACTAATTCTCCAACCTCCCGTGAAGGTAGAAGCATGAAACTTTTGGGAACTTGCCAAATACACTATTATGACGATAATTGGTGAAAAATAATGTAAACATTTCCACTCATGGGTGGCCGGGTGCCCCAAAACCGGTTTTTCCTTATATGGGATATATAAAACTGAATCAACACCAATTCCTCATATTCCCGAGTAGGTAGAAGCATGAAAATTTGGAAAGTCGTTGAGTACCCTCCCGCAATGGTAACAGTCGAAAAAAGTATAAAGTTATCACTAACTGGGTAGGGGGGTGGGCGGGGGCCCAAACGTAGTTTTTTCTTAAATGAGCTATATAAATCAGGCTCATCATTAAATCTCCTATTTCCTGTGTAGGTAGAAGCATGAAACTTTGTGAAGTTGTTATATACCCTCCCAAAATGGTAACTGGCGAAACATTAATAAAAATTATCACTCACTGGGTGGTCAGAGGCCTGAATGTAGTTTTTTTTCATATATCAAACTGACTCATCAATAATTCTCCAAATTACCATGTAAGTAGAAGAATGAAACTTTTGGAAGATTTTGAGTACCCTCGCGCGATGGTAACATGCGAAAAAAATATATAAAATTATTACTCACTAGGGGGCCTTGGGCCAAAATGTAGGTATTTTCCTAATATGAGCTATATAAAACAGACTAATCATTAAATATCCAACTTCCCGTGTAAATAGGAGCATGAAACTTTGGGAAGTTGTTGAGTACTCTCCCGCAATGATAACATACGAAAAAAAAATATATAAAATCCAGGCAGATCAGGTCCGCCACAGAGTTCCCAGAGCAGCTGAAACAGCTGAGCAAAGAAACTCCAGGCATGTGCTGTTCCAGTGGTAAAGTCAAACTGCCCCAATTCTAAAGCCACCAGAACCATTGTGCATTCTGTTGAATGGTGAAACTGCACAATCAAAGGACTTTGTGAAACTTATTAGACTATTCAATAATATGTTTGCCGTGACTTCCTTCAAGTCTAATGTTGTCGTGAATAACGGGTGGACACCAACATTCAAGGTCCAAGGCCAAGTGTACCACCATGCTGGACCTCTTCATCCAGTCAATGCTATAGACAGCAAATATCTCCAGATTTACTTCTTGGGAGAAGATGAGCAAGTGCAAAGACGACTGGATTTGCTTGACAGTCCTGTTGACAGAAACATTGTCCTCAAACTGCAAAGAATGCTGCATCAGCATAACAGCTATGTGAGGTCATTTAAAATGGCTGCTGAGATTATGGATAACACTCAAGTGGACTACAAAATCAAAATTTCCGGCAAAGCACCATTAAAGGAACACAAAGGCAGATTCAATGCACCATCTGTTAGTGAAGTGGCATCATGATTGCTGGAGAGCTAGGTGATCGTAGAGACATTGTGCTGCATTCAAGAAGTTGCTCACAAATGCCACTTCAAAGGATTCAAGACACTCACAGGTCATATGATCCACTTCAGTATCCTCTGCTATTTGTTAGAGGAGAAGATGGCTATGATTTGAACATAAAAGATGTAAACAAGGCCACAAGCAATGACTACTATGCATATCGCATGATGCAAAGAGTCAACGAATTTAATACACTCCTCAGATGCCCGCGCCTTTACCAGCAATACATAGTGGATATGTATGCTAAGGTTGAGAATGAGAGATTGCGTTTCATCAGACTCAACCAAACAAAACTTAGAGCTGAGGACTATGGTGTACTATTAGAGGCAGTAAGGAATGACAACAATGTGACTTCTGAAAATCTTGGCAAATTAGTGGTGCTGCCTTCATCCTTCAGTGGAGGGCCCCGTTACATGCATGAATATGCACAGGATGGAATGACCTATGTACGTCATAGAAACACAAGCATCAAGTAGATTTGCAATTATGTTACCAAGGGAAGTGATGTGGCCATGTTTACTGTTGCAAATGAAATGCCGAACAGGCTTGATGGGGTTACCAATTATCAACAAGGACGATACATTAGTAGCAGTGAGGCAGTGTGGCGCCTGCTTAACTTTCCCATCCATCAAAGGTATCCAACAGTTGTTCACTTGGCAGTACATCTTGAAGGAGGCCAAGGAGTATACTATAAACCAGGACAGCCAACAGCACATTTGACAGACACTCCAACAAAGACTACATTAACAGCGTTTTTTGATCTCTGCAAAACAGATCCTCTTGCAAAAACATTGCTGTATTCTGAAGTGCCTAGACATTTTCGCTGGGATGCCAGTCAAAAGGTCTGGCAAATCCGAAAAAAGGTATACCTCTTGCAGACTTCCCGGGATATGTGACAGACAATGCCTTGGGAAGAGTGTACACTGTGCATCCTCACAACAGAGAAGCATTTCACATGCGCCTCCTGCTGCACCATATTCGGGGACCTATTTCATTTGAAGATCTCAAAACTGTTATTGTGAAAGATGAGGATGGTGACATCCTTGAAATTAAGCCATGCAGCACATACACTGTTAAATGTACCATTTTATAGCATGCAAGTAAACAGTTGTGTACGCTTCTACAGAAAACCTTATTTTAAACCCGGGCGAAGCCGGGTACTTGCCCCTAGTATATATATATATATATATAATTAAATGAAAGTTCCCTATAATTATTAATACAATAATGGCAAAAGGAAACGCAAACACATCTTATACCTGTCGGAAAATAAAGTGAGAAAACACGTTACAACGGATAACATAAATCCTCTCAAGTCTAATTTTTTTTTCGGTCATATAAATTGAGCATCAAAAATCATCGATTGTTTGACAACTAAAACAAATCTCCTTGTATTGTTTACAAAAACTGACTTAAAACCCGTGAACTTGACAAAAGCTCGTGTATATCGTCGCGCATCTTCTCACAGTAGTTTTAAATTGAAATAAAGAAAATTTAAAGAGCTTACAGTATGGAAAGGTCAGAGTGCAAAGATCCATGACTCGAAGCCCGGGGAAATGCCCCACAACCCCCGCCCCACCTCCTTAAATTCTTAAATCAATTTAAATTAATTCATCCGTGCAATGGTATTACTAAGTGCAACTAGAAACCGCAACTGAGAAAAGATAAGAACAGAGCAAATAGAAACTGTAAACTGGTGCATCAAATTTGATAATACTAATCGGACACACACAGTCGAAGAAGTGCGTTCTATTTTTAAGTCTTCTGTATCGGCCTTATGATCGTTATATGCCATAACTATTTCAAATCAAATTATTTTGCCGTAAAAGTTGAACAATTCTACCACCCACAGGTCAACATCTCCCCCCCCTTACGCTGCGGATTTGTGTGAGTGCTTTTCTGTTATATATTTATAATTTACAGTTTTTTTTAAAGTATGTAATGACAAGACAAGATACATCATTGTGTGTGAACTTGAGGGCATAAATGCATTACTGTACGAGAAATAAAACTTTTCTGGGAGCTTCAGAACTTAATACAATAATTTTATGTCACTCAACTATGTTCTCAATTTGAAGAGGTTCAATTATTTTTCATTGCAAATGAAATTTTCATAAAATAAAATCAAATCAAAATAAGAAGGCTTATTAACAGAGCCATCTACACCAGTGCTTCTCAAACTTTTTAGTATGGCGGACCAGCAGGAATTTTTCCATTGCACCAGGGACCGGTGCACGATTTTCCCTGCACTGACAATTTTGTCGGTCCTTTTTTTTTAGAACATATGCGGACCGCCAGCGGATGGCCCACGGACCGGCACCGGTCCGCGGACCACCACTTTGAGAAGCACTGATCTACACATATACATTTATTTCAGTTTATTATAGAATACTTTGGACACAATTATTTATTTTTTTTAATTAAAAAAATAAATAAATAAAAATATATAAAACTGTACTTTTCACCTCAAAGTAGGCATTTGTTCGCAATGAAATATTCTCCTGCTCAAGTCATTGCTCTTTCTTACCGCAATATTGTGCTCTAGATGTTCGTTCCCGCTTCTGATAACGTGCAACATTTTGTACAACTCATTTCTGAAATGAATAAATGAGCTATTTGTGTCACGTGACCGCAGTTTGTGCGTCATCACTGGCAACATGCTTGACAAAACTCTTTCTGTCAGGCCGTTCAACTGATAGGGGATTCCCCCATGATCGTTACACGATGAGCCGATGGCCCTACCCCTCCTCTCTAGGGGACCCAATCCACCCCTTCTTGAACAGTATTCCCCCCCCCCACTGAAAGTTTGTTCATACTGGTCTGGACCAGGTCAGAAGATAGGATCAGTGTTCAAATCCCGACCCTCTGACAGACTTTCAGTGGGGCACCGATTGCCAATAGGTTAACAATTTTTATTTATTTTTTTTAAAATCAGGCTATAATTTAATAGTATTAAAGCGAACTTAAAATTGATGATTGCTAATAAATGTTTTTCTTGTTTTAATTTGAAATTTTTGGTTTTCGAAATGTATCAATGAACTCTTCTCATGCCGACAAGTAATTTGATATTATCTGTGTCTTGCTTGGAGATATTGCGTTAAACTTAAAGTTGTATTTCAGTAAGTGAGTGAATGATAATATTCTTAACAATTTTTTTCCTTTTTTAAATTAAGCTTTAAAATTTAGTAATCTGGCAATGACAGAGCGAGTATTTTACATTAAATAAATTTTGTTTCCCAAATTTTAATTTATATGTATCAAAATTGAACTTAGATTCCAAAAATAAACGTAAAAACATTGATTATCGTTACAGGTGAACATTTTTTAAAGGTGCCTATTTCTTTAATAGTTTTCAAACGATTTTTTAAGAAATGCAAAACAAATAACATATAATTTGTACACTGTTGAGAACTAAAAAAAAGTTACAAATAAATTGAGAATTAGCCTGAGTGATGAAAGAATCAGTAGAGGAGCTAGGTTATTTATTGACTCTGTGTAAGTAACTTTAAAAAGAAAGTATTGGGGAGTGTAAACGGCATCTTTATGTTTCATATGAAATAAATTATGTCAAAATTTTATATAGGGCATAACTCATCATACGATCTGTACATAATTCAACGGTGCGCAAGTCAATTGAGTAATAGACGCAAAACCTCATCATTTTAACTGGCCCAAACTGCTCTGTTTAATCTTGTCACACTTCAAGCGACCGTTTATTTATATCAGTGGCCGTCGTCCAAAATGACTTTGTGTTTGGAGGAAAGCCTGCTGACCCTCGTTGGCATCGGCTTCCTACTCAACTTTAGTTTAGTTGCTGCTGTCCCGAGAAACTCCACTCAGCTGTCCTGCACCCGTGGTATGGACAAGACGGACTTTATGATCAAATGCATGGGGTCGACACCGTACATCAATATAAGAAACATCTTCTATAGAGGTTTGCACATAACAAGGTAAATACTTCTTTGTGTATCTACAATATTGATTTGTGTATCTACAATATTGATTTGTGTATCTACAATGTTGATTTGTGTATCTACAATATTTCTTTGTGTATCTACGATATTGATTTGTGTATCTACAATATTTCTTTGTGTATCTACAATATTTCTTTGTGTATCTACAATATTGATTTGTGTATCTACAATGTTGATTTGTGTATCTACAATATTTCTTTGTGTATCTACGATATTGATTTGTGTATCTACAATATTTCTTTGTGTATCTACAATATTTCTTTGTGTATCTACAATATTGATTTGTGTATCTACACTATTTCTTTGTGTATCTACAATATTGTTTTGTGTATTTACAATATTTCTTTGTGTATCTACAATATTGATTTGTGTAAAATATTTTCTTAAAAGCAAAATATTTTTTTAAATCAAAAACATTTTATCTTGATCTTTTTTTGTCTAATTTAATGTTTTAACCTGTTTCATTTAGTCCTAATTCATATAAAAACTAATTTTGGACTGAAAAGACATTAGGGAAAAAATTATATAATTATTCACAAAAGCCTAGGAAAGAAATTACGGTAGCCATAATCACAACTGAATTTCAAATACCACCAAAATCGTTTTATGTTTAAAATTGAAATATAAATTTAAAGCAGGTGTGTTTTGTTTTGTACTTGTATTAATTGAAAAAACTTTTAAATATTTTAAATTTCACAAAAGCAGCGCTGTTTGCATATAATAATTTAAATTCATGTTTTCTGTTTTCCCCTGTGATTTGGGTTTTAGCAGATACATTAATTTATTTTACACATTTTACAAATTAAACTATCAGTGAAAAGACACAATTTAGTGCACATTTCATAAACTTACTCTAGTCTATTACTTAAGATCTGCTTCTGCCTATTCAACTAAGGTGGTCCATGGGTAAAACCATTTTTTTTTACATTTCTTCAATTAAAATAAAAAGAGTTGTAAACATTAACCGTGCACTTACAGAAATACAAATTAAACAATAACAAAATAATTTAAATTTCTTTCAAAAATGTTTTAGTAAGAATATCAAAATGTTTTACCAACATTGACAGCCACAAACAAGATATCACTATCCTATTGTTTTACAATAATGTGATGAAAATTTGTATACTCATTAACAATACTTTTGTTAAAATAGTTACGAAAATTCGAAAATTTTATTAGAAATACGATGTTTAGAAGATCCAAAAAGAGCATCTACGTATGGTGATAAATTTAAAAAGTAATTTTTAGGTTAGTATCTTATAAAGAGTTAATTAGAAAAGTAATTCAGATAAATCCTAAGGAAAAAAAGAGAAAAAAAACTTGTAACTTTGTAGAGAAGCTTGTAACTAGAATATTTTTCCTGTCTTAACAAAATGCGTTGTTAAAAAAAATGCAAAGTTGAGAAAAACGACAAAAAAGATTAAAAACTTCTTTTTTTTTAATTACAGGACTTAAAAAAATAAAGGATACTTACAGAATGAATAAATTCCATTTAAGAATTTAAAAACAATGTAAAAACATAGATATAAAATATATTAAATAAATCAGTACACTTTTTCAAACATGAACTAACAACTTTGAGAAAATTATGACAATAGTGAAAAATTCATTTTTTAACAAAAGCGTCATATTTTATAAAGACACTAGCGTACACCCGTCAAAAATTACGGAAGTTTTCAGCTGAAATCTATTTATTTTATAAAAAAATGCACTTTTTTTTAGGGCGCCTACGGCGCCGACCTTTTTCAAAAGCCCAACTAACTTGTCCTTGTTTCATAAATACGAAATATTAAACTTTCTGAAATGTACACAAAGTATTTTATAATAGGGTTGCAGGGCGCCTGCGGCGCCCCCTTTATTTTTTGATTTTATAATTAACCACCATCTAATTCTCTTTTTACAATGTTCCCTTTTCCAAAATTAAAATATGAGCGAAAACAATGGCGTCATATAATATTTTTTTACAGCGCATATTTAATTTGCACACCTTTTGATGCTTTGGTGCAGTAATTTGGTTTTCCCTGCTTTCTAAAATTAGTAGCGTCAGGACTGACTGACAGACACTACTGACTTGCGTGACAATTGCAAATTATTATTGTTTAATTATTAAACAACATGTAGATAACACAAGGCTTAAATTTGTAACACACACAAGGCACATATTTTTCCAATCTATAAGGCACCTTTTAGTTCCATTCATAAGGAGTATGAATGTCCAAAAGTTAAAATTTGTATTCCATTGATTTAATTCATCAAAAATTCTTAAGCCAAGTTAGCATTCCCAAAAAGATGAGTTTTTTTTACTCACTAAGCAACTTAGATATTAAATGTCTAAAAAAATATTCCTATAATAATCTTAAGTTATGAGTAAGTTTCTAAGACAGTAGACTGAGCTCACTATCTGCGGTCAGAGGCACAGAATATGTAATATTTATATTTCACTATATACACCAAAAAATCAGTTACTGAGCTTAGTTCAATAAAACTAACGCTATAACTTAAGCTTATTTTACCAACAATATAGTTTTAACCCGTGATCTTTGGTGTATTAGGTTTCCTGGTACTACGCTTCGATTTTCTAGAACGTTTAGCATGATATGCATGTGTAGAATGCATTGAACCCTTTAAAATGATTTTAAAGTTATGGATGCAAATTTTTAGTTTTTTAAAATTCAAAACTGCATCCAAAATATACATGTTACTATTACATCATTCCATCATTACCTGTGTTACTTTTACATTGTGCCATTATACACGTGTCACTATTACACTGTGTTCTTAAAGTTTAATTTTAAATGCAAAGTTTAATTAAATGGGGGGGGGGTGGACATTTCAACTGACACTGTGGCAATAGGGACATATGTCTGAAGGGAGCATCATAACTTTCAAGATTGGCCATACCTTAACTTAAACTTTTTGGAATGCAAACTATCACTTATTCATTGTTCCTTGCTACTACTACATAAATATTCCCCCGAGGAACTTAACATGTGCCTCGTGAAAACTATTAAATCAGTGGTGTACAGAGTGCGGCTCACGGGCCAAGTACGGCCCTCGATGAAATCTTACCTGGCTTGCGGCCTCATCTTAAATATTTAACTAACTCTTAAATGTTTTCTGTAACGGCTACGTTATAATTATTAGAAAAGCAAGCCTATATTATATTTTAGTAAAAAATTTAATATTTTTAAAATTAGATTATTTGTTGAAAAATATGATGACGTTTTATTGCTTACCATTTTGACTATTCATTACAAAAAGCCAATGAATTTATGTGCTGTTATTGGTTTGAAATTTTATGCCGTCCGATGAAAAAATCGATTTTGTATTTTAGTTAATTTTTGACAACTCGGAAAAAGAAAAAAAAATTGCGTTATGGTACTTAAAATTTTTAATTTCTTTCCATCAAAATTTTAGACCCAGCATTTTTGTCTCTAGTTAATTTCACTACTTTATATTTATTTTAAAGCACATTATCAATTTCTATTTATGGAATAAGTCTTGAAAATGACTCACAAATCACAAACAAAAACCCCGTAATAAACCAAGTTTTTTTACTATAAATCCTTTATGTACGAGAAGTAACTAAAAGAATGTTCATTATAATACGCAGCGCAAGACCATCCAAAAATACAAAATTGTAGTTGTATCGTAAAATATGTTTAATATAATGCGCACCGATCAGGAATATGTTTATAAAAAGTGTTGTCAATAAAATACGCACCTTATTGCGCGACAGAAAGGTTGTTCAATATAATACGCACCGCGACACTCTATCTCAAAAAATAACATAATACATAGGAATAAATAAAATAATCTTAAAAATCAATAATTTAATAAAGGTACATGCGATCGATCTGAAATTTTGATACATTGTTTTTATTATCGGTACGAAACTGCCTGCAAAATTTCAGCTCGCTAGCTTACGAGGAAGTGGATTACAAATTGATCAAAAGTTTGGCGACAAGAAATCAATCAAGGGTTCAAACAAACAACCAGACACCACGAGTTAATATAAGGGATTTAAAAACAATCATATGATTTAAAAGCCTGCTCTCCATATCAAAGTATGTCATTTTTGTTTGTTATTTTAATCTGGCCCACGCATTTATTTATTTCATGGAATACGGCTCTCTTTGAAAAAAGCTTGAACACCATGGTATTAAATATGCTAAATTTATTCACAACGTACGCATAAAAAATCGTTGTTGTAGGTATTGTGGTTATTGTCATTCACTGCATGATATCAGACTTGAATCTTTAAGACCTAACTTCTCAATTTGTAAGAGACGACAGTCTGGAATCTCTTTAAATCGAGGCATTTAATGTCTATTTATCCTACACGTGGAAATGTCTATTTAAATGTCTATTTAATTTGAGTGTTAGCAGCTCGAGACAGATGTAGCTGGTTTCTGTTTTTGAACTTCTTCCAGAGCCCTGGCATGTGACAATATGTTTATCACAGACGGACAGTGACATTTGCCACTACTCTTTTGCTAACTTTATTATAACGATTTTTATTTTAATACCTGTTGTTGTTTTTTCTTTTCTTTTTATTTCCCTTATACTTATACATTTACTTAGTTCTTTACTTAAGTTGGATAGAATTTTTAAAATTTAAAGGATTTTTCTTAATCTTAAATTTTTGGTCGTTCTGCAAACTCCCGGATTGTATGATTATCTATCCATCCACCCAAACATCATCCATCAATCCATCCATCCAACTACACATCTATCTAATCTTTACGTTTGTCTAATAATTTAATAATTTATCTTTCTCTAATGTCTGTTTCTTTAGTGAACTTTATAGAGTTAAATGTTGTCAAGAAAATAGTACCTTATATTGTTATTTTTATTGATTGTTAAATTTTTAAAATTAATTTGCGTTATTGTTTTAAGTAGTCTTCATTTAATCTTTCAGTCCCTGTAACGGAGACGCCTCGTATGACGCCTGTTGTGGCAGAGGCGCAGGCGTGCCGGAATGTGTCTTTCATTCCTCCACCGACCTCACCACCATCTCCGACAAGTGCGTCGTAAGCCAGTGCGAAGTGGGGCCCGGCTCAAGCATACGCACCTACGGACGGTGCGACCCGGAGAACTACCCCCAGCTGACGTCATTCATGTTCGTGGAGTACGAATGCACCGCCACCCGGCCGACCACTCAGCGCCCCCCTACGACGCGCCCACGGGCCACTCCGGCCTCCTGGGTCCTCCCGACCACCACGGAGTACCACACCAAACTGACCCCGGGGGGCCAGGCAGGGGTCATCGTCTTCATCATGCTGGTCATCATCGGCATCGCTGCTAGCATCACCGTCTACAAGCGGTGGAAGTACGGGCCCCCACAGGACACGTGGAGGCTCTTCAGCAACCCCCCGCAGCTGTCCGCCTCCCAACAGGCCATTCTCAAGGTCATCCCGTGGGTCCCTGGTGAGGCTCGTGAGCAGATCTACCAGACTTACAATGATTACGTCCGCTACAATGAACGGCAGGGGGTTAAACGCCAGATGGTCAACGCTAATTCTTTTGAGACATTCCTAGTTTAGTTGAGCACTGGAAGCTAATGTGTCGAATAGTGCGATGAGTGTATGTCTTCAACTTAGCTTGGAGAGCAATAGTATACAATAGCGTTGTTTTAAGAAAGCATGAAGTGAATGTCCGAAAATTAGAACTAAGTTCTTGGATCAACAACAACAGATGTGCTTTGGTTCATTTACGACATGATGTAGTCTGAGGAGTGTAATTGTTTCGTTTATTGCAAGCATATTTTAAACTTAATATGTAAATGCGTAAATGTTGTTGTAAATGCTTGAGTTATTTGTACCCGCTAGAAAACAATTCTCAATTTATCTACTGAAAAACATAATAAAAGTGTTGATTTTAAACTCTGCGTGGTATTTAATGTCCACTTCTCAATATTAATAAGTCTCTCTCTCTCTCTCTCTCTCTCTCTCTCTCTCTCTCTCTCTCTCTCTCTCTCTCTCTCTCTCTCTCTCTCTCTCTCTCTCTCTCACTCTCTCTTTCTTTCTCTCTCTCTCTTTCTTTCTCTCTCTCTCTTTCTCTCTCTCTCTCTCTCGCATAGGTTGAAAATGCCTAACCCGCATTATGATACCAAATAAGTATCCCCTGAGAACATCTCACCAATCTCCCCTAAAAATAATATATTTATATATATATATTATTAAACAATATAATTTGCAATTGTCATGCAAGTAGTGTCTGTCAGTCCTGACGCTACTAATTTTAGAAAGCAGGGAAAACCAAATTACTGCACCAATGCATCAAAAGGTGTGCAAATTAAAGATACGCTGTAAAAAAATAATTATATGACGTCATTGTTTTCGCTGATATTTTAATTTTGGAAAAGGGAACAATGTAAAAAGAGGATTTGATAATGGTTAATTATAAAATAAAAATAAAAACAAAGGGGGCACCGTATTTACAACCCCTATTATAAAATACTTTGTGTACATTTAAGAAAGTTTAATATTTCGTATTTATCAAACAAGAACAAGTTAGTTGGGCTTTTGAAAAAGGTCGGCGCCGTAGGCGCCCTAAAAAAAGTGCATTTTTTATTTAAAAAATAGATTTCAGCTGAAAACCTCCGTCATTTTTGACGGGTGATACGCTAGTTAAACAATATAATTTGCAATTGTCACGCAAGTAGTGTCTGTCACTCCTGACGCTACTAATTTTAGAAAGCAGGGAAAAAAATTACTGCACCAAAGCATTAAAAGGTGTGCAAATTAAAGATGCACTGTAAAAAAATATTATATGATGTCATTGTTTTCGCTGATATTTTAATTTTGGAAAAGGGATCAATGTAAAAATAGGATTTGATGATGTTTAAGTATAAAATTTTAAAAAAGACAAGGGGAGCCTTAGGCGCCCTGCACTTCCTATTATAAAATACTTTGTGTACATTTTTGACGGGTGTACGCTAGTATATTACATAATTTACCAAAGCGAGTATGTGCAAACAAGCAAGACGAATGACCCTAGCTGGGGTCGACCAATTAAGCGAAGTGGGTTCCAAAAAAAGGGAGGTGATGGTGGACATGTTTCGATCCCAACAATGATACTTCTGTGTACTTGCTTTGTTCCTTAACGGAATAACATGTGATTGTTAGTGCAGTGGTTATCACGTCAACCTTACACACGGAAGCTCCTGGGTTCAAGCGCCAGCATAAAGTTTGTATTTTAATTTTTAAGAAATGTTTGTTTGTGCCCGTTCTTTTCCCCATTTTTTGCGAACATGGTTGACCCTTGCTTGGGTCGGCCAATCACAGTTTATAGTTGGCAAGCTAGGGTGGTGAAGGGTGGTGGGCAGGTAGAAAACCGCATTTAGAATGTCTTGAGAGCATCAATTGCGTTTTTGATTTGTTCGTGGTGTAGTTTGTGTCCGTTTTTTGCCCCTTTCTTTGCCCTATCCTTGAGCACGTCTGCGGCGTATACTGGGCGTATCTAGTTTTTCAATATTCTGTGTTTTCATTTCCTTAACCCCAACCACCCCTCCTTTTCAGTTTTCTCTTTTTAATTCGTTCTCCGCCTTGTAAATTTTAAAAAATATGCACTTCAAGGTTTTTTTCTCATTTCAAATTTAACTTTATTATAAGATGAAAATAACTCCTCCATTGTAAATGATGCGTCAATTGACATTTTATAGCTTTTCTACACTACTTTTGTTTGTATTCAAGCATTGACGTCATCGCACTTGTGGTGTTTCGTTTTCTTTAATCGACCTTCCAGACTTTGTGCAACCTTCCCACACATACATTAACCTAGTTTAATTAGGCACTCGATACATTTTTAAATGCTACATATTATTTTTCGTATTAAATAAATGGTTTTAAAAGAACATATCTATACGAGCAAACAAAGCCCGCCCAAGGACGTTCCGCCACCGTTCGGTGGCATGTTGTAACTCCCCTCCAACAGCCGTCTCGACCAGCATTACAAAAAAACTATTCATTATAGTTAAAATACATAACTCGTAAAAACAGAGCTTTTGACTATAAAACCCAACGCGCATAACTCAAAATAAAGTCTTCGAAGAAATACTGCACCACAAATAACTTGTTTTGAACGTGCGCGTAAACGTGTTCAATAGGATTGGCTGTAGGAGTCATATGTATTTGAGGGACCAATCGCTATCAATGACCGGACAGAACATTGCCTTTTATTATATAGGATTATTATGTAGGATAATTGATGGGTATAGTGATGGCCTGGACAAGAGGGAGGAGCATACTGAAGTTTTCAATGTTCAGACTAGTTAAATGGGCTCTACTTCCTACGATGAAGTGGCGTATGAATAGAATTAAGACTGTTGAAGAAATTATTTCATTACTCAAGTTATTAAACACATCAATTAATGTAATTTAGATCTACTGATGATTACCAAATGTTTTCTTCCTTTATAATTCCCCCCCCCTTTTTTTTCCCCCCCAAATCTAACAGCTGATACACTGCAGTCTAGTTAAGACCAGTTTAAACGGTCTTTGAAATGAGGTGAACCAGACCGTGACGATAAAGGAGGCGCTAGGCTGGGGGAATATGAGGGGACATTAAGTGAGATCACACGAGACAGACACATAATGCGGCGGTGTAGTGGCGGTGACAGACAGTTGGTATAGACTTCGGTCAAGAAATGGGACACTCTGGTTATAAATCTGCCCTTTGAGCACACACCCTCCACAAAAACAAAAAAATCTCAAAATGAGCCGACATGAACATTGCTTATATAATGAATATATATATATATATACACACATGCGAATGTTCTTTTTAGAAAGTGAATGATAACAGATGAGATAATAATCTTCAAAATCACGAGTGTGATCAAAGTAGAGTTAACTGGTTCCCAAGTAAATCTGATTACAAGGAATGACCTTGTTATCGAAATTTTTTATGTTCAATAGGAAGATGGCATTATCTCTCTCATCCATAACGATATCGAGCTTTGCCTGTATGCCTGTAGGTCGACAATCTTAAACCTTAAGATTTTAAACTTTGACTTAAAGCCTTAAACTGAAACGTGTTCCTACCAGCAAATAACACACACCATCTGATGACGTCAATCACCATTGTGTTCAGCCAAGGGACGTACAGAGAGCGGGCCCTTCGCCTTTGTCATACGAGCGGTCCTAAAAGTGCTTGCGGGTTTTGAGGCCTTATCCGCCGCTAGCAAATCCACCTCACTTCACCTTGCGCAGTAAACTTTTTATTTGATATTTAATATTACATGTATTATTATTTAAAATAAAAGATATCCAAATATACACTGAGTTAAATTCCGAGTGCAGCATCCCATCTGTGGCTTGGGGAATAGAGCCACACGCTGGATAGGCCTACTAGTGATAAATAAACGTACATGGCTTAAATGTTATCTAATGTCTGCATCCCCCCTCCCCCTGTTTGTTTTTTTCATCACTGCCTTTTCCGAACGAACCAAAATTATGTCTCATAGCATTTTAAACCACCCCTCCTTAAACCACCCCACCCCAGATGCTTGACGTCATTTATGGATGTATATTACTATTTCTTAAGCCAGCCACGCGGAGTCGCCTGACTGCTGGTTGGAGCAGCAGGGTGGCGTCACAGCTCTGGATACAGCGCTGTTGTGGAGTCGGTGAAAGTTGTGCGTACGCCTCCGAATCTGACCTAGTTAGTGGAGGAGAACTCAGCGCACTAATCCCAGGCATTCCAGGAGTCGTTGAGTTATCTAATCTGTTACAGACGCTCCTTCTATACTGAAGATTATTGTGTTCTACGCTTATCCATGGTTTGTGTCTAGTCCTGCATTCTTATCAATATACATAACTCCCGTCGTCTGTATGTATTGTATGGATGTAACTAGGTGGCACTGCGAAATTTGTAATGCTTTTAGGTGGCGCTGCGATCAACATAATAAAATTACTGCACCAAAAATAACACTTTTCGAACGTTCCGCATAAAATTGTTCAACATGATAATAATTGAATCAAATAAAAATAAATAAAATAAATGAAAGTTCTGTATTACGTTTTTTACAATCTGATGTGTATTTATTTAGAAAACTTCCGTCATTTTTGACGGGTGATACGCTAGTTAGAGTTTTAAATGTTGATAAAGTGTTGGTCCTGCGTCATCATGAAAACGAATACGATTCAATGAAAAAATGAAAAAAAAATAGTAGCGTCACGGACAGGACAGACGGGACGTGCAGTTAAAAAATCGTGTGGTGATTAGCACTGTAAAAAATAATAATAATAAACACTTTGTGTACATTTCAGGAATATTTCGTATTTATCCTACAAGGATAAGTTACTTGGGCTTTTGACAAAAAAATAAATAAAATAAAAGTGGGCGCCGTAGGTGCCCAACAACCCCTATTATAAAATAATGTGTGTACATTTCAGGAAGTTTAATATTGCGCATTTATCATACAAGGACAAGTAAGTTGCGCTTTTGAAAAAGGTGGGTGCCGTAGGCACCCTAAAAAAGTGGGCGCCGCAGCACAACCTAGTTATATATATTGATAAGCAAGAAGTTTTGTGATATTTGACATAAAGTGTTCTAACATAACATATATTACAGGACTGCAATAAGTGATAAAGATTTTTAAAGAATGGGGAAAAAGATACACAAATTAATCGAATGATAAAAATTTTTTTAAAGCTTTATTAATAGACGCTTCGGCTAATACCTTTATCAGTAAAAGTTACTTTCACGGGTATTAAAATTAAATTTAAATTATATAATACATTCTATGTCATGGAAAAATAATAGTTACCGTATATACTCATTCTATAGCCCATTCGTTCATAAGTCGACTCTTTTGGAAGAGAAAAGTATTAGAAGTGTGTAACACGCTCGCAAGCCGACCTCCCAAAAATAATAGGACACCTTAAAAAAATGGAACACATTTAAAAAAAAATACAAGCTAAATCGGTCATTATAATTGTTTACGTTGTACTACTTATCTTTGTCTTTGTGCTCTTTTTTTAGGAAATAGTTACCGGTATTTATTTATTTTTAATTCTGTGATAAACAGTGGCGAAAGCGCTTGCATTAAAATTCCTTGTTTAAAAAACAAAATTTGTAAAACAATTTATTAAAACATTCATACAAATAAATAAAATTATTAAATTGGGTAAGGGCAGATGTTAAAAATAGTTTATAGCTTCTGGTAGAACAGTCGAATCTTGTAGAATGTAGACAAGGACCTTGATGACCTACGATAACAACACCGATATTCAAATTTACACCCAGAAATCACCTATGACCCGCTCGGAAGCCGACCCCACAACTTTTGGCCCTAGATTTGGTCCAAAAAAGGCCGGCTTTAGAACGAGTATATACGGTAAGTAAAGGTTTTAATAAAACCAACATCACAGAGATGAAAAGCAGAAAGATGGGCACCATTACCTAACAAAAAAAAATAACAGCACAGGATATAAGAGAAGGAAGGAGTTATCAAAAGTTACAGTTAAAACCACAATTGGAAAAAAAAAGATTCCAGAGATACATAAAATTTTATGAATTTGGTTATCTAGAGATGGAGCCTACGTACTTAGCAGTTTTATTAATATATTTTCCATGTAGATCCTGTCATGGGTATATATCGCATATAGAATGCCAGTAACTGAAATATCTGAAATGCCGCTATGATTAGCATTGTTAAAGTGTCCCTATGCACTGTCTCCAAAACAGACATGACACACAAAGTTATTATTTCGTTCGACAACAAAATAAAATTAAAGATTTAAACAGATCCCTGATATTGAATGTAGGACAATTATTTTCGTAACAGCCGCTGTTTAAATTGGAAAATTTTGGTGACTTCCGACTTACATTTAACTGTGAAACTTCTCTTACGGAAAATGAATGGGTTTTTAAATCCCTTATATTAACTTTACCGGCGTCTCTGTCTCTCTCTCTCTCTCTCTCTCTGTCTGTCTTGTGCGGGCGGAAAAACAGAAGTCAAAAATGACCCACTTCCCATGATCCGATCAAACTGAAATTTGGCAGACGGACCCGTCTGACCTAACAATGCATCGTATCAAAATTTCAGATCGATCGAACGTACCGTAATTAAATTAATGCATTTTTAGTTTATCCTTATATGAGGTATATAATTTAAATTCACGGTTTGTTATTGTTTTTTTTGCCACGTGAAAGTTTGAGCTGACGCATTGAGGCGACCCAACGAAGCGACGGGGCGCTTTTGTTTACATTTTACGTGTCACTCTGAGCTCGGTCAAGCGAATCGGTGACCAGAGTTTTCCCCTCTCCCCCTCCCACCCACCCTCCCCCCTAGGGTTATGAAGCAAACTTGAGTTAAGACAGATTCAGTCTTTAAATGTTTGAAAATAATCAATACTGTTAGTTATGTCTCATATATAAGGAATTTATAGTCAAAAACTTTGTTTTTACGGGTTTGTTTTATTTTTGTTTTTTTTTCTTCTTCAAAGTTAGCCAATGGAGTGTTTCTTTATTTTTCAATACCTTTTCGACAAAGCTTTGAATTATTTCTATTAGCCCATAAGGGATCCACATAAATACCTATTCCTCTTTATTCCCTTGTGGCGTCCACTCCCTCACCCCCGAGTGTGTACGCCTGTTGTCGTTAATAGTCGTTTAAGGTAGACACATTCTACACCTATCAAGAGTTTCAATTAAGACCCGGTGGGTGCTAGCTATAAAATAACATGTGATTGTGGTAAGAGCTACATGCAGAAACTTTTGATTTGGCAGATTTAAAGTTTACCGGAGCGTTTAGTGGAAACTTTATTACAAGGGTTCTCAACAGTTGATACATTGAAAGGTATCTTCCCTATTGCACGCTCTTTAATTAATATATAAAAAAACAAACTCAACAACAAAAAAAACAATGTTCAATCAGATATTCGTAAACAAGTTCCCGTGAACAAAGAAAACTAAAATTGATCAAGAAAGTAAAAATAATCTAATAAGAAATGATACAACCAGCAATAAATGGTTAAGTATTACAAAACGCAAATAAAAACATTCATGGAGTTTAATTGTGTACGAGATGAAACAAAGTTTCGGGGACAACGGAATGAGTTTGATGTATGGATATAAAAGCTTTGCTTCTCATAACTTAGTTAGAATCGTCACATATTGAGACTGTATGTGCAACATAATGAAATTTTCAATTTTCATTTCATGAGACTGTGTGCGTATGTGAAATGTATATTTCAAATGTTAATATCACGAGACTTATGAGAGTATATGGGAATGTGTATTATACACTTCAAAAGTATGTGACACACGGGACTGTATGTGTAAAGTATACTTCAGCATTTCACATCATGATATTGTATTTGTGATATATTACCATCATGTTTTAATTTTCGACAGACGATATAGAAACTGCAAATGAGAATGAACTATTTTCCTTATTCAGGCTGCGCAAGATTCTCTCGCAAATGACGTAATCACAGGACTCCAGCAGGAAGTGGACAGCTTGAAGGACGCCCTTGTTGAGTCCATATCTGTTATGATAACGGCACTGGTGCTGTTTCCCCTGGTCATCCTGGCGGTCTACCGACTGACCCACAGGATACAAGCGTATGCACAAACTTTACAGGTAAGCATCACACAGAGAAACTGTCTTCCCATGTGTTCAAGTTTATTGGTATGTTACCAATGATTGTAGCAACTAACGTCTGGCTAAGTCAAGATAACATGTCCTCATCGACAAACGCTGTAGTTTTTAATACATTCGCATATATTCTTTTTTAAAGTGTTGAGAATTTTCCCATTTTGCTAATTAGCCGGTAAATGTCCTAAAAAAATCCATGATTTTGAAATCGTACTGTTTTTATCACTATTTTATAGGGTTCGCCATTTCTAACGCCAGAAAACGTCACATGTCATTACGTAATGTTACTATTTTTAGACAAGGTTTGCATAAAACGATGTTTTTTTTTCAGCTTAATTAATATAAATAATAATAGATTTGAACAATTTCGAGGACAATAAGGCCCGGACTTAACAGTCTCAGGCCCCCTAGGCACTTGACATTCTGCCCCCCCCCCAAACCATTTCGAAGATATTTTGGAAAGTTTGCAATTTAAATTCACTAGTACAGAACGTACAATTTTAATTGACTTAAATTAATAACTTTAATAAACATCAGAATAATCCAGTCTATGTTACTATACTTACGTTATTGAATAATCCAGTCTATGTTACTATACTTACGTTATTGAATAATCCAGTCTATGTTACTATACTTACGTTATTGAATAATCCAGTCTATGTTACTATACTTACGTTATTGAATAATCCAGTCTATGTTACTATACTTACGTTATTGAATAATCCAGTCTATGTTACTATACTTACGTTACCGAATACATTTATAGAATCGTCTAACTTTCTTCTGTGCAAAAGAACGAATGACGTCATCATAGTCAATTGACTTCATTATTTCTGACTCTATGTACATTACATTACATGACGCTGGTGTGCACAACAGTATTCGGAGCGCAATTCCTAAAATAAATGTCCAAAAAGCCTTTTTCCTTTAAGTGACGATAACTCCATAACCTCATCATTCGATAACTAATGAGCGTGCAAGTGCAGACACTCGTTTTCCAAAGTCCTATCCAAATCCCCGGATAAAAAGTTATAAGGTTTCTGGCTCCATCTAGGATGTCTTTAGATTCCAAAACAAGTAGTTTCGTAAGAAAGTCAACCTTTTTTTTACTTAACTCCACATAAGCAGATCCGCGTCTCCGTTGTTCTGTAATTAGTCTATCTATAATGACGTTATAAATGGTTCCTCTGAATCATTCCCTTTCAGAGAATTTGGTCTCGTTTCCTTTTGCTTCGTCAAACTGGACTTTACGCTTACGTTTCCTCTGCATGTCAAATGCATAGCTATTTTCACAGGACTTTTTAATAACTTTTGATTCATAATAATCCAATGCACTGGGTTTCCTTAAATGTTCTAGGTATGTTACCAAAGACTGATACAGTTCAACGATTTTACCCAGGTCGAATCAGGTCGATGTTAACAGATTGGAGAGATTTGCCTACTGCGTCTCTCGACACACTGGCTCCCTATTCGGTGGCTCCCTGGCTTCGACTCGTGGCATTCTGTCTTCTCTCTTGCCTCCCTGGTTTCCTATTCCCCGATCTAACATTTTCCCTGGCAATATATTGGTATCCAAAGGTATGCAGGTGAAATTGTAGAAGGCCATCTAGTTAAAGGCATTAAAACGAACTTCATTGAAACCTTTGGCAGGTCCCCATTAACTACCTGTGACATCTCCCTGGTCTCTGGTCAAGTCAGTCGACATTAAAAGACTGTTCTCCAGGTCCCTGTCAATTATCTGTAATCAGAAACCCCAATCCCGGCTCGGGTATGGGAGCGGAAGTCGGGGTCGTGCCGTTTTTTACTGGTGGTGCAATCTATCACACCCACCATACGCCTTCTCCACAATATCGCAACACCAGCTCAGAACGCGGCTTACAATAACAAACCAACACAGACGAACCCCGTGCACTTGACTACTGGGCAGTGTATGCAAAATTTAGTAAAAATATTTATTATACTTTAATTATACTATTATTTTCGAAAAAGCTTTTTGATAAGGAAGCCAGACTTTTGGGCTAATATAAAGATTCCACCACGGGGCCCCTTGGCTGGCTGGGGCCCTAGGCCTGGGCGTTATGGGCATAGGCGGAAATCCGGCACTGAGGACAATCCCGTCGTAAAAACATTTTTTTGTTGTTGTGATAAGTCCTAAAAGAATAACCGGATATTTCATTGTTATCTTAAAAAAAATGGCCCAAATGAATTCTGCGGGTATTTCAACTAATAGACTTCTGTCATAAAATGATAAGGCCCGTTATAGAGTATAGTTAAAAACACTGTTTTATTCTCACCCTTTTCCAGGAGAGAACGCGTGACCTTGACATTGAGAGAAAAAGAAGTGAAACTCTGCTGTTCGAGCTGCTCCCTGTGTCAGTGGCACAAAAGCTGTTGAACCACGAAGATGTTCCCCCGGTTTCTTACGCCGCTGTTACAGTGTTCTTCTCTGACATTGTTGGTTTTACAAATATTTGCAGTCGGAGTACGCCCATGCAGGTAGGAAAAGACTACATATAAACTGAAGTAAACGCCTATGCAGGTAACAAATGCCTACATGTAACATAAAACTAGAATACGCCCATACAGGTAACAAACCCCTTCAAATATACTAAAGCCTACTCGCATACCGGTAACAAAGCCTACATATTATCTAAAGAGTACACCCATGGAGGTAACAAAACCCTACTTAAAAACTTAAGGTTTAAAGGGTGAATCAATGATAATCAATTGAAGTTTGTCAAGGGCCTCCCTCCTATTTTCACATTGTGATTACAGAAGAAACAGGATAATACTACTGTAAGAGTTGAGGGTAAAGCCATTGTTTGCTCCCCCAACCCCCCTCCAATGCATTGTATCGATAGAGCCAGAGATCTCTTTTAGACAATTTGACGTGAATATAAGGAAGTGTGGGAAAAGGAGAGTTATTTTTAGACTCACCTGATTCCCACTGACCTATTTCGTTGTTGACAAGAACATTTAGAGTGATTATATTTATTTTTAGAAATAAGCTTTTGTATGCCTTTAACAAATAGAAATTTAAAAATAATAAAACTACAGAGGAAAGAAGAAAAAAAGCTTTTCTTTCCAGCACAACCGAGAGCTTGAACTTAAAGAGGTAATTTTTGTAATTACAGAAGTCATTTGACCGAAATATCTTAAACAAAGACGGTTAGTGTAATTGACGTTATTCAAATAATTGAAGAAACCAACGATATTTTATCTTGGCCTTCAGGTTATTGACATGCTCAACTCTCTGTATCGAATTTTTGATGACATCATTGACATGTATGACGTGTATAAAGTAGAGACCATTGGTAAGTTACCATGGCGTCTGCCATATCCGTATGCTTTCGTAAAACATTTATCATAATCTATATACATGATCATCATTTTTCCTTTAAATTCATTCTTGAACATAAGACCTAGGTCATCGCTTTCCACCTGTCTTGTATTATCGCAAGTGTTGTAAGCCCTTTCCAGCTCTTTCCTATTCTCGCTGCCTCATCCAACACAGTCTCTCTTCCATTTCTTCTGGGGTCTTCCTCGTCGCCGTTTGCGTTGTGGGTTCTATTCTAGTGCTTGTCTTGCTTTACTGTTGTTGTCTTTCCTGATGGTGTGTCCTATCCAGCTCCATTTTCTTTCTAGGATTTTTGTTCGATTGTTTCTTGTAGACACATCTCCCATAGCTTGGTGTCATCTCCCATAGCTTGGTGTCATCTCCCGTAGCTTGGTGTCATCTCCCGTAGCTTGGTGTCATCTCCCGTAGCTTGGTGTCATCTCCCGTAGCTTGGTGTCATCTCCCGTAGCTTGGTGTCATCTCCCGTAGCTTGGTGTCATCTCCCGTAGCTTGGTGTCATCTCCCGTAGCTTGGTGTCATCTCCCGTAGCTTGGTGTCATCTCCCGTAGCTTGGTGTCATCTCCCGTAGCTTGGTGTCATCTCCCGTAGCTTGGTGTCATCTCCCATAGCTTGGTGTTTTCAATCTTGTTGGACCATTTTATTTTTAATACATGTCTGAAACATATGTTGATAAAAGTGTGCATTCTGTTAGAGGCAGTTTCTGTTCTCCATGATGCTGATCCATACAACATGGCTGCTTTCATCCATACAACATGGCTGCTTTCATCTATACAACATGGCTGCTTTCATCCATACAACATGGCTGCTTTCATCCATCCAACATGGCTGCTTTCATCCATACAACATGGCTGCTTTCATCTGTGCAACATTGCTGCTTTCATTTATACAACATGGCTGCTTTCATCCATACAACATGGCTGCTTTCATCCATACAACATGACTGCTTTCATCCATACAACATGGCTGCTTTCATCTATGCAACATTGCTGCTTTCATTTATACAACATGGCTGCTTTCATTTATACAACATGGCTGCTTTCATCCATACAACATGGCTGCTTTCATCCATAAACAGGACTACTTTCATGCGTGCAACAGGACTTTACTTTCACAATGATAACCTATTTTGGAGGGTTGTTGTTAATTCACGGAAATGAATCCTAAAAATGATGCCATTATCGAACATTATTATCCCATACATTGAGATCATTGTCTTAGCGTTGACCCTTGGTCTTCGGTTCGTTCTTAATAAAAAAATATTTGTTCATTTACTCCATTCAGTTAAATTTAATAGATGGACATTGTTTTATTGGGAATACAATTTTTGGTTCCTAGAAATCATTAAGTTTCAACGATGACAAGCAAAAAATTATATTATTGTTTAACATATGTTTTATTATTATTATTATTGCGGTATTTAAATAAACTGCCAATAAAAATTGAAGGTCGTGTTCATGTAGATGAACTGTGTGGACTAAGTTCAATGTGTCCTTGACTGTCGAATAAAAAGCACAGATTCCCACTGACCTTAGTTCATGAAGGCTAATGAATCACTCACTCGTGAACTGAACAATGAACTACTTACACTCACTCGTGAACTGAACAATGAACTACTTAAAAACTAATGTCCTAAAATCACAGCTGATTCTGCATTTCACAAACTATTGCTTAAAAAATACAATTAATGCATATAGTCAATTCAAGGAAAAAGTAAAAATCAATAATCTAGCCATCAAAGGATAAACTAGTTTTTAGTCTTCTCCATCTGAATGTATAGACCGCTTTTAACACATCTCAGGTACATTACATTTTACTTGTAGTAGTTTAGTACAAAGCTTTGAGATGTACATTTTAACATCGGCTCAACGTAGGCAGTGACTCACTTGAAAATCCAAAGACTTTAACTAGTAGTATTATGTATCAAACATGTTAGCAAACACCTTATGTCTCCAGTCATTATGAAATCAGGTTACTTAAATTCGGTTAATTTCTTTACTTGTCAGTTCAATTGCTTCCTAGCCAAATATATTTATGATAACTTTTTTAGAAACAGATTTCAGAATATATTTTAGTGTATTTGCGTGGGTACTCGACTTTCATGCTTCGTAGGTTTTTGATTTTTACTCATAAATTCTATTTTTTAATATATTATTTTAATGTTTTTTTTTAATTTTTAAATAAAATAGCTAAAATAATTAAAATTCTGTTACAAAATAAGTATAAAACTCCTATACAAACTAAGGGTTTGTAAGGCGTCAAGACGCCCGCCAATTCCACTATATAACAGTTAAAAAAAAGAATTTTAACAATGAGACTATAGACACAACTGTGGTTCGTTTGCACTAGTCAAGTGTAAAGTAACATTACCCCAGTAATATTTCTCGGTGCAGGTAGCATGAATACACGTCATCCCAGACATTGGTTATAGATACTGTGTCGTTTTAACTTGGAGGCGCCACGAATGTCATCAAACCACGTCATAATTATACGGTGGGGAACCTGTTTATTCCCGCCAAGTCGCTTGCTGGAGGGGGGGGGGCTAAAAATACACACAAGAAATACATTTTTAAAACATCGTTTTGTACAGAATGTTTATCGACTATTTAATGGGTTATATCTTGGGAGTGGCCAGCTAAAATCTCTGGTAAATAACGCACCTCTCGAAATTTCAATATTCCTGATGTAACTGGATACAAAACACGGGGTTGATTCACTATTTGTATTGCCCTGGCATAGCGACAGACAACGGTTATTGAACAAGCCGCGCCAACAGGGCTGTCTGTACTCGGGTACAGCAGTCACGATGATGGAGAAACAAGGAACTGGTTCGAAAAGGTCATGTTATTTGCGTCCAGACAAGTCACTGTCATGGGGGAAATGAATTGATGCGAGCCCCTGAAATGTCAGAGCTGGTTAATCTTACTGTAAAAAGCCGGCTAATAAACGGCTAATAAACGTGCCTTTCCAAATCAGAGCTTTCATTGGAGGCGTACAGTGAAGCTTTAGATAAGACAGAGAACTAACAATCAATATCTACCAATGATACGTTGTAGCCGCTAACATTTCGGAAAAAGAAAAAAAAACAGATCGAGGTATGCGATGAAAATCAACGTTATAAAAATCATTAAACTTGACTTGCATTGAAGAATAAAATTAGATGTGGTGGATTAACTTGCCTAAAAACTTACATGCGGATGGTCAATGTAACAAAGCGAGAAAAAAAAACGTTTTTTAAATATTTTTATTAATCCTGGCTCACTAATTAAAAGAAAAACAGTCAGATGACGAAATAAACATTGTTTTTTATAAGCTGTAGAGTAATTCTCAAACGTTAGATTGTTTTGAGCACTTATGGATCTCCTTGTTTTAATGAGTAAGTTACAGTTACAATTTTTCTCACTCAGATGTTTTTTCAACAATATCAAATACGAGTGTCAATAAGTTTTCCTGAATGAAATGCAGGTCTTTGACCAAGGTTGGGGAAGGAAAAAATGGGACAGGAAGGTGTGGAGTATTTTCTGGAGCGGGTCCTTTATCTTTAATTTTAGTGTTCACAATTTAGCTAGCTTTTTTTTTCGTGCTAATGGGTGGTGGAAATTTTCACCCCACCTCAGGACAGCAGTAACCATAGTTACATTCTGTTTACAATAACCATGCTCAGTGTTAGATACTCATAAGTCCCCGTTACACGTTAAAATGTCATTAATTAAACAACCCTTAAAAAAACAACGTTTTTTTTACTATAAATCCCCCATATATGAGACATAACTAAAAGTATTGATAATGTTCAATATAATACGCACCGCGTGACAAACATTTACAGACTGAACGGGACTGAACTCACCTTGCTGTAAAACACGGGGATGTGGTCATCGATGGCTGGAGTGAACTCCAGTGACCCATGGAGGTCAACTATTGCAAACGGCTACATAGAGATAAATAAAAATTCCATTCATTAATTTAATGATGGTACTTTCGATCGATTTCAAATTTTGATACAATGCATTGTTAGGTGACACAAGTATATGATGTGCAAAATTTCAGCTCGATAGCATCACGGGAAGAGGGTCATTTTTGACTTTTGTTTTTCCGCCCGAAAATGTAAAAAAAATTAATAAATATGAACACATAAAATTATAATATTTTTAGAGAAGCGGTTAGATATGTTTAAATTGATGAGTATTCAAACTGGCTAACGTAGCAAATCGTTTTTGTAAACACTGAATGGACCTTCCATATATTATTTTCATTGATCACTCAAAACCATTCCGTCCAGGTGACGCCTACATGGTGGCCAGTGGGTTGCCCCTGGAGAACAAAGACAGACACGCCACTGAGATGGCAGGGATGGCGCTGGACGTCAGGGACAAGCTCAGTCAGATGACCGTGCAACACCTGCCAGGGGAGAGCCTCAGGATGAGGATTGGGCTCAACTCAGGTGAACTCACCAACACAGGTCAACAAGGGACAATAACAATGTCCGTCAGATGAAGTGGATAGGGAAGTGTCAAATATCTCACTTGGATGACATGAGAAAAATATTATCCGTTTTAAAAACACGTAGATATGTTTAAAAAATGATGCTGAATGACAAAAGTATTATATATCGTGAAAACGGGAGCCCTGACATTTCAAATAAAAGATAGAAAGACCAGCATAGTTTGTGAATATTCCCCGCACCCCACCCCTTTTTTCAAGCAACTCCTCACACCACTACACACAAAACCTTTACGTAGCAAGCTACTGTTAAGAAGTTACCTCCAAACTACCATATAGAATCGTACAAGTTTAAAGAGTTCACTTATTTTATTAATATTTGTTTCGCTGTAGTAGCTTTGACTTATGTAATTTGATCTAACCGACTCAAAGGTTACTCTGTTTAAGATTCATTAAATCCTAACACCGGTAAGAAGGACAATTCAGGCTTCACATGTCAACAAATCGTGTGTCAGCTCATGCAATTAACGTGTAGTAGCATACCAGTCAAGTCATAAGCCAATGAGACCCACATGTTCCCCCTTTTCCTAAATGACAACTTCTGTTTCTTTTCATGTTGATTCTAAAAATGAAATTTTAAAAAAATTGAAATATAAATCTTTACAAAGTAATTTGTAAAGATTACACCTTAAAATTTATTCTCTATCTAATAAACAAAGATCGCATACATTTCTCCCTCAGGGCGGTAAGTTTAAAATCAGCTTGAAGAGGTTCTGATAATGACAATTTTATCCCCGTAAATCTATTATCCAACACCGAGGCAACTTTTCGATACCACAATCTTTCGTTGAGAACCGTTGGTTTAAAAAAAAATTGGTTTGTTGATAACAGGTCAAACAATGAAACATCGGATCAATTTTGAAATCAAATTCTACCTTTCAAAGATAAAACAAAATAAAGAGAGTTATTTTTGTGGTCCATGAACTGCTTCTCATCGAACGAAGTAGTTGTGTTCAAACAAAAATCTTGAGTTTGTCAGATAGCGAGTGCACGTGAAGACGTGCCATTCACACGACCGGATATTGGATGACCGACCATTGTTGACTGTTTTAACAAAACACAGAGGAAAAGAGAACGTGCATAGAAGGACGCATCTTGTTAATGGGTGGACATGTTGATAGAACAATAGAATTTTGAAGTCTCTCAAAAAACTGAAATGTAGTCAGCGACTCTACTGGACATACTGAAGACGTGAATCAAGAATATAACACGAAAAATAATGTTGTAGAGTATATTTTTTAAGCAGTTTGAAATAATGTCTCAATACGAGAAATAATGATAGATTAAACGGAAAACGATGCTGTGCATGTGACATCACACTTACAATATTAGCCTGGAATACAAGGGTCAGCAACTGCGTTGTTCTGAAGATTTCATAGACTGAGAACTAAGGGCTTTGACAATACTATCAAGGTTGGCGTCGACCTTAAAAGACATTTAAACCCTCCGATAGAAAGGTAGAGATTTTCATGAGAAAATGATCACTTGTTAAAAAACGCTGTGGCATGAAAAGGTAACAGCATTGCATCGCGTTAACTAATAATAATAAAAAAAAGTAACATTTATTCTGTCAATATGCATTACGTAACTGCTTATTTCATAATAATCGGAATAGCAACATGTCGGGTGGCAACGCTGATCAGTCACACATACTAACGTAAGGGATAGTAGTTTAGCATAAATTATGTCATGTGAATGTGACTTAGAGAAAACCCAGGGACCGATTGTGAGTCCCAAGAATGGATTAAATATGAGAAATGTAAAGCAAGGGGTACTCATGGAGTAAAAAGTACTTGCAGTTTAAAAGAGCCTGGAACAGTTTCCTGACAATTCTTATAGATGGAAAGATGCAGTACGTGTCAATCTTTTGGAGACACTTGCACAAACTGTCATTTAACTAGTTGATTTTGAGAGAAAAGCATCTAATTTAGAAATAACTTTATATATCGCAGAAAGCAAATATATTTTTACAAGATTTTCAAACTTAAATGAATGAAGCATTTATTTAATAAATAATTGTCATACTGATGGTCAAACATTAATAATTCTTGACGTTTGTTTCTTATATCTTCAAAAAATTGACCCAGAAGATTTTGAAAATGGCTCCATTGCTTCTTCCAGACATAGTTCTTCCGTATCGTCTGTACACACAAATGCTTAATTTATAAAGGGTTCTGATTTGTGCAAATGCAATCAACATAATTTTGATTTCCCTGCATTTTTATGCCACGTTTACTTTGTCTTAACAATGCCCGATTCGGAAAATAGTCACTTGTAAAAATTTGCGCTATATAGTTTATTTACTCTCATGAAGCGTGCTTGATCTGAAATTAGAAATAAGGCTAAATAAAAATTTTTTAAAATGTATTTTAAAATACTTATAAAAGAAAAATACAGGTAATAATTTTTTTTAAAGTATTATTGACAAGGGTACTTTGCTTAGATTTTGAGAACTTAAGTTAAATTCAGGGCTTTGTATTTGTGTGTTTCTGAAATCTAAGCCGTTATTTAATGTTTTAAAGCAATGTTTTGACCCCAGGTCCTGTAGTTGCTGGCGTGGTAGGACACAAGATGCCCAGGTATTGCCTCTTCGGTGACACGGTGAATGTTGCCTCGAGAATGGAGTCCACAAGTTTACGTAAGCTGTCGTGTATTTGACCTACTTTGTCCTGTACTTAGATTTTCGACGAGTATTTGACCTACTTTGTCCTGTACTTAGTTCTTTGACGTTTATTTGACCTACTTTATCCTGTACTTAGTTTAAATCTTTTCCTCTTTAGTTGTTCAGTATCATTTAAAAACCTTGTACTGTAATTTGTTGATATATTCAGATGTTCAGTATCATTGAACAGCCGTATCCTGTATTTTGTTGATATATTCACATGTTCAGTATTATTGAACTGCCTTGTCCTGTATTTTGTTGATATATTCAGATGTTCAGTATCATTGAACAGCTTTGTCCTGTATTTTGTTGATATATTCAGATGCTAATTGACGCCTGTGACTGTCGGTTGACATTTTCTACGCAAATTGATCATATTTAATTATTCCCGTGTTTGCAGCCTTGAAGATACAAATCACGGACCGAACGAGACGAGAGCTGGAGAGGAAGGGAGGCTACGTCATAACAGAACGAGGAAAAGTCGAGATCAAAGTGGGTAATTGCTGTTCACATTTGACAGTTAAATAACAATTCATCCACTCATGGTGGTTAATGCAATTGAAACTAATTTAAACAATAATAATTTAAAGTCTGTAATTTACTAATATTTTTTTAGTAGTGACTTTATTCTCATTCCACATTCACTATGCAAGCGAGTGCTGGCGAATAGAACAAATCTCCGTTTTCCTTCTTTCTTTTTACTTCTAAGTTGGCTCAAAATATTTGCATGATGTTACATTTCAGGGCAAAGGAGAAATGCTGACATTCTGGTTGGTAAGCAGGAGCACCAGTCCAGATGATGACGTCAATGCTGAGCACTGACACAGTCCACGCCAACGAGAAATCTGTTAAATTAAATATGGCAAATGTTTTGAATAAAATGTCTTTACATAATGATTCATTTCGTAAAATATCTTTTAGACCCCTTCTAGCAATCCCCACCACAAAATAATACAATAAAAATAAAATTTAACCATTTAAAAAAAAATGCCACACGGATCTATAAATAGTACTATACAATCTAAACCCATGTAATGCAAAACGAATTTTAAATATACATCAGCAATAATGAACTACTTGCACGGCGGGAAATTAAATGTGGATTTGACGCCTGGAGTGCAAATATTAACATGCTTCTTCCAATTATTTCAACAAACTCCAATTTGTGCACCGAAAATAACATCTAGGGACGGATGACTTATCATAAATCTGTATTGTAGTCTATTTCTTTGATTTAAATAATCATTGATAGTCAATTTATATATTTAAGAATTCCTTTCATTTGTATATTCCACGTAAAAAAATCAACGAAAATTTACTAAATGTTACGGAAGAAATGTATAAATATTATAATTGGAAAAGATAAAATATTTTCGTTTAGTTAGGTATTTTGCTAGTCATTAACTTATCACAAATATGAAATGAAAAGACTTAGGGCAAAAATTCATTTAAATGTTTAAAGTAGTTTTCCATAACAATACAAACAAGATGAGGAACAATAAATACTATCTATGATTAGCAACTTTCAGCGGAATATTAAAAAAAATTAATAAATGCTCTGGCAAAAAATTGCGCAAACTGCAATACAATAATTCTTTTTGTACCCATTGTTTCTCATGCTATGAAATAAATTTAGTTGACAATGGTATCTAACCTCATTGCTTATGTTTTCGTTTTATCTGCCTCAGATAAACTTCATTGCACTGAAATTTCGAATGGCTATTGAGTTTTAAATACACTGACCGAAAACCTTTAACTTCATATGCAACAAATTCCCCATCCCCTAAACCAGTGGTTCTCAAAGTGGTGGTCCACGGACCGGTGTGGGTCCGTGGGCCATCCGATGCCGGTCCGCAGAAGTTACCAAGAGATGACATTTTGCTACCACGTCAGTACAGGGAAAATAGTTCACCGGTCCCAGGTGCAAAGTAAACATTCCTGCCGGTCCGCCACACTAAAAAGTTTGAGAAGCACTGCCCTAAACCACCTCCAATTTTTTTTTAAAAATGAAATAAAAACATATATATATATATATATATATATATATATATATATATATATATATATATATATATATATATATATATATATATAATAATAATAATAAATGGCATTTTATACATATACCTCTTTTTGCCCAAGTTACATTCTGTGAATTCTAATACAGTGTTAACTTTTGGGAGAGACCGTTTCGACTTAAGAAAGACAACTCTACTTTTGGCTAACATAACTTTTTGGGAAAGATTAGGATTGGTTGTTTCCCTTAGGGTTGAAAAAAATTTATTCATGCTTAAATGGTATTTTAATAGGGTTTTAAGATCCTGTGCCGCTATGTTGAGTCGTTGACTAGTTTGTTAAGTCCTCTGTTCTAAAATATCAAGTAAATAGCATAAATGATGTATATTAACAAAATTACCGTAGAATATATTTATATATGATTTTAAATAGCGTTTAATTAAAGCAACCGTGATATATTTGCCATTACTACATATTTATCTGTATAATCTTTTGAAACTAATCGAACATCTCACTACCATTACCATTAAACACATCCTGTGATCAATGCAATGTCAACACACCCTTAAAATAGTTGAATGGAGGGTTCAGGGTGAGGCTGAAACTGGGCAAAATTTAATTTTGTAATTGTGTAGCGATATTTATTTTTATTTTTTTTGCCGGGGTGTTCAAAGCTAGGTGGTCGGCGAATTTTAGGCTCAAAGCTTGATAGTTTCTACATTTTTCCAGTTGGCGTACTGTATTCATTAATAAAGGAATCCGTAAATTAGTACTCTAAAATCGCTTGGTTTCTTTTCATTTAAAAATCCACAATAACTGAGTCGTTGTAACGGACAATAATTATATTTTACTAACGCGTACATCTTTAACGAATCCAATCCGGTTGATGTTTAAAACAAGGCTAATACTGCTGACACATGCTCCATCTGTCCTGACCCGAACCCCATGACAACATGAAGCCAATGACTTTTCCTGCTTACATGGTCTTTGCGGTGAATCCAGTGCCTGACAGAAGGGATCAAATACACCAGTGGAGTAGCTAAGGGATGCAGAGGGAGCGGTCCACACCGGGCGGCACACGTTTAGGAGGCGGAATTTCTGGATATTTGAAAAGAACAGCAATTTCCGACAAACACCCTTTTTCTTTTGAAGTTGTAAAATACTGGTGAAACGAAAATATTCGTACTTTCAAGCTATAATTAATGGATTCCAACATCACTTTTTTGATTGCATACTGTTTGTTATAACTAACGTATAACTATTCAGAAATTAAAAATCGCTGAAAAATTGTATCGATTTGTTGGGAACAGTAAGCGGTATACGTCAAAGATGACGCGTTTATAAGAAAACTACACTCAAATCACCGATGGACCGAATATACTATTAATATCGCCATGACATTTTGGACAGGCGCAGAATGATGCGCGAACAAGTACCTACATGGCATGGTGTTTCATATATTGTATTTAACTTGCAAGAAGTAATTTGTATTACTGTTTCAGTTTCAGAAAATTATTCTAAGATAAGTAATTAAAAATTGAACTAGTTTTGTTTTAATTGCATTGAAGTAACAGATATATTTTGTATTTTACGTTAAATTTCTGGTTTTCATTAAAAATGTTTCGCCTATCCAATAAAATTAATGTTTAAATAAATAGCATTCGTTTTTTTTTACAGAAAACTATTATTATTTATGACAAGAATATGAAAATATTAAAATTTCTCCGTTAATAAACATCACAAGAGGCATAAAGAATTTCGAAAAAGACGTACTTTTAAAATACGAAAGGGGCGTTTTATTTCTATAAAATACATTTTTAAAATATGTCTGTTGAATGAAACGAATAAAAGAAAGTGGAGCGTCATTTAGAAAGAAAAAGAAGGCAAGTGAGGAAATACAGAATAAAAACATTTGATCCCTTTTGAAATACGTCTCCTGCGAATATAGTTGCCTCACGTACTAGCGAAGAAGCATGTTTCAAAGGTGAAATATATTTTTTGTTACCATTTAAGCGCCTCGTAAAGATTGAAACCTGGAGAAGAAAATAGTAAAACGAGATCAGAAGCTGGAATTTTACTAAATTCAATGCAATCTTTTTTTAAAAATCCCTTACTTATATTAACTTCGAAATCTTGTCTCTCTGTCAGTCGTCTTCGGGCAGGCGGAAAAACAAAAGTAAAAAATGACACACATCCCGTGATGCCATCGAGCTGAAATTTTGCACATAGACTCGTGTCACTAAGCAATGCATCGTATCAAAATTTCAGATCGATCAAACGTACCGTGATTAAATTAATGCATTTTAAGTTTATCTTTATATAACATATGTAATTCCATTTCACAGCTTGTTATTGTTTGTCTTCCACGTGCCATTTGAGTACGCGTTCACGTCATCCATCGATGTGAACACCCCTCCCCCTTCTTGCCCCGGTTTTAAAGCCAGGGGACATCAGTCGCTTTCAATCTGTAAATGTTTGTCGTGTTTGAACATATTCAATACTTTTAGTTATGTCTCATATATAAGGGATTTATTGTCAAAAACATTGTTTTTACGGGGTTGTTTAATTAAATCCTTTATATTAACTTCACCATCTCTCTCTCTCTCTGTCTCTCTCTCTCTCTCTCTCTCTCTCTCTCTCTCTCTCTCTCTCTCTCTCTCTCTCTCTCTCTCTCTCTCTCTCTGTCGTTCGTCGTCGGGCAGTTTGGCGGGCGGAAAAACAAAAGTAAGAAATGACACACTTCCCGTGATGCTATCGAGCTGAAATTTTGCACATAGACTCGTGTCACCAAACAATGTATTGTTTCAAACTATCAGATCGATCTAATACACCGTAATTAAATTAATGCATTTTTTAGTTTATCTTAATATAACATGTGTAATTCAATTTCACAGTTTGTTATTGTTTGTCTTCCACGAGCCAGTTGAGTACGCGTTCACGCCACCCATCGATGTCCACACCCTTCCCCCGGTTTTTTAAAGCCAGGGGACATCAGTTGGTTTCAGTCTGTAAATGTTTGTCGCGTTTGAACATAATCAATACTTTTAGTTATGTCTCATTCATATATAAGGGATTTATTGTCAAAAACAGAGTTTTTACGGGGTTGTTTAATTATCAATGCCATCTCAATAAATGGGAACCCGTCCTTTTGGAAATTAATGATTCTGAAAAATACCTGCCAATAAAAGGGTTAAATGTTCATCAATGCCATATAAAACTTAAATTCTTTGCAAAACAATTTTATGGAAGAGCAGATTTGCTAATACAAAACACTGTTATAGCAGCTAAAATAATTTGTGCAGAGTTGGAGATATCGATTTAACGCGGAGTTAAGAGGAGCAAAAATATGAGTGGGTAGAATTCACAATACGTGGTTCTATTTTTAGAACAAGAAGTATTTCGAGAAAACTTTTTATTCGTGGATAGCATTTAAAAGGAAATAAAAGAACGCTTTTATCAGCTGAATATCCTTGCAAGAAAATATTCTTGTATTATACCATGTAGCCTATTAAATGAAGAATTTGAATGTCAAATGAATGAATTTATTGACATTGATAAAGAACAGTTCCAATGTTGAAAGAAAAAGGATCCAGGTTTTTATGGCTGTAGCTACACTACAAAAAGAGACATTACGTTGGACAACACGGGGGAAAAGGCCCCCATGATCTATTAAAATTTATTCAATTTTATCAACTTTAAAGATTGGAAAATTCTGTACCCAACATTGTAATTTTGCTGAGATTTTTTTTAAAATGGCTATCAATGTCATTAGTTGTGAAAGGAGCGTCTCCAAACTGAAGTTGATAATAAATAAAAGTAAAAAAAAGATTTTTAAAAACCACGTTTTTATAAGCGGAATAAAAAGAAGAAAATAAGTTAAAACTTATTAGTACAAGTACTTATTATTAATACGACTAAAAACGTGGGGCGGGCACTTATGAGGTTTAACATATGCGGTTCACTCATTCTCTCACTTATAGATCTCTCTTTTGCCTTCTAAATTAGAAATCTTTAATTTTTATACCAAACACCCACCCCACGTTTTAAGTCATATTAAATCGAAGTGCTTGAACTTATAAGTATTAAATTATTTTCTTCTTTTTAGTCCGCTTATAAAAACGTGTTTTTTAAAAATCTTTTTTTACTTCTATTTATTTTATTCTTTTTAGTTCACTTATAACAACCTGGTTTTTTAAAATATTTTTTTACCTCTATTTATTTTACCATACACCTCACAAGCGCCCGCCCAACGTTTTAAAAACATTGTGATGTGGTCACGGGGGGAACCCACGGATTCAACAAAAGCAGACGGTACAGATGCTAATATATATAGACTATAGATAAACTAAAAAGTTCAATAATTTAATAACAGTACATTTGATCGATCTGAACTTTTGATACAATGAATTGTCACCCAAGATCTCTCTGTGGTAAAATTTTCAGATCTCTACGACCATCGAAATTGGTTCAATTTTACGTTGGCAGATTTGAAAAAATCTTGGACAAACCAACAAACCAACAATGCCACAGGAACGAAAGCGAGTTAATAAAACGTGGTTAATAAAAAATTATCTTTGTTCACAAATGAGTGATTTAAGACTACAAAATCTTGCAATAGTATCCATGGAATAGATATCACAAACAATATACATTTTGATAGCATTAAACACGATTTTTCTATTATGAAAGTAAACTTATAAATATTATTAAATACTAATTTATACAATTTATTTGTTTATAAAAAATATATTTATAAATACAAAATAAAAGCATATTAATTGGTAATGTTCTTTGGGCGTAAATTTGGAATATGCTTTGTCTCATAAGGGTAAGTAAGGGTAAGTAAGGGTAAGCACAAAGTTGCTTGCAAACAGACCGTGACAGGAACTCACTAAATTCATCTTTTTTATTATTTAAAATTTTCACCCCAAAATCCGGCTAGCGCTCCAAACAATCTGACTGCCCGCTACGTCATGCAAACGTCCAAGTGCTTTTAGGGGCTTTGCGCATACTGGATTCTGACCAACGAAATCCGAAATGGCCGTCACTGACTTCCGAGGGCCAGCGAAATAACAGGAAATGGCTCTCGGGCGTGAACGACCGTCCTACTGCCAGAGCCATCAGCCTAAATGGACGATTGGAGGGAAAGAAATTCGCGAACAAATGGAAAAAAAACAAAAACTTTATTCTAAAGTATGAGACGAAAATATCCTCGGAATGCGAAGCACTTAGGTAAAGTTTTCCGTGGCTCCAGCTAATAAATATTCTCAGCCAGATCTTCTTTTCGGAACTTCTCACGATGAAAGTTTTTAAAAAATTAAAAAATCTTTAAATTGTTTTAATGAAACTCTGTTAGGTTTGTGCAAGTAAATATACATGTTTTTACATTACGTTTTGAGAAGAAGGCGCGCAGTTAGCCAATGCAGGGTCATTAACTCTACGCTGAAATAAGTTCAAGTAGCTTGTAAATAAATGTACATTATGGACATAATGCTACAAATAGATGTTACATCAAATGCCTCAATCTGGTTTAATGATTGTATATTGAGAAAGATGCCACAAATAGTAATGTATGCTTTGTTGTTGAATCAGACGATAGTAATAGGGGTTGAATTAGATGCTAAAGTATGAAAAAATTATGGATAGAGTTAAGTTTCAAATGTAATGGTTAACAAAGTTTTCAAAATGTTGTTATTGAATTAGGTTTTCTAACTGAAGCTCAGATGAGGTAAGAAAGTATGGGATTAGAATAGGAAACTAAAATATGTTTACAATCACTATTTTGATCTGAGCTTCAAATTCGTTTCTCCGAAAAGCGAATTTTAAGTTGAGGTTTTTTAAATGCCGAAATTAGATTACCATCAAATTTTAAGATGAGACTTAAGCTTTCGCTGGCATGATTTCCGTAGCAATTTATTAGTTGTAGAATATGACTTCAAAACCACGGCGTAATAAAATTATTCTTTGAATGAAAGCATGGGGGGAAAAGTGATCGCAACTAAAACGCTCGTCTAAAAAAGTGAAATGAGACCAGACCAATTAAATGATTGTTGACATTTGTCTTGAAATGCAACCAAGGGAGCAAACCCCTTCTCTCTGAAATCTGACAGCAACTTTCAACTATGCCATTTCTTGAATTGCATAACCGGGAAATAGTTAATTGACACGTGATTCTGAAGTCTGAACTAAATGAAAGAAAGACAAATTGAACGACATACATACAATCCCATAAGAAATGGGAATTAATGACGGAGAGAATTAAAATTCAAATGAATTTCTTTGCAAATTCAGATATTAAAAGATCGAACTCATGCATTCACACTCACAACCAAGAAGTACACACAATAAATAGAGTTTAAAAACACGATTTAAAAAAAACATGTTTTATAAGTGGACTAAAAAGATGAAAATAATATAAAACTCATAAGTTCAAGTACTTTCCTTTAATATGACTAAAAAATTTGGGCGGATGCTTCAAAATCCCATTCTATTTATAAATACAAGTTTGGTATAAAAATTAAAATTTTATAATTTAGAAGGCAAAAGAGATATTTATAAGTGAGAGAATGAGTGAACTGCATATGTAAAACCTCATAAGCACCCGCCCAACCATTTTTAGTCTTATGTTTAGTCCACTTATTAAAACGTGATTTTTAAAAATCATTTTTACCTCTATTTCTTTTATTCTTTTTAGTCCATTTATAAAAACGAAGTTTTTAAAAATATTTTTTTTTACCTCTATTTATTTTACCAAACACCTCATAAGAAGCCGCCCAACGTTTTGATACCAAGCGGATGAGGTCAAGGCGTGAACTCAGTTGGCATGTGGATGTAAACAATAGTGGACAGATACAGATGCTTATATAGAGATGAACTAAAATGCATTAATTTAATTACGGTACGTTTGATCGATTTGAAATTTTGATACAATGCTTGACATTCAAGATCTATCCATGGTAAACATTTGAGATCTCTAGTACTATCAGAAGTGGTTTAATTTGACTTTGGCAAATTAAAAAAATTACGAACAGACTCACAGACAGACAGAAAGACAGACAACTAGACAGGAAGAAAAGCAAGTTAATAAAAACGTGGTAAAATACACACTCTAATACCCACACACTCAACCACCAAACCAAAAGCACACATACACACACACACACACATACACACACAACAACACCACATACACAAAGAAAACAACAATTCCCAAACAAATAAATTAACCAAAAACACTCAATCACAGATAAAATAACACCCCCAAAAACACTTAAAAACCCAATCGGACACGTCCTAATGAAGACTTGAATAAATATTTCGTAATTTATATCCACGTGAATTATTTAATCTAGATTATAGGACCCGACCATATAATTCACTTAACTAAATGTTAGTTCATATCACGAGTACAGAGCCAAACCATGTGATTGACTAACACAGAGTCCCATACACTGTCAGGTACAGAGGATCAAACCATGTGATTGACTAGCCAAGAGTCCCATACACTGTCAGGTACAGAGGATCAGACCATGTGATTGACTAGCCCAGAGTCCCATACACTGTCAGGTACAGAGGGGCAGACCATGTGATTGACTAACACAGAGTTCCATACACTGTCAAGTACAGAGGAGCAGACCATGGGATTGACTAACCCAGAGTCCCATACACTGTCAGGTACAGATGATCAGACCATGTGATTGACTAACCCAGAGTCCCATACACTGTCAGGTACAGAGGGGCAGACCATGTGATTGACTAACCCAGAGTCCCATACACTGTCAGGTACAGATGATCAGACCATGGGATTGACTAACCCAGAGTCCCATACACTGTCAGGTACAGATGATCTGACCATGTGATTGACTAACCCAGAGTCCCATACACTGTCAGGTACAGAGGGGCAGACCATGTGATTGACTAACCCAGAGTCCCATACAATATTCAGATACAGAGGAGTAGACCATGTAATTGACTAACCCAGAGTCCCATACACTGTCAGGTACAGAGGATCAGACCATGTGATTGACTAACCCAGAGTCCCATACACTGTCAGGTACAGAGGATCAGACCATGTGATTGACTAACCCAGAGTCCCATACAATATTCAGATACAGAGGAGTAGACCATGTGATTGACTAACCCAGAGTCCCATACACTGTCAGATACAGAGGATCAGACCATGTGATTGACTAACCCAGAGTCCCATACAATGTCAGATACAGAGGATCAGACCATGTGATTGACTAACCCAGAGTCCCATACACTGTCAGATACAGAGGATCAAACCATGTGATTGACTAACCCAGAGTCCCATACACTGTCAGGTACAGAGGATCAGACCATGTAATTGACTAACCCAGAGTCCCATACACTGTCAGGTACAGAGGATCAGACCATGTGATTGACTAATCCAGTGTCCCATACACTGTCAGGTACAGAGGATCAGACCATGTGATTGACTAACCCAGAGTCCCATACACTGTCAGGTACAGAGGATCAGACCATGTGACTCACTAACCCAGAATTCCATACACCGTCACAGGGACTTGCTATACAAACATTTTCTCACACAACCCCACACTACCCAAAAACTATTATTAGCTCGAACTGCTTAGTTGCACATACAGTTTTCAAATTAAATCCTAATATTAGTTAAAGAATTTCAAGTATCTTTTAACCTTTTGCACACAATTTTCAACAATTTAGTCAAATTTTCAGTGGCACTCTAATAAAATATGTTTAAAATCCCCACCCTTTTCTCCAGAGACTAATAATATTTTTGTTAATATCTTTTAGAAACGCTATAAAAATTTCACAGACTAAATAAATTTGAACAGTCTTGAGGTGTACAGTTATAGACTTCACATTTGTCAAAGGTATAATCTTTAGAGGCCTGCGTAAGTTAGCAAAAGACTTCGTCTATAGTCTATAAGATAACGAAAAAAATCACCATAACGTGATAGAACCACAGTGTAGGCCTAGAACAAGACTATCTAGGGCATGGGCGGATCAAGATTGCATGGGGCGCCAGGCTGCAATTCCATCTGGGGCCCGGTCCAGCCACCTTTATTATACAATATAATAATTTTTAGGCCCTTAAATCATTGGGGCCCCTGGCATTAGCACCATCAGCACCCCCCTTAATCCCCCATAGATCTAGGGATATTATGATGATGTCAGACTATGACTTCCTTGTCGAAAACTGAGCAGATTTAATATTAAACAATTTATGGTGAAAAGTAAAACAGTAATTAAAAAAAATGTATACTTTAATTTATATTTTCAAATATCAAACTTAAGAACAAAAACAAAACACCTCCCGTATTTTCTTGACATAATGTAAGGCAATTTTCTAAAATAATTATTATAATAATGCTAAAAATATACATGCAATATTAATAATCAAAATAATTATTATTATTATAATAAAATTAATGACCATGTCAAATTCTCAAAAACCTTCGATTGAAAAAGATACAACCGGTACCATGACGACAGGCATTTTGACGAGACTTGGGTGAAAAATTTACTGGCTCAAAGATCAGGACTATTTATCCTGGGCCGGTTAACCGTAACTTGTATTCGCCCGAAATAGCGTTTTACCTGGAGTTTATCTTTTATCTTTTAATGCGTCCTGGTCAAAGCTGGAAACAACCATTAAATTTCTAATGAAATATAATTCCGGTGAGTTGACGAATAAAAATTGGCTCATTACAAATATTTAATTCGCTGCGTTGTCATTTTTCACAGAAGAGGTAAACAACGACTTCACCCGCGGGGTGCTCGACTTAAGTTACTGCAGCACTTGCCCGTCTCTGGCACGGTGGCAGTTGAGGTAAACAATGCAAGTGACAAATATCGCCATTTGTAGTAGTAAAGATATGTATTAGGGTTCTGCGACATATAAGAAACAACATAACCGATGATAAAATGCAATGACACAGATAATATGTGGCGGTCCCACTTAAAATAGATGATTTAAAAGGGTTTGGATGTTGAGACAAATGGGTTCCACTGTATTATATTTATCATTGTAACTAAATCTTCAAGATTATTTGAAATGCTTTTTTCTAATTAGCTTAATTAATGTGTTTTGTTTGTCACATTATAAAAAAAGTCTTATTTTAGTTGACATTCTTAGTTTTGAAGCCGAAATCGTCAGTGTGATCATCAATCTATTGATTGTTGGAACACATCTGTTTCTAAAAAAGTACTTTGAAATTTGAAAGTTTTTAAACGGAATCTTATAAACAAAAATAACGTAGCATTGTAAACACTTGATAGATTCCGCAACATAAATGGTACAAGTGATCGAGAAATGCGAGAAGCAGTCTGATAAGTGGTACTTGCTTACTAGCCAATCTCGAGGCTAGTATTAATTGGCATTTAGATCAGTCCTTCGTATAATTTGTGTCCACCCTTTCCTTATCTGGGCCGATATTTTAACCGCGTCGTTTCAAAAGTCTAACAAATGTACCCGTTTAACCTTAAGGCGTCTAAATATTCCAGCTCTGAAAGTAACTCGTACTTAAGTTTGTCAATGTGCGTAACTCAAGTTGTCACGTTTTACTTGATGTGTTAAAGAAACTGTTTTGGGCAGTTCACAGAAATGGGACACTGAACAGAGCCATATTCCATAGATTTGGTGAGTGCCTTTTTACTCAACTTGGACTTTTCGGGAAGAAGGTACATACGATGAAAAGCTATGCAAGGTCTGCTGTGCTATAAATTCGCTTATGTGCATGTTACCGTGTGTCAGGCAAATTAGGATTTACAGATGACAGCTTGGTTGTTTTTAAAAAGTAACAATAAGCTGTTATTTTTTCTGTAACCAAAACAATATTAGGTTTAATGTATTAAAAATATTATTATTTTTTTTTAAATTGCTGAACCCATTGAGGCCATTAAAAGACATTAGAGTATCCTGAAAAACTGTTTGGGGAGCATTCCAACGAAACGGCCTTTGCAATACACACATTAAAGGGGCCGAGAGATGTAAGCCGAGGCTTACTTTTATCTTTCATCGTGGGGTCCATTAGGTGCATGGGTGCCTCACACTCGGGACCCCCTTAGGAGGCAGACCTGAGGAATTGCCCTACTCCTAAGGCCGCCTATGCATTCGGTCAGCCGAATGGGATATGCACTGACTGCTATGTATTTCCCCTGTTTGATACATTGTTATGGCGTTGCGTGGAATCCCATCGCAATGTGCTAAAACGTAATTAGATCCATGACAAGGAAGCGATGAATCTTGAACCTTCCATTAAAAAACTCACACTGAGGCAAGTCTCAATGTTTCAAATGCAGCGTATCACGTTAAGACTTGTGTTGCAGATGTGCCGTGGTATTTGTGTCCAGCGTAGGCGTGGGCGGGTGCGCGTGTGTGTTTGCAATGTGTATTTTTGTGGCAATTTTGGGCTGCCCTTCTCTAGGATTGTGTGTGTGTCTGTCGAAGTTGGTGTTATTTTATGTGTTTATGTGGGTGTGATATGCGTTTATGTGGTTGTGATATGTGATTATGTGGGTGTGATATGTGTTTATGTGGGCGTGATATGTTTATGTGGTTGTGATTCTGTATACTGATTCGGATTTTGATTTTGTGTGTTGCTGATATCGTTTTTCATGATATCTTTATAAATAGTGTACAATTTATTTCTTTTCCAAACTGTAAAAAGTAAACGAAGATGTAAGAACACTTCACATGCTGCCTTAAGAAGGAGGTAGTTGTTTGGTTGATGGATAACATGCAAGAAAAAAAAAGAAAAAGAAAAAAAAATAAGGACCTTTTTGGCTCTTGATTTCACCGCAGCTAAGTTCTTTATATTCGTTTTATTTGTATACTATTTGTTCGCTGAGAAGGCTCTTTGCCGAAACGTTCACTGTTTTGATACGTCTTATCAGGCTCACTCATACTCTATTTACATGTTATCCATTTACTAATCTATTAGCCTGATTGCAGTCTCATCCACATTTTTGTTTAGGTAGTTATTTGGAAGGCGACTAGTAATTATTGCTTTTCTTCTTGCAATTGTTGAAAACACATAGAGTGTATTTTCGATAAATAGTCAAATTACCTTAATTAAAACCAATGGCTGTATTTATCTAATCAATTATTTATCAATATTGTCACAAGAACAAATTTCAACCAATATATATTGCAGTTTATATGAGTTAAGTTAAAGATTTTTTTATTTGAATAAATAATGTATAAAATTTATATATAAAAACTTTTATAAATTACGTCTTTTATACATTCCAGTAGTTTATTACCCAATAAGTCCAACGAATATATCAGACTTCCTGTTATAACCTCAAGATAGTTAATTAATTTTTTGCGTTACTCTCAGTTTCAGGCTTACAGCTTTAGTTGTAGTTATGTGTTGAAATATCTCATATATCTTGTAAAACTTTGAGTCGGGCCGATACAGACATGATTTCAAATATTTTGTGTTTACCTTTTTACCACGTTTTTATTAGGCGTTGTAGAAGGATGGAAAGATTTAAGATCATTTAACATTTGTAAAACATTCAACTTGATAACCTTCATTATTATAAGAGAGTCAAACAATTTTAAGATGAAATTCTTACAACGACGTTAACAACAAAATGTTTGTACATCTTAAGCCTAGACAGTAGTATCAAAGGAGAGAAAGTACAGCTGGTTGCACGTTGTGTGACTAAGAACTATGTCAATATAGTGAAGAAATGACAAAACTCGCAGAACAAAAACAAAACAAAAACAAACCAACCAACAAACAAACAAGCAAGAAAACAAACATACAATAGACATGTAAGTGTTAATTAAATTTCTGTCAGTCTTTTGTGAATCTTCATCTGAGGCAACTCTTTTCTCAGTAGAATTTTCATTGTGTAAAAGGTTTTTTTTATTATTACCACGTTTTTTACCACGTTTTTATTAACTTGCTCTCGTTCCTGTCTGTCCACAATTTTTTCAAATCTGCCAACGTAAAATTAGACCACTTCTGATATCTTATCTTATCTATACAGTCGCTCCTTCGATGCAGAAGATAGTTGCGTCCACAGACCATGACAGATGATCTGTTGGCAAGTGATGCAGCATTCACAGGCCACGGCTTTGTGGGTTCCACGCATTACCCAGCCGCCTAACTACATGTAGTGTTAGGTACCCATTCGGAGCGGGGTGACTCAGGGACGCCCTAGGCCCCGGGAACAAACCCTTGCCTTCACACGGATTCGAACCCGTGACCATCGGTAGGACAGTCCAGTGCGCTGCCACTCGACCACCGCGTCCTAGAGATCTCAAAATTTTACCACAGATAGATCTTGGATGACAATGCATTGTATCAACATTTCAGATCGATCGAATGTACCGTTATTAAATTATTGAACTTTTTAGTTTATCTATTTATAAGCCTATGTATTATCCGTCTGCCCTTGTTTACATTACATTCACGTGCCGAGTTCACACCAACCCCGACCACAAAAACCATGTTTAACATCAAGGGGAGATCAGTCATTTCCAGTCTGTAAATGTTTGTCGGGCAATGCGTATTATAATTGAACATAATCAATACTTCAAAACTCACCATAGCATACACTTAGACTAAAAAGAATAAAATAAATAGAAGTAAAAAAAAAGATTTTTAAAAACCACGTTTTTATAAGCGGACTAAAAAAAGAAATTAAATTTTAAAAATTTTAAATAAGTACTATGATGTAATATGACTAAAAACGAGGGCAGGCGCTTTTTAGGCGTTTGGCTAAAATGATTAGGATTTACAAATGATGAGTAAGAAAATGAGTGAATTGAATTAGTTAAGCCTGAGAAACGCCCGCCCCCACGTTTTAGTCATATTACATTATAGTACGAATTTTAAAATTTAAATTTTAAAATTTTATTTTCTTCTTTTTAGTCTGCTTATATAAACGTGGATTTTAAAAATCTTCTTTTTTTTACTTCTATTTATTGAATTGAAAATAGATGTTTTAGCATTGACAACAAGAGTTAACAATATATTTATAGGTGCTACATACGTTATCAATACGTTAAATAAGGTATTAGAAAGGTGTTGACGACACACACGAAAAATAAATAAATAACAGATATATAACAGATTTCTATGACAGCTCACTTACTCTTTCGCCTATACGTCAAATCAAATTAACAAATGCAACAACTACTCAAATGTTAAATTAAAGAAAGACGATAACTTTAAATACATTTTAAGGTACAAGAGTCTTGCTTTAGAGCGGCACTTGTATAGTGGCGTGCTGGAAACATATCAACTCCATGTCAAGGAATGAAACTGTTGTGTGGAATCAATAGACGTCTAACACGCGATGAGTTGTCTCATGCTCTGAAGCACAAACTCACCTCAGTGGCAAAACTTTTTCTCAGTGTAAGCCATTGCAACAACAATCAAGCAACAAAATTTAAAAAATCACTTTTACAAGTAAGGGAAGTTTTAGAACTGCTAAAACATTGGTGATCTGATGTAACAGACAAATAGTTCTTACTAACTTGAACAGAATTAGATTGATCACTGATAATATTTTGTTTTGGTTTTTTTTTCGTTTCTCAAAGTGGAAACTCAAAACCATTATTGCATGTTCCATCTCTTTCTCAGACCGGGGTCATGCGCATTAACTTAATTCATTATAAAAAATCATGATGGCAAGTCTATTCTTTGGTGTAGAGAACATTTTAAAAATAAATACTGTCAATCATACTGTCTAATGACATTGTTAAGTTAGACATTTGTTAGTCAACACAACCATATTAGTTCCAACTCGAGGTGATGCAACTATTCCATTAGTGTACATAAAACTTCTACTTGAAAATATTAAAATATTTTTAATGTAATCGAATGAAAATATTAAAATATTTTTAATGTAATCGAATGAAAATTGAGGCATGTCGCGGCAAGTAGATAAAATCGGAAAAATGGGGGAAGCTCCCAGGAGATTTCACAAATTTAAAAGTACCTTGTTCGTTCTCCCATCTTCCTTAAACAAGACAAAAGAAAAATCTAGCACAGATTGGAGATTAAAATTCAAAAGATTACAAATGAAAAGAAAAAAGTTTTAATACAACATTTTTCACCTTCTGAGTAATGATTCCTGCATGTTTGCTCGATACAAAAAATCTGCATCTCTCTCTAGGGATAATGTCTTTTAAAATTATAAAGAAAATCGACTCAATTCTTTTACCATGAACTATAAAAACTATGAGGTTCAATTCAGGTTCGTATGGGGGCACCAAAGTTCATAAAAGGAACCTAACAGAAAAAATGATTTAACGTTTATTCTTTGAGAAAATTAAAATTGCTTTTTGGCTTTAGCAAGTTTACAACTAGGATAACACACATTTTAAAATGCTTAATACAATAAAAATGATGTAATCAAGTCTTTTAAAAATTATTATTTAGTCTTAATTTTTCAAAATGATTTGTCTTTTATTTCCCAGAGAAAGGAGAAGTATAATATAAAATTAGAAACACACCAGTAGTTAATTCAATTCTTTCAATTCTTTAAATATTCTTAATAGTATAATTTATTTTTTAAATATTTGTGAAATGAACATACTGTGGCATGTTGCTAATTCGTTAAAAATCAAATTTTGATTGACTTCTGAACTACTATTTCAGACAATCGTTAAGACAAACATGATGCTCTAATGTCTTAACAAAAATGTCTAAACTTACTTTCTCTCTTATTTTATTGTGATGTAAAAATAATAATAATAAAACACTTTCAGAAAATGACAAAGAACATTTCGATGAATTGTACTTTGTTCAAAATATAATCCGTAGTATTTAGTGTCAACAAAAGCCCTATACAAAAATATTTGAAGTGTGTGTCTTAAACTCTTCAATAAAAGATATCTAAGGTTCTTGATTTTGTCACAATGATTCCGGAAAGTAAAACTTAACGATTTATTGTTTCAGTTTGACAATTTTAAAGTGTTTTTTGGAATTTGTGTTCCGTAAAAAAATATTGAAATAATTTTTACTTCATCTCTTAAATGCATTCATATGGAATTTTAATAAATTTGTAACATACAACAACTATCAATAACAATTGCATTATCTACATCCATATATGAAGAATAACATGTGGAAACTGATCTAAATCGGCTTGGTAACTTAACACGAAGGAGTGTGATCTTATCTACAGCGAATAGAAATCTTAACATCGGGAAAACTACCCACAACAGCTGGAAAACTTAACTGTGGGAAAATTCTGAACGGCAAAGAATCACAACATAAAAGAGAAATAACACACAACATCTAGGAATATGAAATGATTTTTAAAAAGTCTGCAACAGCAGAGAATCAACAGCAGAGAATCAACAGCAGAGAATCAACAGCAGAGAATCAACAGCAGCTTGGTACCAAAGCATGGCTTTAAACATTTTACTGTAGCTGGAAAAAAATTACATGATAATATAACACATAGTAATAACACGAAGCGATCTTTTTCAACCGCTAAGATACATAATGTAGGGAGGACACCGTCCTACAGCAATATTTAATATTTCATTTGGTTCCTACCATTGTTTTTTTTCTAAAGGATCTTTCATGGTCAAATAAAATGACATTAACAAGAACGAAAACACAAAGAAAAGCAAAACAAAATGCACTTTAAAAAAAACTGTGTTATTTGAGACTGTTTCTAGAATGTTCAACATTTTAATGTTAACGAAGTGCCTATTCTCGAACTGTTTTAAATTCTAAAGAAAAATTCAACGGACAGGCAACCTTGACAATAAAAGCACATTTTAACATCATTGAGCTTAATGTTTTCCTTTCTGCAGAATCGAGATTTTCCCCGAAGAGACCACGTGATATTGTCGGTCAGTTTTTGTTATTGTCATGAAAGAGAGGGACCGTCCAATAAATCACAATCCCATTATCTCGGAGTCGGAAGGTTTCTCCCATTTTATTTTAAAGGACAGACAAGTTTCAGAAGCTCTCGGTGAATCTGAATGCGATTTTGACGTGCATTGAGAGTAAAGGGTTAATTTAAACTCATTCAGATTGCCCAATGACTGTTCTGTACCAAACAAAACTCTGAGGCTGTAGAAGAACATTTGTATTTGGAAACTTAAGACTGAATAACAGTTACTGCAGCGTCACTTAATAGTTATATCTGTGTATCTCCAAAACTGCAAATAAACTATGATAATTTTATTTTTACTAGTATGGAAACAAAGAAGAAAAGTCGTTAGTTAAATTACAAAATTCAGTCAAATCAAACGTACAATTTGGTTCATACATGTAATGGCCTGAGACAGAGATTAATCCACGGTGTGCCGAGACCTCGTTTTGTATTATAATTTGTTTCGTATTAAAGGACGTAAAAACATGGAATTTCATTTTCGCATGCCAAGTTTTTCGTATGATAGGACTTTTGTATCTCAAGGTGCTACGTTAATTTCAAAGAATTTCTCTTCAACTCAATGTCTTACCTATTAATATAAAAAAAGATAACTTTAAAAAATAAACTTTCTTATGGTCGTAACATGTCAAACATCAGCTTCTTTCGTAACATCATTTAACAAAATAAGCAGTGGAAATACAATGATACCATCTTATATCTTCTTTCTTTTTAGCTAAGTCGTATTTTTTAAACTAATATAGTATATTCAAAGCATTTGATAACGGGTTCCCGTTTGTCTTGCAGGACAAGACAAAAGAAGCCATAAATACAAAGGGCAGATAAGAAAATGTATTAATTTAGAAGTATTAGAAGTACAAGTTTATATTATAGTAGACAACGCCAGCCACAACCACCAAAAAAATGCTCCCTAGTTTATCGTGCGGCTAAATGAATTATTTTCCACTCGTGACACGGCGTACGACTGTGACGTGTATGACGTTTGGTCTTTGTCCACGACGGTGAGTGAAGATGTGTGTAAGACATTGCTTCACTCAAAAAGCAGCGGTTGGGCTTATGATTGGTCTGTTTGTAAATATATTGAATGTATTGAGAAATAGTTATAAAGGGTTTAGAATTTGACATGATTTATTTTGTTCTTTTCTAAACTATAATATTATGCTCTGTGAACTTGATGAGAAATCCAACAAACAAAAATCAACGGAACAATAGAATTTTGAGAAGTTGCTTAGGAGGAAGTTTTAAATTTCGACTAAAATCAGTTGTCTAAAAGTGAAGCATGTGTGCTGTTCAAATTATTACTCAAGGGAAAAACATGTAGAAAAATTGTTATTACAAAAAGTAAAAAATAAAAAAACCAACATCCTATCAATACTGAATAAGTATTTTTTCAACGCTATGTGGGGAAAACTATTTCCTCTGTCTTTATAACCTCTTTATAACAAAGCGAAATGTACATCAAATTTTGGAACATACATCACATATACGCCTTAAATTGGTCAGAGCTAAAGTAGAATGCATACATAGCATCTTCTGTATGCGAGGCATGTCTTAAAGAAAAATTAGAACTTCAAAAAATAAATACATTAAAAAAAATAATATAAAAATATTTTAAAAATTAAATAAAAAACATTTTAAAAAAGAACTGCAAGGTTCATTTCTGTCAAACAGTCCCGCTTGGCAAAAGTAACTCTATCGGTTAAAATTATTAAAGATAAAAGTATTAATATTACATTAGTCATTCAGCTCTAAACTGGAGATAAAACACAACAACAATATAATAAAACACTAGGATAGACATAAAGATAAAACACTTTTCTTGTTCCATGAGCAAGAACAAACACATAAAAATCCTTCCTCTCCCATGACATGGGTTGCTTGAAAAAACCAGGAATACAATCACACTATCGACATTTAAAACAGTAACAGAAAGCAAGACTAAACATAAAAGATATATTGCAGGACGCAAAAAAAAATGCTGTATATAAAGAGCGTCGACAATGTAAGAGATGAGATAAGATTAGATGAAGCATCTGTAATATGTAAGCTTTGCAATATATTTAAAAACATTTCGAAAATATATTTATGTTTTGTTTGTGTTTCCGAACGCACGAACAACTTTCTCCCATTTCAAAATCGAATTTCCGTATCGCCGCCACGAGAACAATATTTCAATGTAATCGATACTTGAACATCTCAGCACAAAGTACGCAGCAGGCTTACAACAAAAGCTTTCATTACTAGGACATTAAAATTTCATTAATGCACCTCATTAAGGGAAAACCAGTTGAACACACATACACTTTACTATTTCAGAGTTTTAATAACGTTAGCTCCCAGGGCCACCAACGTTGTTTGAAAATCTCGACCAAGTCAATGTGCTGATCTCCTTCAATTGTGTTGTGTATTCACACATCTACTGTTGTTCCGGCCAATGAATCGCTGTAAATAAACAGCAGTACAGCGTTGCAATGTTTTCCCAACGCACATTTCAACAAATAAATATCAATGTTACATTGAATTATTTTATTATAAATATCAACGTTACATTGAATTAGTTTGTTAAAAATATCAACGTTACATTGAATTAGTTTGTTATAAATATCAACGTTACATTGAATTAGTTTGTTATAAATATCAACGTTACATTGAATTAGTTTGTTATAAATATCAACGTTACATTGAATTATTTTTTTAATATCAATGTTACATTGAATTAGTTTGTTATAAATATCAACGTTACATTGAATTAGTTTGTTATAAATATCAACGTTACATTGAATTAGTTTGTTATAAATATCAATGTTACATTGAATTATTTTTTTAATATCAATGTTACATTGAATTATTTTGTTATAAATATCAACGTCACATTGAATTAGTTTGTTATAAATATCAACGTTACATTGAATTAGTTTGTTATAAATATCAATGTTACATTGAATTAGTTTGTTATAAATATCAAGGTTACATTGAATTAGTTTGTTATCAATTAAAATGTTAAGCAAGACGAACAACATTTGAGAATTTTAAATTTTGAAAAACAAAACCACACACTAATTTAAAATAATTTAAACAGTGAATAATCGTGATTATTAATTTAATTTCAAGTGATGAATTGAGTGTAGTTTATTGCTGGTCACTTTGCTGAATATCTATCCAGTTATCGACACAAAAAAATATTGTCAATAGAAAATACTTAGTGTGGTATTTAACTATTTGTTTTAAATTGTAAACAAACATCGCTAGCGTTCAGATCCGACCATTTAACTGTCTGAGGTTCCGGGGCGAGAGTAAGCCATTTGCAAACCCGAGCTGAAGATTGCCTAGGACAGACACTAGCAAGTGAATGAGAGTTAATTAGCCTCGTGTTTGGGCTGACCAAAGTCCAAAGGGAAAAAGCCCTCTGACTGCGGGCAGATGAATCTCTGGGCTCCAACTCGTTAAAGGCGATCAAAGCTTGGACATCAAAGTGACTGCTACCCAGTTGTTGTGGTGTTAAATTTGGACTGCAAAGTGACTGCTACCCAGTTGTTGTAGTGTTAAATTTGGACAGCAAAGTGACTGCTACCAAGTTGTTGTGCTGTTAAATTTGGACAGCGAAGTGACTGCTACTCAATTGTTGTGGTGTTAAATTTCTAAAGCTATGAATTGTTTTTTGAAGTTCTAATTATACTTAAAAATTTGATCTCATTATTTCGATTTTTTTAAATTTTGATTTTTAAATCAAAGTGAGTTATAAATCGATATGTGTTATGTGTGCGATGTGTGACGGGACTTTTCTCACGTTGTGTTGTGGGACTTTAATATCCAGAAATGGCAAAAACATTATCTTATCTTATCTATACAGACGCTCCTTCTATGCAGAAGATAGTTGCGTCCACAGACCATGACAGATGATCCGTCGGCAAATGATGCAGCGTTCACAGGCCACGGCTTTGTGAGTTCCACGCATTACCCAGCCGCCTAACAAGTAGTTAGGTACCCATTCGGAGCGGGGTGACTCAGGGACGCCCTAGGCCCCGGGAACAAACCCTTGCCTTCGCACGGATTCGAACCCGTGACCATCGGTACGACAGTCCAGTGCGCTGCCACTCCACCACCGCGTTAAACTTTTTAAAGAAAAATTATTTTTTAAACACACCAATTGAGCACATGAAATATTTACTAAAACCATTAAACATAAGAGAGAAATTCTCCGGGCTATCAAAAGATAAATAATGAAGGAGCTCAACTAGCAAACAGGAATGATATGAAGTCCACGAGGTTTCAGAATGATCCTATATATTAAAAGTCTATGTTCTGTGCGATCATTGATAGCGATTGGTCCCTCAAACACATATGACTCCTACAGCAAATCATAATGAACACGTTTACGCGGACGTTCAAAACGAGTTATTTTTGGTGCAGTACTTCTTCCAAGACTTTATTTTGAGTTATGCACGTTGGGATTTATAGTCAAAAGCTCTGTTTTTACGAGCTATTTATTTTAACTATAATGAATATTATTTTTGACGTGATGTATGTGTAATGCCGGTCGAGACGGCTGTTGGAGGGAAGTTACAACATGCCACCGAACGGTGGCGGAATGTCCTTGGACGGGCTTTGTTGCTCGTAAGAAATAAATAAATAAATAACAAGCTTTGCAGAACAGTCACGTGAAAACGAAATGACTGGAGTGTAAATCTATAAGACCTGTCTAGGCGCATGTAAACTGTGATGAGGAAAGATCCTTTGTGAAATAATGGTGTGGAAAGAATACTAACCGAGAATGCTATGAAATTGTTGTCAGTGAAAAAATCTCCGATCGGTCAAAGCTCTGCATGAATTTCATCGACTGGAATATAAATTAACCTTTACACCAACTCTGGAAGATAGATTACAGGCGGATTAACCCTTACACCAACGCTGAAAGATGGATTACAGGCGGATTAACCCTTACACCAACTCTGGAAGATAGATTACAGGCGGATCAACCCTTACACCAACGCTGAAAGATGGATTACAGGCGGATTAACCCTTACACCAACTCTGTAAGATAGATTCAAGACGGATTAACCCTTACACCAACTCTGTAAGATAGATTCAAGACGGATTAACCCTTACACCAACTCTGTAAGATAGATTCAAGACGGATTAACCCTTACACCAACTCTGTAAGATAGATTCAAGACGGATTAACCCTTACACCAACTCTGTAAGATAGATTCAAGATGGATTAACCCTTACACCAACTCCAAACATAAGCAAACAGAAAAAAATGTTTTTAAAAACCTTAGAAAGCGACATCTTTTTTATTTTCAGAACCCCTAAACCTTGAAAGCGATTATTTCAGTATTTCAATTATACATTTGTTTAAGTGTTCATTGTTATTATTACAAGGGTTGCGACCCAATTCCTAAAGCCCTTTATATTACGGCTCTCAAAGAAAGACGACGTTAGAAATTTTTTAAATTAGATATATCAGCTTGCATAAAAATTCATAGGGCACTCAGGCTTTACCGCATTATAAAGACGCAACGCAATAACAGAATAAAATAGACACTAGTAAAAGAGACATTAATCTCATAAATTCAAGGGCAATCATTCAAAATAGCCGCTGTAAATGATATATTTATGCTCTTAAGAAATGAATTGGACTCGACATTAGGGAGATTGCTGAATCAATATGAATAGAAATCAAATACTGCTTTCGTTATGAATTTGTTTCTGGCTATAATGTGAAAAGTTGCTATTCCTCGTGTCAGGAAAACTAAGATCAGAAGTATCATGTGCGTGCTCCACAGGGAAGGCAAATAGATTTTTTTTTAAATTGGGCAAATGTGAGATATATCTGAATAAATATTTTCATGGTCGCTGTTTTTTTTTAAATTTTTTAAAGATGTCTTAACATTTTATTGGCTGTAGCATGGGTTCGAATGTAAATCAATGTATAGTGAAAGGAAGTTTGAAAAGAGGGTAGTCATTTCCTATCAGCGTTAGAAAGAATATATTTCATACACATCTTCTCTTGCAGGGATGCTGATCTTACACCGAAGGCCTCCCTAGTGGCGGGTAAGAGAAAGCCCACCAGATATGGTGGGTATTCGGGAAATAAAATACCCATGTTTGACCAAAATCATCCCCATTGCCTTGTGTGAAATGAAGGAAATATTAGGACCCGACCAAAACAAGGGCAACTACTCCTAGATCTTTGAGGAGTATCCTCCCCTCCTTCTTCCAGATGGTGAACAACCATGTCACGGAAAAATTGCTTGTTGAAAATGCCGAAAAAAGAAACTTAAAGACTTGTTGGTCCTGGAAGATGACATAATCCCAGCTGAGAAATATATATCTAACAAAACAGAGCCCGATTCTGGATATTTAAAGCCGACGACCATCATCTTTACCAGTACCAATATCATATTCAGATAATAGGATGTACTCAAATAGTACGAGATTGTTATTACTCCACATGTAGCCACTTTGATGATAAATTATAACCCACCATATTAGGAGCAGCGAAGCAAGGTGTGGCTATTGTTCTCAGTACACAAAGGAGACGATGCACCAAGTACAATAGCTGTGGTTCTGATTGATGTAGTTCTTAGTGCAGAAAGAAGACGATTCACCACATACAGTGGCTGTGGTTCTGATGATTTCATTGGTTGACCAGGGAGCTCTTATCAGATTGGAGGCGAGTGGACCTAGATCACTCACAGCAAATATTTAGAATAAATGTCGTTTAGACCTTATCCATTGCTATGTACTAACATTCAATTGGCAGGAAGGGGACAAAGATATAACAGATACATTAAAATCTTCCAGGGTCACCCCAGGCGAAACATCGTCATTCCTTTTGGAGATTTCAAAGTCAATATTAATAGCGACAACATTGAATGCGAATACCTGAATGTGTAAAAACCAAGGGGGTTGATATCTGATATGAATGATAAGGGATAAAGATTTGCTTACCTATAATATGTGCCACAGAAGATCTAGTCATGGGCAGAAATTTATTCAAACACTAGAGATACATAAAGCTAAAAGCGTCTCACTGGATCTCTAAACAAAATACCATAAACCATGTGTGTAATGGGAAATAATTCTGAAACAAGAGATGAAAATGGATGCACCGAGCAAATAGCTTTAAGCTTTAAAACAAAGCAAAATATGAATATTTGAAGATTACTCTCCACAGAAAAGCCTAACACGACTTGCTAAAGGACGGAGAGCCACTGACGGAAAGTGACATATAGTAAAGAAAGCAGTCATATCCACATTAAATAAGTGTTGGGGAACAAGAAACATGTAGAAAAAGAATGAATAACACCGAAGACATTAATTAATAATGATAGAAGAGAGGAGAATGAAGAAAAGCACTCTAGGAGTTGGAGAACAATGTCATCCTATGCAGCTTTATCGGGGAGCAAGGTGGGACAAATGCTGATGTCAGATTAAAGATTTGGAAGACAAAACGTCTGGGTCTCCATAAGCCTGACAGTAATTGAAAGAAGATGACCTTCCACACCATGGAGAAGTATGTGCTGCTCCATTGACCCCAAACATAGAGAACCGCGGACGCGAACATAAAGAAAATTCAGTCTTTTGTCAATGATTCAGTCCGAATGATCATCAGGAATCGCTGGTCTAGCAGAATGAGCAGCCTACACGTTTTACAGCGGACAAGAAAGAATTCCATAGATCCAGAGATCCCCCAGAGACCATGGCGATGGATTGGCCATAGACTACAAAAACTGGCTACCAGCAAAACAATTCAAGCCCTCAAACCCACATTGAAAACAGGAAAGCCACCAGCCAAGAAACACTTGGCAACCAGGTGGGGAAGCTGACATCAAAAGACTTTGCCATACCTGGGGGATGCTGAAGAGACTGGCCCAGGATGGAGATGCCTGTAGGACTCTTATAGGCGGCAATTGCCCTCCGAAGGGACGCAGACGTCCACTGTGATCGACTGCTGCTCGCCGAGGACAAGAAAGCACTGACCACTCATAAAAATACTCAGTCCAGAGGCATGAAGACTTGTAAAAAGTTCAATAAATATTAAATCTCTTGAAGAAATAAACTTAATTTTAGTATGACAAATAAGTTTAATTTAAAAAAAAACAATGAGTCTTACATAAACTCTGATTAAGAGAATGAAACTAGCCTGCATTTGAAAAATGCTATTAATGATAGTAAGCATTCAGGAAATTACATAAAATAATCGCTTCCCATTAAGTTGATTACATAATTTGGTTTGCCTTGCATTATGTACATCATTTTCTTGCTGGTTTTTAATTATATATTTCATTTCCCCATCTGCTTAAAAAATATTTTGACTTTTTAATTCATATATTGACCCCAATACCACTAACTTGTTTTTCAAAACGTGAGAAACAAATCAATTACAAATTACCATACATTTCCATACGTTAAAGAAACGTTCACATGTGTTAATGTCTTCGTCATTCATGCAGATAAGTTTGTAAATCTTTAGAATTTTATGGTGCATGATTTTTAAATAGTTGTGTGGGTTAAAAAATATTGATTTTTATTTCTGCCTGTTTTTTTGGAGATATAAAACTGATGAAAAATATTGTTGTGAAGTGAATGTGAGAGAAAAAAGACATTGGTAAAATTACGCCATTTTTCCCTTTATTTGTTGAATCTAATTTGATCAACTCCTTTGTAACCATTGTAGCTTAAACTTCTCCAATAACAATAAAACATATAGGGTTAGTAGGTCATCAATCACTTGTATTTACATTCGGTGAACTCTTTCTGGTATACAAATTTTCATCACATTTCTGATCTGTAGTTGAGATGACACATTTTGTAATCTCAAAGGTCTTTAATGCAATTTATCCTTTTAAGATTAGCGTTTCATCGGATATAATCAAATGACCACTGGGTGACCTCATATGGCCTAATACTGCAACTACGCAGTGAGTCATTTCATGTGTTTCAATTATGCTAACGTTGTGTACACTAACACAATCTCCTAGTTATTGCCGTGATAAGTAGGTCACCAAGGGCCACTACTGGTCACCGAGTGACCTCTGTTGATATCCCATGAGAAAACGTAACGAGGATATCGGGGTTTTACTACATTTCCTTATGCACGGAAACTCAGCCCCGATGACACAAGGCTTCGTGAGAGCCACCAAGAGTCTGCTGCTGACCTTTGACCTTATAACGATCGACTTGCCATTCAGCTGAAAGTGTTATCACTTTTTGTGTGAATTATTAAATTAAACATCACATAAAAAAAGAAAACTATTTAAAATCTGTTAATATTTCTTTTCATAAAGTTGCATGGCTGAGAAAGTTTTGGGGCACCTATGACGTCGTAAATCGCAAGACTGGCTTTGCCCATTTTAGGATACAAAAAGATAGCATGTCAAAATTGCTTGCTAGAAATATAGTGTTTTACGTCTGAAATATTATGCATTTAAAAGTGGAGAAATAAACGGTCAGTTTTTGAGGCCTCTGTCCTATTAACTCGTGCACGCTTCCGGATCTGTATATGTCGTCAGGATTTCTATATGTAGTCAATTTTTTTTCAAAACGCTGGTAAACACGTTTTCTGACTTGCTAGAGTGCTGAAATTTTCACAGCAGGTTCGGGTTGTGGAGAGGATTAAGCTATTAAAGTTTCAGATTGATTGAATGTACCGTAATTAAATTAATGCATTTTTAGTTTATCTCTATATGTCTGTATTTGTCGTCATCTAGTATTTGGGTCAGCATGTGAAAAACCTTGCGAAAACCCCAAAAAATATCTAAGAAATCGGCGTTAAACCTACATAAATGTCATTGCAAATGGCTGCCCCCATGTTTCGAATTTTGTTTGTGTGTATTTATGTGAAATGTTTGTGAAAATTCAATGTAAGACGAGTGTCTGATGAACCAAGTACTTGACAGGAAAGTGGAGCTTTGTTTAAGTGTTTTATGTTTTTGATTTTTTTCAGTATCTAAGTCATAATTGTATAAAGAATACGTTTCTAGGTCAAGTAACACGCTATGTTAGAGCTAATCATAGTCGTGTTGTGTGTAGGACATGTGTAGTGTGTATAGAAAAATATTCCAGATAGAACAAGCGAAATCCTAGAATGTCTTATGTAGACCATCTATGTGTTGTGAAAAAATATGTTTTTTGCTAAGTGGATCAGCGCACAAACAGCTTACCAAATCAAAAGGAATATTGCATAAAAAGAAAAGCTCAAGAAAGTGTTGAACACCGTAAAACAGGACTTCATGAATGAAATTAAGTTTTATAAATCTTTTGTTAACGCGTAAAAATAGAATATAAAATTAACAAAAAAAATTTTTTTTTAAAGATGAGGCCCCCCTGCAGTGAGGAATGTAGAGTCTCGCATGAAAAAGCAGCAAATATTTTTTTAGTCACAAACTAAGTAGTTACACAGGTGGACTCAGAACTTTTGTGTTTTTGTATCAAATTTTATATCTCACATTAAATCCCATAATCGATCACAATAATTATCAATAAAACTTAGAATTCTGAGTCCCCTGTATGACTACTTAGTTTGTGACTAAAAAATTATTTTCTCCTTTTTAATGCGAGATTCTACATTCTTCACTGCAGCTGCGCCTCATCTTTTTTAACAAATTGTTTTTGTTCATTTTATTGTACCTCAAAACGTCAGTCATGTACTACATCAAGGGTCATTTATTTACTACAACAAAAGTCAGTAAAACTTTACATTAGTGTCAGTTATTTTCTACATCCAGGTCACTTATTTAATACCGCGATTGTCATTTGTTTGCTACATCCATGGTTATTTACCACATGAAGTGTAACTTGAATTTTAAATTAAGCACGGCAAAGCCTGCGTTGATAGAGAATGGAAGAGCTTAGATGGTATAAATCAAGATTTCTTATTCAAATTCGCTTTAATCTTAGTCATTAAAAAATCGATATCGCGTTGCTTTCTTCGGGAGAATTCTTATAATAGCATAAACGTGTTGTATAGAACTAAAGTTAGTTTTGAATTTAGATTCATGCTTTACTTGTAGGCCCAGGAAAACTTGTCTAAATTGTGAAAAAATTACAGTCACGACACCAATTGCATTTTTAAAAATATATCTATTTAGAAAAAACCGTGACCCAGTATTGACCCAGACGGAGTCAAACTGAGCAAGGTAAAAATTACAACAATTATCTTTGTGAGGCGTCGTTTGTAATTCTTCAGCACGCATGCTACTCGATGATAGGGTGCTAGATTTATTATTACTCACCTCTTAACTCTTGACTTTGGGGTCGTCCATAAATGATTTCAAACGATTTTCGCAGAGTTTTCACTCCCCTCCCCCCTAATCACACGTCGTCACAAAAACTTAGACCCCCCTCTAATATTACGTCACAAAGCTTGCCCCCCCCCCTTAAAAGCTGTATTTTCTATTTGAAAAAGAGCATGTTTCAAATTACGTGATAAATATTAAACAATATAATTTGCAATTGTCACTCAAGTAGTGTCTGTCAGTCAGTCCTGGCGCTACTAATGTTAGAAAGCAGGGAAAACCAAATTACTGCACCAAAGCATCAAAAGGTGTGCAAATTAAAGATGCGATGTAAAAAAAATTATATGACGTCATTGTTTTCTCTCGTTTTTTAATTTTGGAAAAGGGATCAATGTAAAAAGAGGATTTGATGATGGTTAATTATGAAATAAAAAAAAAGGGGGGCGACGTAGGCGCCCTGCAACCCCTATTATAAAATACTTTTTGTACATTTCAGAAAGTTTGATATTTCGTATTTATCAAACAAGGACAAGTTAGTTTCGCTTTTGAAAAAGGTCGGCGCCGTAGGCGCCCTAAAAAAGTGCATTTTTTATAAAATAAATAGATTTCAGCTGAAACTGCCGTCATTTTTGACGGGTGTACGCTAGTATATAATACATATATATATATATATATTTTAAAGATACCATTGGCTTATTGAAATTAAAAGGCAAATCTTAAATAATTGAATTTGTAAGGACCACTATCTACTAGGGCAACTTTTAAACAAAACAGTTATCAGAAGTTAAAACCATTTCTCAAAAGGACACGAGTATGTGACATTTGAGATGGTGTCAAAGACCCTGAGTTACTAAAACTCTTATAAGGCCCCTCGGGGAATCCTCCGACAACCCTCCCAGCTCCCCCGAGCCGGGGCGGCTGGCGGGGGCACCCCCGAGACGGTCCCCTAAGAGAGGGGGCCGCCTGGGCAGAGGGGCTCGCACGAAGCGGTTTAATCTGCCTCTCAAGGGAGTTCCCACCCGAAGGTGGGTGTGGATTTTCCTACTTCGACCTGCTGTTGTTACGGGACCACCACAGCGTAAAGTACAGGTCTATGAGTATGAATCCTGATCTAACAGTAAAACCTATCCACGGGGATTCCCCTTAACGTTATGGAACCTATTGCGACGCGTAGTCGAGCGGCCGTAAATCGTCACGTGTGTCAGCAACGACACTGTACACGTGACACTCTTTGACACCCTCCGCCACCCGGGCACCCGTGTAATGAGCCGCAGAGTGGACCTAGATGTCCGTAGAGCAACGCCATTGATTCCGAAACTTGTACGATTTCTCTCGTCCTAGCTCTCGACCTATTCTAGCTCCGAGCGTTGAACAGTGAGGGGGAAGACGGGGGTCATTAAAAATACATACGCTCAGTGACTTTTCGTTCCCGGCCTGTCATCGCGGCGAACGTCAACGATTCTTTATCTGGCCCTTTCTCTCGCTCGGGAGGGCCTGGAGATCCAGGGCGAGCTCCAGTTAGCTATCTGAGGGCGACGAGAGATCCTTAGCGTAGACCTGGCCAAATTTAAAAGAGGTGCATCTGTCAGTGGAGATATTGCGGTTTATGGAGACGTACCAGGTTTAGTGGGAGGATTGATGCGAGAAAACTTAAAACGACCGAGGGTACAAAATTGGATAAAACTAAAATTTAAACCAAGAAGAGTTATTCCTGTTTACATTTTGTTTCGTTTTTGGAAGGTTGTATCGAAAGTACACGGTATTTTTTAAATTAAATACTTTTCCTTAGGATTAGTCAATATTTTGAAGCGCAATTTTATTCCAGCTCAACCTATTTTTAATGCCCAAGTTTTAAGCAAAGAATTCTAATTACAAATGAAATATTTTACTACGCACAAATTAAATATTATTCCCACATGCTTGAAAAAACCGATGTTTTTTTTTATAAACGTAGTTGAGAATTTTTATAAAATTGGCCCATCTCAAACTGACAAAGTCAAAATTCAAGGTTAAATAAACGTCAAAACATTATTGTAAAAGCCATAGAAATAGCGCGTGTAAAAATGCTAACTTGAAGAAATGTTCACCCATGCCGACCATCACTCAGCTGACAAACTTACACCGGGTTGACTGACTTAAATGGGTTATCTATCCACTTTGTGTCCGCCCACATTCTAACAATTCTTCCTTCTGGAAACGTTTTTAACCTTCAAAAAAAAAGGATGTTGTTTTCACTAGAAGCACCGCATTTATGGTTTTACAATTTCTAAAGCAAAAGACGGATCTATTGATCTAAACACGGACATATTGACAACATGGGCATTTTTACTTAAGCATAGACAGGGAAAAAACATTGAAAGTTTGACTTTATCAAGGACGTTTTGTTTTAAAACTTGTAAACATGTATTAAATCTAAAACATTTTTCACTTTTTTCCTTTGTAAGTTAATTATAATTTTCACACAAGGTGGATATCACATGTCCTCTATTAATTATTGAAGATGGATGGACCTATCTTGTCAAACTTATTCAAAGAGCTGGATATAAGACATGCTTGACTTAAAAAATATGAACATTCTGTATGTAAATAATTATATGTTTAATTCACATAAAGAACCAGCCACAAATTTCTCTGCATTTAAACCAACACAAATTATAGTTTAAATAAACAAAGAGGTTGAAACAAGTCCCCACTCATTAACATCCAGTGTTTAAGAAAAAAATAAGTTTTTAAAAGTTCACATGTACTAATAAAAATAGAATACGTAGAATAATTTTTTTTTAAAGTACACTAATATAAATTAGCCCCAGGACATCTTTTAAACCAGTATTTCAAAAATTCGTTAACTATTATATATATTTCATTTGTTTATTTACACAAGGGGACGTCCATAAAGTACGTCACGATCCAGAATGGGTAGGGGGTGTAAGAAAGTGTGACAGGGGGTCCTGCCTTGTGTGACGTCACGGCGTTTTATATTAAATTTTAATTATTTTGTTAATAAAAAAAAACATTTTTGTTGGAAAGTGTGACGTACTTTAGGGGGGGGGGCAAGATTTGTGACAGTTTGTGACAGGGGGTGGGGGGAGTTAAAAATGGTCTTAAAAAGCCAGACGCACTTTATGGACGGCCCCTATAGATAAATTGTTAACTATAATGTAATTGATTTGTTCGAAGATGTTAGCTATGGTAAAGAACACGGAACATGATGTTTAAATCTAAGAGAGCATAGAGATACTGATGGACAGAGCCTCTCATCTCTACAGAAACACATTTCTGTGACTCCCCGCCTTATGAAAGGCTTTTCAATAAAAAAAAATGGGAAAAGTTAAGTGACACGCTCTCCTGGGATATAAATGGCTGCTGCTCGAGTTACACTTAATTAACACCTCCAAGAAACGTCCAAACACAATCCATTGTAGGACTGTCAGCGCCAACATCACGACTTTAATGAAAGGGGAAATCAAGCACATCTGTGGGTTTTTTAATTTAAATTTGGCTGATCCGAATTTTGTTTGACTTAATCAACGTTCATTTTCTTTTTTGTAGCATCATGTTCATTTCGTTTTGAAATGTTTTTTTTTAGCGTAAGGTGTTTTTGTCGCGAAAGATAAAAAAAATCATGTTTATGTTTGATTTTTGTTTTCACTTTTCATCATTTTGGAGAGATATTGAGAATTCCATTTATTTCTTTATACTCACGTAGTAAATAGACATGGATAGTTTCAGGGCGAGAAGAGGGAAACTGAGGAAAATGTAGTTGTATAAGATTTAAGCTGTTATAGTTCTTAGATGATGTAACGTCTTGTAACGTATGCTTTGTTAATGTGTTTTATGGGCGTTTTCACAATACAAACTTTCGTGCAATAAATCCTTGAAATACTATTAGTCAACAAAATAACTTTAATAAGCACACTATGTACAGAAATATAACTTTGAGGTTTCACAACGTGGAGACATCAGCCACACCATCGCCATTCCTCTCAGAACTCCTTTCGCGCCCTTTTACCCATGTGACCTCTCTGTCACTCATTTCGTGATTCTCACGTGTTAAATGTCTTGTAATACAATTAACAGCATCACACAATTTGATTTATGTTGAGGTTTTCTTATGCTTGATGATATGAACCATTTCATAGGATTTAAAATCTTGCCTCTTACCGCCGACCGCCTCTAGGTCTATTAGGCTGTGCTGGGTCACTTAAATCTTATCTGAGCTCCAAGACTATCTGGCTTAAGTTGTCCCGCTGATAGGGTTCACAACTTCGACATACGTTTTCAGCCATCGCACTGACAAAGCCTTGGGAATAGCCGTCCCACGGCCATCGTGCTATTCACAAATCCTGATCTTTAATTAAACATAATTAAGACTGTTGCTTTCACTACATGAACCAAACAAATGTTGGCAATGAATACTGCAGCAACAATTTATATGTGTCAATGAGTCTGAACATCAGACATTTGTTCACAATTTGCTATTCACACCAGACGCATATCACGGCATGTGATTAATAGATGGAAGCCATGCTGACAGAACTGCAATCGTTTGACTGAGTAATTTGATCTGAGCATCAGGTCACCTGGTCGTCAATCTTCATGACGTCATGCAACTCAATCAGTCACAGCGGCCTCCCCCCCACACCTCACACCTCATCCCCCCCACACCTCACACCTCACGTTTCGTAAAGAAATAAAAGTATGGAAAGAGAAGAGGACGAAGCCTAACATGACCTTTAGGAAATTAGTTTCGAGAGCTTATCGACAAAATATGTTTGTTTATTTTTATCGTTAATGTTTAAGATATTATTTGTGTTCTCTGCATTTGCTGAGCAGCAGAGCAGTTTCTCGTGTTACCACAAACTGAAAGTAAGTTGTCTAAGTCGTGACAGCTGTTTTTGCATTTTATTATTAACAAATAATGAGTTGCTTGTAAGGAAAAACGTTTGCAAATGTTAAAATAATCATAAAGATATACATATATATATATATATATATATATATATATATATATATATATATATATATATATATATATATATATATATATATATATATATATATATATATATATATATTTTACTAGCAGACCCGTCGTGCGTTGCAACGATCTCAGTAAAAAGGAATACATATAGATAAAAAAGGAATTACATTAAGGTCACCGGGCCCATCAGTTTAACACATGAAGCTCGAAAATCAGTTCATTTCAATCAATTTCATAATAAATATATAAATATATGTATCTATATTTCTCAATATCGTGTAAAATAGAATGGGGAATACAATATTAAAAGTTTAGTAAAAATCAGATATAGGGCCCCAGCCCGAGGAAATGGACATCAGGAGTTCAGTGCCCTATAGAAATTTTATATAGGCTCTTAAGTTTTTATATACCGAGTTTGGTCAAAATCCAGTTGTTTTCTCATTATCTAACACTTAAACTAATTTTTATATAGCTACTATAAGGAAAAAATACGTTAAGGGGCCCTCGGGCCCATTCTGTTCAAGATGTACATTTTGAAAACCAGTTCATTTAAATTCAATTTCATCATGGATATATTTCTCAAGATTGTTAAAAACTGAGTGGGAAATAATATCTTAGCGTATACCCAAAATATTATATTTTTGGGTGTAAGATGTAAATTTCAAAATGCTATTTATTTTAATATTCAGTTTCATCATGCATATATTTCTCAAGATCGTTAAAAATAAAATGGCAAATAGTTTCTCAAACATATAAGACAAAAGACATTTGGGGCCCCCGGCCCTGAACAATTGGACATTAGAAGTGCATTGCCATTTGTTATTTTAATATGGCTTACCAAGTTTTTATATACAAAGTTTGGTTAAGATCCATCAATTTACCTAATAGCTAACGCTTAAACTAATTTTTATATATCTCATATTAGAAAAAAATCATATAATGGCCCCCCAGCGCCCCATGAGTGTTAACTTTTGCAAACAAAAATGCCATTGACCATCCCAGGAGCGTACTCAAAAGTCTCCAAAAGTTTGATGGCGATTGGATGAATGGTTTAGTCAGCTATAATGGACATACATACATACATACATACATACATACATACATACATACATACATACATACATACATACATACATACATACATACATACATACATACATACATACATACATACATACATACATACATACATACATACATCATACATACATACATACATACATACATACATACATACATACATACATACATACATACATACATACATACATACATACATACATACATACATACATACATACATACATACATACATACATACATACATACATACATACATACATACATACATACATACATACATACATACATACATACATACATACATACATACATACATACATACATTCATACATACATACATACATACATACATACATACATACATACATACATACATACATACATACATACATACATACATACATACATACATACATACATACATACATACATACATACATACATACATACATACATACATACATACATACATACTTTGATATCTATATATAGATTGGGAGACATTTTGAAAGTGCTACCTTAGTATTTATCAGACCAAAAATTGAATTGTAGGCTTATTAGTAACTCTATCTGGGACTTATCCATCATATTCCAGAAAACTGTAAATGTTATCTTGACGGTAGCTCCAAATATTTTAGCTTATTTTTATGGGAAATTTTTTAAAAAAAGTTTTACGCTATTTTTTGTCATTATTCGAATGTAATATTAGTCTTACTATTCACTAGAATGGGATACGATCTAAATATTTTAGAAACTTCCGTGCTTTCTTTTTCCGCTGGGTCTCCGTATTTTATAATTGATTGAAATGGGATTGTCAGTTGGGCAAATCTCGCACGACATAATTTTTCCTCGCCGGTGCCCCTCTTTGAACTTAAATGAATAATTATCATAGCTTTTGCGTTACTTTGGAATATGTATTTGTATTAGAAATAATTGTTACGCAAAAAAATAGTTGTTTCAAGTTTTTGTATTTTTGGGTGGGGATGGTTTGGGGCGTCAGCAACTATTTAATACCGGAACTTTGGAGAAAATACATACGGTCGTAGCTATCTACCGGAACAAAAATGAAGGTTTAGAATTAAGATAAACAGACATTTTTTCATTGAGGAAACTTAAACAAATTTGGTAGATATTGTCGTAATACAAACTAGGAAAAGGATTGAAAGAATTCACGTGAGAGAAACAAAAACGGGATCTCACGGAGAAATAAAGTGCTTCTGAGTTAGGATTACATTTCATTAAATGCTACAGAAGTCTGAGAAAACGATGTGATATCGGGTAAAAGGGATTCAAACCAGAATGGGATCGTATTATGAAAAAGGGATCATACGTTGGTTATATTATCCCCTCTAAGTATGGCTTCGTATTGGGGAAAGGGATTTGACAAAGAATTTGTCCACCATGGGAAATTGACCATCCTGAGACATGTCATTCCATCCAAGTATGGGATCGCATTCCAGGAAAAGTATTTGACACATACAGGGATCCCATTAAGCCAAAGAATTATATTAGGGAAAGGGAATTTAACTCATAACGGAATTCCATTATGCAACGGGTTAATACTGGGGTATGTTAAACCATCGATAACAAAAGGGAATCAAACTAGAACTGGATCCCAATATTAAACAGGATCATACCAGTATAATGTACTCCCTAAAAGTGTGGGGAAATATCTATAAAAGAGTTAAAACCAGAATGTGATAGTACTATGCAACGTCATCAAACGGTGGTATGATAGCCAATCGTCGTATAGGATCCCATCATGCAACGGGATCGCACTGGGTAGGATACAAAAGGGGAATCCATAATGCTGGCACTGGAACGCCGGGAATATTAGTTTAAAACCAAAATGCTATCTCCCTTTGGTGAAACCAGTACGTGAACATGAATCTTCTCTGTGGCTTAGATTGAGATGAGTGCTTGGTATGTTGATAGAATGTAATGTGAATGTGGGGAGAGAGTCGATGGTCTTTTTTTGTGTTGAAACTGGGAGGTAGATAATAAAATAAAGGGATAGGCTTTCTGTAGGGTAGATGAATTTCTTTGATGTACTTGAAAAGGTTGGGGATAAGTGATGGTTAGAGAAGGATGGGGGTAAGTGATGGTAGAAAAGGATGGGGGTAAGTGATGGTAGAAAGGATGGGGGGGGGGTAAGTGATTGTAGAAAAGGATAATACAATAAAGGGAGAGGCTTTCTGTAGGGTAGATGAAGTTCTTTGATGTACTTGAAAAGGTTGGGGGTAAGTGATGGTAGAAAAGGGTGGGGGGGTAAGTGATTGTAGAAAAGGATGGAGGTAAGTGATTGTAGAAAATGATAAGGGTAGGTGATTGTAGAAAATGTTAGGGGTTAGTGACGGTAGAAAAGGATGGGGGTAAGTGATCGTATAAAAGAATGGGGGTAAGTGATGGTAGAAAAAGATGGGGGGTAAGTGATTGTAGAAAAGGATGGAGTTAAGTGATTGTAGAAAAGGATGGGGGTAAGTGATGGTAGAAAAGGATGGGGGGAGGTAAGTGATTGTAGAAAAGGATAATAAAATAAAGGGAGAGGCTTTCTGTAGGGTAGATGAAGTTCTTTGATGTACTTGAAAAGGTTGGGGGTAAGTGATGGTTAGAGAAGGATGGGGGTAAGGGATGGTATAAAAGATTGGGGGTAAGTGATGGTAGAAAAGGATGGGGGGGTAAGTGATTGTAGAAAAGGATGGAGGTAAGTGATTGTAGAAAATGATAAGTGTAGGTGATTGTAGAAAATTATAGGGGTTAGTGATGGTAGAAAAAGATGGGGGTAAGTGATGGTATAAAAGAAATGGGGTAAGCGATTGTAGAAAAGGATGGAGGTAAGTGATTGTAGAAAATGATAAGGGTAGGTGATTGTAGAAAATTCTAGGGGTTAGTGATGGTAGAAAAGGATTGGGGTAAGTGATTCTTGATTGAAGAAAAAACGTGGATAAGGGAAGACTATTTTTAAACAAATTAAATACCACTTATGATATTTTGTATTGGGTCCCATTGATTTGCTTATATATTAATTTAAACTCATTTAAATAAATCTAAAATCTCAACTTGCATTCTTTCTCATACTTTGTCAATTAGCTTTAAAGAAGTTGCTTCCTTGATCTCCGGCACAGGTGTCTATGATTTAAATATTTGTTAGGTCTAATGCAATAAATTAGACAGACAGACAGAGATATTTTTTCTTATGTCAAACTTAAATTTGTATTTATCAAGTTCATTTCTATGGGATTCATGTTCACGTAGAAAATAAAATAATATTTGTTCATGGTACGAACAAAATGCACGTGTAATGGTGCATATCCAATCATTTGAATTTTTTTTTATAGCTTCGTTAAGTAAGAGTGTATTGAATGAAGAAGCATGAATCGAGAGGAAAATTTGAAATAGGTATTATAATTATTTTAAAAATAAATCTAATGCAAAATATCCTATCTTATCTTTTCTATTACCGGATCTATTTCTATAAAGAAGATTGTGTTTTACACGTATCAAAGGTTGATGTCTATTCCTTCACTTTTATCAGAATTTTAACAATAATTACATGATAAAAATTTCCACAGCGTCGTTTACGTATGCTTTTCAAAGATGCACATTAGAAATAAAGAAAGATTTTTAATTTATAATTAAATAATTATAGTTCATAATTTATTTTAACTGAACAAATGCACACTCAAAGCTTGCGATTAAAACGATACATTAAATGTTTTTTATTGAAAAAAAAACATGTTTAAATGTTTCGGCTTATTACTTCATTAGAATAAATACATGTTTAAATGTTTCGGCTTATTACTTCATTAGAATAAATACATGTTTAAATGTTTCGGCTTATTACTTCATTAGAATAAATACATAAACAGAAGTATTAAAATTAAATCTATGTCAAAGGTTTACAACAGTTCAATAATATTTGCTTAACAAACATCAATTTTTAAGTTGTTTTACTTAGATTAAAAAAATAGGCAATGAATCCATCTTAATTTACTGAAAATTTTAAGACTTTTTTTTTCTTTGATAAACTATTTAAACACCAAAGCATAACGACCATGCTAGTCTAGCACGGTTAGTATTTGCGAATTAGAAGGAAGCATTCATTCATTTAAAAATTATTTCTCGACTCTATTTAATTAAAGCCTGAACGTTTCAGGGAACACAAAATATTTACATAATTTAAAATAAATCAAATAGCGTCATCAGTGTGTGTCTTTTCTTTTCTATTATATTTATATCCGCAAAAGACAAAAGCAGGAAGTGACGTGTTGGTTTTCGACGTGACGTTAGCTCTTCTCTGTTTTGTTGCCAAGTGCGGAGTAGCTGCACATTCGTGGGTGTGCGACTGAGTTGGTTTTAGGGCATTTACCGTGTTGTTGACACTTTCCAACCGACTTTAACAGCGCTACCAGGAAATCCAGCGTGAGTTTCAACATCAATGGCTACCAGGAAAAGGACCAGTCGGCCTCGACGTAGTTGTAGGACCAAGAAGGCGAGTCACAGACCCAGCACATCAGCCGGTCCAAGCAGCGGAAAGAAGAGGAGGCGGAGGACTAAATATGAATTTAACTTCCCAACAACAGTACCGCAAAATATGCAAAGCGTCAAATTCCACCATTACATTAAAAAGGTTTGTTTAGTTTAAATATAATATATAATCGACTTTACGAATTTAGCGGGATTTTGGCTTCGTGTAGATGATAGTGCACAAGCCAGCGAAATTCATATATCATGATCAGTGCTTTCAGTGAAGCTAAGTGACATTCTACTTTTGGACTACACTTACCCGGAAAATGACATTATGGTATAGGGATGGGGTAGTGGGGTAATTTGTTAGGAGGGGGGAGAAGGGGTGGATAAAATTTATATACTATTATATTATTTCATAAAAAAGTTTTATCGGTTGCTAGCTTATTTATTTAATTATGTATTTTGTTCACTTACATAGCGCAATACCCCAGCCTAGGGCTGGGCTCAACGCGGCTTACAAACATTTCCAACAAATTGTGCAAAGTCATTGCACTCTCAATCTTCCTGAACATAGTTACATACACATTATATACAAATGTCAAGACGTGGGCGTATATTCGTCATATACTGGTAGTTAGATAGAGTGAAATCAGCGCACTTCATCGCCTGTACGCACGCTGAAACGCTCTTCTAGACATAAGAATGTCTTCAGCATATTTGTTTGTGTGACCTAGTTTTCAATGGGACTCAACATTTCTGACTGTTATTGTCACAGCTACGCATTATGATTCGTTGTTATTGTTAAACCGATGCAACATGTATATGATTGTAGGTGCTAAAGGTACTTAAAGGTGATATCTCTATATGACGTGCAGGTGCAGAAGAAAGTCAAGCCCCGGATTAAAATGACCGGCCAGACGCTGCACTTGATGGACATGATCCTGAAAGACACACTTCATCACATCGCCACCGAGGCGAAGAGCAAGATGGGACGAAGGAAGACTCTTAAAGTAAGTCAACTTAGCATGTCTGAGGGCGAGATATGGCCACTACGTCTGTGTTTCGTTTTATCTTGGTCAACATGTCTACAGATTTTCTGACATGATCACAATGAAATTTACCCATGTTATATGGTTATATGCGTTTAATATTGATTATTGTAAAGAAAAATATTGATATATATTTTTTAATTAAAAATGTAATACTGTTGTTTAATTTATAGATGAATGATTGTTTATAAAACCATGTAATGCTCTAAAAAAAAACTTCAGGGATTAAATATAAGTAAAATTTATTTGAAAAGAAATAGATTATTCTTAATGTAGTTAAAATTATATGGTAAGAATAGATTCTGTGCACGACATATTTGACTTGGTTTACATTTTTGTTGTTACATAAATTCAAGAAAGAAATCACTTCTGACACACAGAGAGAGAGAGAAAGAGAGAGAGAGAGAGAGAGAGAGAGAGAGAGAGAGAAAGAGAGATAGACAGAAAGAGAGAGCGAGAGAGACAGAATGAGAGAGAGAGAGAGAGAAAATTAGAGAGAATGAGAGTGAGAGAATAAGAAAGCGAGAGAATGAGAGAGAGAGAGAATGAGAGAGAGAAAGAATTAGAGAGAGAGAGAGAGAGAGCGGTGAAACAAACGAAACCTCAAACAAATATAAGGATATACGAAAAAATGTTAAAATAGTCAAAAATAAACTGAGAGTAATAGACTGACAGACGATAGCGTGTGGAGGACAAAGTGAAAGATTGATGATGTAAAGGATGATAAAATAAAAACAGAAAATTTGAACCATCCAATTAGATCAAGAGTTATTTTGTTAATGTATACACAGTCATTGAAACCTTATAATATGCCATTTAAGAAACGTTGATGGAATTTATCATTTTTTAAAATTACGTGCTTCAGATGTCGTCCTCCAGTACAAATGCATTCTTGAAATCTGCTGTTGAGATTCCTCACTGACCGCTGCAGCATGCTAGCTGGGATATCCTGAATTTCATCCCGAATTCTCCGTTTTAACTCATTTCGAGATATTTGTCGAGTCGTGTATACTTTATCTTAAGATACCCACAAACAAAAAATCACAAACTGACAAAACTGGCGATCTGGGGGGTCAGGGTACGCTTCCGAATTTTAAGATCAAATTGTCATGGAACAATTCTCGCCCGAAGAATTTCTAAGCAAGTTTTGGATGTCAGATGAGGCCCATTCTCATATCACATGTTACGTGAATAAGCAAAACTACCGTTACTGGAGAGACTACCGTTACTGGACAGACTTCCGTTACTGGACAGACTACCGTTACTGGACAGACTACCGTTACTGGACAGACTAGCGTTACTGGACAGACTACCATTACCGGACAGACTACCGTTACTGGACAGACAAAAATCTACCGTTACTGGACAGATACAAAATTACCGTTACTGGACAGATACAAAACTACCGTTACTGGACATACAAAACTACCGTTACTGGACATACACAAAACTACCGTTACTGGACTGATACAAAACTACCGTTACTGGACAGATACAAAACGACCGTTACTGGACAGATACAAAATTACCGTTACTGGACAGATACAAAACTACTGTTACTGGACGGATACAAAACTACAGTTACTGGACAGATACAAAAATACCGTTACTGGACACAATACAGTTACTGGACAGACTGTCGTTACTGCACAGACAAAAATCTACCGTTACTGGACAGACAAAAATCTACCGTTACTGGACAGACAAAAGTCTACCGTTACTGGACAGACACAAATCTACCGTTACTGGACAAATACAAAACTACCGTTACTGGACAGATACAAAACTACCGTTACTGGACAGATACAAGACTACCGTTACTGGACAGATACAAAACTACCGTTACTGGACAGATACAAAACTACCGTTACTGGACAGATACAAAACTACCGTTACTGGACAGATACAAATCTACCGTTACTGGACAGATACATAACTACCGTTACTGGACAGACACAAATCTACCGTTACTGGACATACACAGAACTACCGTTACTGGACAGACACAAATCTACCGTTACTGGACATACACAAAATTACCATTACTGGACAGACACAAAACTACCGTTACTGGACATACACAAAACTACCGTTACTGGACAGACACAGAGCTACCGTTACTGGACAGATATAAAACTACCGTTACTGGACAGATACAAAACTACCGTTACTGGACAAATACAAAACTACCGTTACTGGACAGATACAAAACTACCGGTACTGGACAGATACAAGACTACCGTTACTGGACAGATACAAAACTACCGTTACTGGACAGATACAAAACTACCGTTACTGGACAGATACAAAACTACCGTTACTGGACAGATACAAAACTACCGTTACTGGACAGATACAAAACTACCGTTACTGGACAGATACAAAACTACCGTTACTGGACAGATACAAAACTACCGTTACTGGACAGATACAAAAATACCATTACTGGAAAGACACAGAACTACCGGTACTGGACAGACACAGATCCTAATGAAGTTTATGAACGCCCATTGCACGTTTGTAAGATTGAAGTATGGTGTGCTGTTAAATTACATGAAATCATTCGGATAATTTTTTTAATGAACAGGCAGCCACAGTAACTGTTAAGTGGAGTTGTTACGATCTTTCGTTACACCTGAATTGAGAAATTCTCCACACGTTAAAAAAAACAGGTCTCAACAGGATGGATCAACATCACACACTGCATGTCGATCAACATCACACACTGCGTGTCGATTAACATAACACACTGCGTGTCGATTAACATAACACACTGCGTGTCGATTAACATCACACACTGCATGTCGATCAACATCACACACTGCATGTCGATCAACATCACACACTGCATGTCGATCAACATCACACACTGCATGTCGATCAACATCACACACTGCATGTCGATCAACATCACACACTGCATGTCGATCAACATCACACACTGCATGTCGATCAACATCACACACTGCATGTCGATCAACATCACACACTGCATGTCGATCAACATCACACACTGCATGTCGATCAACATCACACACTGCATGTCGATCAACATCACACACTGCATGTCGATCAACATCACACACTGCATGTCGATCAACATCACACACTGCATGTCGATCAACATCACACACTGCATGTCGATCAACATCACACACTGCATGTCGATCAACATCACACACTGCATGTCGATCAACATCACACACTGCATGTCGATCAACATCACACACTGCATGTCGATCAACATCACACACTGCATGTCGATCAACATCACACACTGCATGTCGATCAACATCACACACTGCATGTCGATCAACATCACACACTGCATGTCGATCAACATCACACACTGCATGTCGATCAACATCACACACTGCATGTCGATCAACATCACACACTGCATGTCGATTAACATCACACACTGCATGTCGATCAACATCACACACTGCATGTCGATCAACATCACACACTGCATGTCGATCAACATCACACACTGCATGTCGATCAACATCACACACTGCATGTCGATCAACATCACACACTGCATGTCGATCAACATCACACACTGCATGTTGATCAACGGAGCAGATTTCAAGAATTCATTTATACGGGAGGACGGCAACTGAATGGCTATTTTTTTTTAATGATAAATTCCTTAAATTAAATATTTTAAGGTTTTAATTACTATGAATGAAATCCCCCCCCCTTTAAATCTTGATTTGTATCACCCTGTATGTGTATATATTTCATTCATTGATTTGAATGTCACTCCATGTTCTCTAATGATATTCTCACTTCATTCACAGCCCCGCATCATCACCAGGGCGTTAAAGAAGATCATGCCCAAGAACTTGGTGCAGAAGGCCCACGAGCACGGGCAGAAGGCCTTGGAGAGATTCTTGGCCGCCAAGTCCAAGAAACGAAAGTAGAAACACAGTCCAAGACCCACAGTCAGCCACGGCTAGCAAAAAACGGTTACTTTGTGACATGAATTACTTTCTGCATATCATGAACTTTGATGGGACATACCTGATCGGTTCGTCAGGATTTTTATGTTAGTTTGGGTCACTCTATAAATGTGTTTAAAATATCATCCATCACTGATTTACTCAATCAAAAGAATGTTATTAGTGTGAATTCATTAGTAAAAATGATTGTACTAGAAGTTGAAAGTTATATCATGGTAGTTGTATATCGAGTTTGATTCATCTGAAAACAAGTAAAACTTCTTGGAACTCATCGACAAGATGTCTTTGCTTTGAAAAGAAAGATGAAAAAAGGAACTTAAAAAATGGAATAAGTTTAAATATGGACCGCTTTTCATAGGTTCCAACGTTAATGCGTGTCTGATAGTGTTGCTAGATAGTGTTGCTAAGACACGTGTCCAGTCCAATCTGGTGTTCAAATAGCATGTATAAATAGGTCACTTATTGAAGTGGACAGAGATTACACGTGTAGGAATAGAAAGGAATACATGATTAAAAGATGAAAATCTTTACGTCTTGTTGGCTTTTGTTTTTATCTTTTTATTCTGTTACGTTACAAAACATTGAGTCTAAGTCACAACCTGTTACGTTATAAAACATTGAGTCTAAGTCACAATCTGTTACGTTATAAAACATTAAGTCGAAGACACAATCTGTTACGATATAAAACATTGAGTCGAAGACACAATCTGTTACGTTATAAAACATTGAGTCGAAGACACATTCTGTGTTGAAATTCATTGCTGATTAGTGTTTAGAACATAATCATTTAAAAATGGCTTCACTGAAATGTCTGATAGCTTTTGACGTTTAGATTTTGCACAATAACAATTAAAAAAGAGAGATGAACTAATAAATTCCAAAATTTAATAAAACTGCAATGTGCAAATTTCCAATTTAACGAATTTATGCTTATTATTATTGAGTCAAAGTCGTAATTCATTTTATAAAATTTCTGCATGATATAACATCCATCTATATCTTATTAAAGAAAAAATAATTTTTCAGCTGTATGTTTAAATAAAGTATAAGCAAAAAAGAAGTGAACAGAAATTTTTAACAACGTGTCTATAGAAAAAAGCAATTTCATATTAGTATTAGAAAATTAAACACTGCAAGTCTGAATTGCAGATTTGGGCGCTGATCCTGCATACGTTGCATTGTTCATTTCTTGTGATTTATCACATTTTAAGCAGCATATCACCAATGTTGAAAACTATGTGAAGCGAATATGAAAATGTCAAAGTTGTATATGAATATGTCAAAGTTGTATATTTGGAAACCCAAGGCTTTTAATTTTTTATCAATCTCTTTTTTGTTCATTTGCTAGAATTGAAATACGAAACTTGAGTGCCATCTTCTCGGGTGAAAATTCAACTACTTATACTCAAAATAAACACTACCACTTAGTCATAGACACAGATGATCATTTAGATTTTTGTTAATTCTTTCCTTTACCGATATGAAGGAAACATTTATTAAAGCTCTTGCGTGTCTCCTTAAAGACATTATCATCATGCTCAATTATAATCATGAGTTAGCGAGTTTCTTTAACATATTATAGCATGGCTTGTTATTAAATCTGAAAATATATATTTAAGATATATTTAACGTCTCTTTACACCTTAGAAATAGTTGTTTTCGTCTTTTCTACATGCTGAATAGGAGTATGTTAACAAATATGTGTCCGTTTATTAGGGCACGTCAATAATATATTTTCTTAACTTCTCTTATGTGACTTTATTAACATAAGATGAAGCGCATTATTATCCGTCATTAAACTCTTGAAGCAAAACGTAATAACGAGTCTAAGCAAAATTAATTAAAGTGCCTTGCTTAAATAAATGTTCAGATGAGTTAAGATTAAGATAATAAAGTTATTTATTTATTGGGAACTATTTTCGCCGTTGCTAAAGGCCTACTTCCAGGCTTGTGATATTGCGAGTTTAATTAAGACAAGTTGTAGAAATTAAGTGCATTAAACCCTGGTAATTGTACTCCCTGTAGGAATTTATAACACTGCGACATCGGTAGTGTTGATTAGGTTTACTGGCCGCCAGCACTTGTGTGATTGGATCGTTTCAATCACCCCTGGCTACGCGGTGGTCGAGTTGCAGCGCGCTCGACTTGCGTACCGATGGTCACGGTTTCGAATCCATGTGAAGGCAAGGATTTGTTCCCGGGGCCTAGGGCGTCCCTGAGTCACCCAGCTCCGAATGGGTACCTAACACTAGTTAGGCGGCTGGGTAATGCGTGGAACCCACAAAGCCGTGGCCTGTGAACGCTGCATCACTTGCCAACAGATCACATGTCATGGTCTGTGGACGCAATTATCTTCTGCTTAGAAAGAGGGTCTGTATAGATAAGATAAGACCAGATAAGATAAGATAACGCTCATCGCAAGTAGTCATGACCAAAATAAATGACGAAGATTAGTTAGAATTTCCAGTGTCAAGTACCTGTGACAAATGTTGTGACACGTACATGTAATAAGTACCCGTGACAAGTACCTGGAACAACTAATGCGGTAGGCACCTGTGCCATTTCCAGGGACAGTGTACTCTACTTGTTATCATAGTATTAATGACGCTGGGCCAGAATAAACATGAGAAAAGTTGCATGACAAAGAAATATAGATTTATAATAAAACTAACAATGTGTTTCTTATACGTACAGGAGCCACAACAAGCATGTTTCCCAATATCAGCTATAGTCTTCTTATCATCGAAGTCACACCAAGCCATGATGGCCACTAGCTTTACTACACCAGCCCACTGTTTAAATAACTATGCATAGTGAGATCTTTATCTAGTAGAATATCACATACCTAATCCTTCATTGACAATCATTCATTCAAATATGGATGTTTGTAACGTAGGTATACCAGCTAGAGCAGACTCAATTCCAGCTGAAATATACAAAGAAGGTGGCAGTGTTATACTGCAAAAGTTGCATGAAATCTTTCTAATGATGCAAAAGGCTATCCCCCAGGATTTTAAAGATGCCTCTATAGTCTACTTGTACACGCAAAAAGGGACATTCCAAGCCTGCGATAATCATCGTGGAATTTCACTGCTATCAATGCAGGAAAAATACTCGCCAGAATCCTCCTAAATCACGTAAAGTCACATCTGTATCAGGGTCTTTTACCAGAAAACCAATGAGGTTTCCGGAAAGAACGTGGGACCATCGACATGATCTTTGCAGCAAGACAATTGCAGGAAAAGTGTCAGGAGCAGAATATGGACCTATTTTCCATTTACATAGAAGTTACAAAAGCCTTTGACACAGTCTACAGAGAGGGCATATGTAGGATTATGGCCAAGTATGGGTGTCCAAATAAGTATATAGCCATTGTAAGGCAATTCCATGATGGCATGCAGGCTCGAGTCCAGGACAACGAAGAGGTCTCTAAACCATTCACTGTCACAAATGGCGTTAAGCAAGGCTGTGTTCTTGCCCCAACATTATTCAGCCTCATGTTCACAGCCATGCTTACAGAGGCCTTCAAGAATAGCAATGTAGGCATGGACTTTAGTATCGCACTGATGGTCGTCTGTTCAACATGATGAGACTTAAAGCTCAAACATAGTTAAAATCAGACAGCATCCTGGACCTTCTTTTTGCTGATGACTGTGCCCTTAACGCGGGCTCTGAAGCACACCTGCAAGTAAGTGTTGACAAATTTTCCAGTGCGTGTTCTAGCTTTGGGCTCACCACCAACACAAAGAATACAGAAGAATTACACCAGCCGGACCCAGGCAAATTCTATACTTAGCCTACTATAATCATCAACGGCTACGAAATCAACACAGTGAGCCGCTTTACTTACCTTGGCGGCACACTGTCTCAGAAGGCCAATATTGATGAAGAGGTGAACGCGAAAATCTCAAAGGCCAGCGCAACATTCAGTAGATTGCATGACAGTGTCTGGAACAGAAGGGAAATCAGCACCCAAACAAAACTAAAAGTATACAGAGTTGTAGTGCTCCCCGCCTTATTATATGCACGTGAAACTTGGACTGTATACCATCCAAGTGCGAGGTTGCTGAACCACTTCTACACCAAAAGCCTAAGAAAAGTTCTCAATATAAAATGGCAGGAAAAAGTTCCAGACACCGAAATATTAGCCAGGTCAGGACTCCCCAGCATCCACACTAGCCTCATGCAAAGTCAACTAATCTGGGCGGGGCATGTAGTGCGCATGCCGACCATCGCCTCCCCAAGAGGCTCTTCTATGGTGAGCTTACAGAAGGGCATAGAGCACGCAGAGGTCCACGAAAGCGCTACAAGGATGCACTTAAAACTGATCTTTCGGCCTTCGAAATCGGACATGACTCCTGGGAAGCAGCAGCCAGTAACCGAGCCCACTGGCGCTCTATGATATGGAATGGCGCAGCTGTCTGTGAGACTAATAGACAACAGGCTGCCAAGTCAAAACGTCAAGACAGGATGGACCGTATCCAAAACCCTCCTGAAGGGATCCCATCCATCTCTTGTCCGACATGCGGACGCCAATTTCATGGTAGAATATGGTTAATAAGCCTCCAGAGGACACATGTGGCGGCCTAGCACAAGTCAAATACAAACATGATGAGAATGGTCATCGTCGACTACGACGGACGAAAAACAATACCAGCTAGAAACAAACTCCTAGCATTTTAACTAAATATAGTGGTAATTTAAATGAATGCCAAAGTTAAAATGCACGGTTATTAAAAATAAAATTACTTTTTAAAAAAAATTATTGGAATCGAAGTCTTATTATTCAAATGCTGCCTTTTATTATTCAGCTATTGATACCCAGCTCACCTCTTTTTTTTGTTGAAAATACGTAAATGTAAATTTGAATTATTAATTTTTTTTATTTTCATCGATGTATTAAAATCCAAATACTTCACAATTAAGCAATTAAAATTAGTTTGAAGTTTCAGAAATCGGTAAGACAAAAAATGTATTAAGAATGAATTCCTTAATTTTGTTAAAACGTTTTCGGTGTTCTTGAACAGAAGCAGTTTGATTTCAATTTGGTTTACAACTTTTCAGACAGGCGAGTTACATTAACCGAGATTTGATTTAAAAAATGGAAGAAGAAATGGTAGCTGTGAATCTGATGACTCCTGCACCAACTTATTTACTCCAAAATTGTTGGCCCAGGTACATGGGCGTAGGGAAGGGGGGGGGGCAAGGGGGGCATTTGGCCCCCCCCCCACCCTACATTTGAGAAAAAAAAATTAATTTATTAAATGCATTAATAAATGTTGTATTTTAACTATTACAGCACTAATTTGTAGGTCTTTTTAATTTCTAAGGCTTTTTTCAACCCTTATTTTATACTGAACTTGAATTTAATTGAAAATTGTACCTGTATGGCATTGCCAGTTAAAATAATAAAAAAGTGGGATTTTTTTGCCCCCCCCCCTGGAAAAATTCCTAGCGACGCCCATGCCCAGGTAGACAAGTTTTAATTGAGATTTCAATCGAAAGGTAAGCAATGTAAGTATTGTAAGTACAAAATATTCAAATTTAAAAAAAAAGTTAAATAGTTGTTCATGAAAGATTATGCGCCATAAGGATTAGAGGAAAAATGTTCAACATCACGTTAATCTGTGCACATGCACCAACGGAAGATACAGGTGAAAACATAAAGGAAGCTTTCTATGAAGCGCTCGAAAGAGTATATGATGAGGCCCCACGCCACGATACCAAAATACTCCTTGGTTATTTCAACGCAAAAATAGGAAAGAACTAGTGTATAGACCAGCAATCGGAAAGGAAAGTCTGAATGATGAGAGCAATGACAACGGAAAGTGTCTTATAGACTTTGCCATCTGTAAAGGAATGACAATCAGTAGCACAATTTTCCAATCTAAGCTAATAGATAAAGTGACATAGATATCTCCAGATGGATTTACTGGTAATCAAATAGACCATGTACTTATTTACTGGAGGCATGGCTCTGACATATTATATGTGCAAAGTTGTAGAGCGGCAAACATAGACTCAGACCATATACTGGTTAGGATCAAATATAAACAAAGAATAAGTAACATTTACAATAAACAAAATAAAAGAGAAAAACAATAAAATATTCTGAAATTGAGCAGGGACCCAAACATTACTGAGGAATATCAACAGAAGATTGAAACCCAACTAGAATTATACAAAAGAGAATCAACCAGCAACGATATTATAAACCAGCAGTGGGAAAATATGAAGCAAATAGATAAAAGTGTAGCAGTGGAAACATTTGTTTTTAAACCGATAGTGAAAAGAACAGGATGGTATGATGCAGACTGCAAAGAAGTCATAGAAGAAGGCTAGACTAACGATGCTGCAAAAAAGAGACAAGAAGGACACGGTAACTATATTATTAATCGAGAAGGTTATCCAGCAAAAATTTCAGAAGGAAAAAAACGACTTCCGGACAAAAAGAGAAGAATTGACAAAAGAAAGAGATGTGAGGGTAATGTACCTGAAGATAAAGCAGAAAAAGAATTGCTTTCAAGCAAGATGCCACATGTGTGAAAATACGATTGGAGAATTGATCACAGAGAGCAGTAAAGCATTAGAGGGATAGGCACAGCACTTTGAAGAATTACTAAATGGACAAGGTGGAGACACCAATGAGGATTACACTCCACCACAAGGAGGACCTGACCCACCGGTCAATCAACCAACATTAAATGAAATAAAAGAAGTAATATCCACCATGAAAAATAGGAAAGCTCCAGGAATAGATCTCATCTCTGCGGAACAGATAAAGCGTGGAAGGGATACAGTACATAGGTAAATACACGAACTTATTTTCAAAATCTGACAGGAGGAAGAAATACAAACTGAGTGGAACACAGCTCTCATAATCCCAATTCAAAAAATGATCTAAGTTAACCTGCTCAAGCTATAGAGGAATTTCAATTCTTAATGTAATTTACAAAATCCTCACAAAACTCATAGTGAAAAAACTCGAAAAGTACAGTGAACAGTTCCTGGGGGACTATCACTGCGAATTCAGGCAGAATAGATCAACCACAGATCACATATTTACTAAAAGAAGGCTCCTCGAGAAATGTTATGAATATAAAATCGACATTCACCAATTATATGTCGACTACAAAACAGCATACGATTGCGTAAATAGGAATTACCTATACAACACTCTACAAGAACTCGGAGTCCCTAATAAACTTACTCGGCTCATATATATATGACAATGGCCAGCTCCAAAAGTTGAATCAAGGTGCAGGGAGAATACTCAAGGGGGTTTAAACTTCACCGCGGTCTCAGACAAGGAGATTCTCTATCATGTATGCTATTTAACATCACACTGGAAAAAAATATTAGAAGCATTCATATGAGTACCAGCGGGAACATAACTAAGTACTTCCAGAGGGGTATAACAGAACAAAGATAACCAGGAACCTTGTATAGCCAACCACTACATTACCTGGAAGACGCAGATGATATAGCACTACTGGGTAAAACCGTAATGACACATGCAGTTACAGCTTTCAGGTAACTTGAAAATCCCTCTGCCGAAGCTGGTCTTGTTATAAATGAACCGAAGACAAAGTATATGATTATGTCGCGAAACACCCATGCTGATGATAACATCGCTATAGTCAACCACAAATTTGAGAGAGTTGCTACTTTGAAATATCTAGGGAAGCAAAAGCCTCTCAAGGGAAACCAAGAAACCAATATACACCACTATCATAAGACCGGTTTTTAATGTACGCTAGTGAGACTTGGGCTGACCAGAAAAGTAGAGAACCTGCTCAACACCTGAGAGAGGAAAAACCTCCTGAAAATATATGGCCCAGTGATAGATAATGCTATCTGGAGAGTTCTTACAAGCCAAGAACTATATCATCTGTACAAAGACCCACACATAGTCACAATGATTAAAAAAGGAAGACTACGCTGGGCAGGACATTTGAAAGGATGCCAGGATGTAGAGCAGCAAAAGTATTTTACAGACATAAGCCTGGGGGTAGATGACTCAATAGTCGCCCAAGACTGAGGTGGATCGATGATTTGGAAATGGACATACACCAGCTGGGGGTTCGGGCATGGAGGAGGAAAGCCATGGATTGATCCTAATGGAAGGATGTGGTGGAGCCAGGACCCTACATGGGCTGTAGTGCCACTGATGATGATGTGATGGAGCAGGCCAGGGCCATACATGGGCTGTAGTGCCACTGATGATGATGATGTGGTGGAGCAGGCCAGGGCCATACATGGACTGTAGTGCCATAGATGATGATGATGTGGTGGAGCAGGCCAGGGCCATACATGGACTGTAGTGCCATAGATGATGATGTGGTGAAGCAGGCCAGGGCCCTACATGGGCTGTAGTGCCACTGATGATGATGATGTGGTGGAGCAGGCCAGGGCCATACATGGACTGTAGTGCCATAGATGATGATGTGGTGAAGCAGGCCAGGGCCCTACATGGGCTGTAGTGCCACTGATGATGATGTGATGGAGCAGGCCAGGGCCATACATGGACTGTAGTGCCACTGATGATGATGATGTGGTGGAGCAGGCCAGGGCCATACATGGACTGTAGTGCCACTGATGATGATGTGGTGGAGCAGGCCAGGGCCATACATGGACTGTAGTGCCATAGATGATGATGTGGTGAAGCAGGCCAGGGCCCTACATGGGCTGTAGTGCCACTGATGATGATGTGATGGAGCAGGCCAGGGCCATACATGGGCTGTAGTGCCACTGATGATGATGTGATGGAGCAGGCCAGGGCCATACATGGGCTGTAGTGCCACTGATGATGATGATGTGGTGGAGCAGGCCAGGGCCATACATGGACTGTAGTGCCATAGATGATGATGTGGTGAAGCAGGCCAGGGCCCTACATGGGCTGTAGTGCCACTGATGATGATGTGATGGAGCAGGCCAGGGCCATACATGGGCTGTAGTGCCAATGATGATGATGTGGTGGAGCAGGCCAGGGCCATACATGGGCTGTAGTGCCACTGATGATGATGTGATGGAGCAGGCCAGGGCCATACATGGGCTGTAGTGCCACTGATGATGATGTGATGGAGCAGGCCAGGGCCATACATGGGCTGTAGTGCCACTGATGATGATGATGTGGTGGAGCAGGCCAGGGCCATACATGGACTGTAGTGCCATAGATGATGATGTGGTGAAGCAGGCCAGGGCCATACATGGGCTGTAGTGCCACTGATGATGATGATGTGGTGGAGCAGGCCAGGGCCATACATGGACTGTAGTGCCATAGATGATGATGTGGTGAAGCAGGCCAGGGCCCTACATGGGCTGTAGTGCCACTGATGATGATGTGATGGAGCAGGCCAGGGCCATACATGGGCTGTAGTGCCACTGATGATGATGTGATGGAGCAGGCCAGGACCATACATGGACTGTAGTGCCATAGATGATGATGTGGTGGAGCAGGCCAGGGCCATACATGGGCTGTAGTGCCACTGATGATGATGTGGTGGAGCAGGCCAGGGCCATACATGGGCTGTAGTGCCACTGATGATGATGTGGTGGAGCAGGCCAGGGCCATACATGGGCTGTAGTGCCATAGATGATGATGTGGTGGAGCAGGCCAGGGCCATACATGGGCTGTAGTGCCACTGATGATGATGATGTGGTGGAGCAGGCCAGGGCCCTACATGGGCTGTAGCGCCACTGATGATGATGATGTGGTGGAGCAGGCCAGGGACCTACATGGGCTGTAGCGCCACTGATGATGATGATGTGGTGGAGCAGGCCAGAGTCCTACATGGGCTGTAGCGCCACTGATGATGATGATGTGGTGGAGCAGGCCAGGGCCCTACATGGGCTGTAGCGCCACTGATGATGATGATGTGGTGGAGCAGGCCAGGGCCCTACATGGGCTGTAGCGCCACTGATGATGATGATGTGGTGGAGCAGGCCAGGGTCCTACATGGGCTGTAGCGCCACTGATGATGATGATGTGGTGGAGCAGGCCAGGGCCCTACATGGGCTGTAGCGCCACTGATGATGATAATGTGGTGGAGCAGGCCAGGGCCCTACATGGGCTGTAGCGCCACTGATGATGATGATGTGGTGGAGCAGGCCAGGGCCCTACATGGGCTGTAGCGCCACTGATGATGATGATATGAAATATTTGTTGTCGTTAAGAAGTTTTGTCACCAAATAAAAACATACATAAATACTTTCTGCTACAAAGCTAATTATAAAATGTGATTAGCTAAGCTCAAAAAATCAATGCAGATTTAGTCGTTTAGTTGAATAAGAGTATGGATTTTTAATAATCACCTTTTGTAGATTATACATTAAATGCAGTGAAAATATATCCACGTTGTCTCTATGACATATTATTCGAACACAGTGCTCTTAAAATAAAATAAAGCTAATTTCGATTTTTAGAATAACCAAATTAATTGACGTAATATTTGGCAAATCAAGGTTTAAATTTAATCAAAGCATTATGGTTTAGAACCCGAAATGCTACCATTTTCTCTCCCCCCCCCCTCACACCCCTAAAAAAACCTGAGAGTATAAACACATTATACCCGAAGACGTATAACTGAACGGCCCAAGAGATAATTAAATTCTTACATTGAAATCCCCCCGAGCTATCTGAAAATTGGCCTACTCAAAGTTGGTCCCAATAGGTTATTTTACTGTTCACTATAATTTAATTTTTAGACTGAAGTCATTTCTGAAAACAATTTGCGACGACACGATCGATATTTTGATGAATGGACCATTTCTTTAGGTTGACAAGTCCATGAAAACTGAAAAATTTTAAATACTAATAAAACTTGTTCTTGTAGTGCTGTTTTGTTGACATAAAAAAATATCATCAAATTGTCTCCAAAAACGGAAGTAAAAACATGAGACATTCTTGTCTATTTCAATGGCTTACATAGCAAGTCTTCGAATATGGAATATTATCATTCTCGGCAGCACAGCTAGTTGGGAAACTGGGTTTACTGGGTATTTTAGCCTTCCGTAATATTGTTTTTTTTTAAATTTTGTTTGCATCCTCGGATTGATTGACACAATTTGACCAATTTGTTAGCTGTCTTGTTCTGGATGTGTCCTAGGCGGCAAGTGATGCTCACTAGCTAGTACGTTGCTCGCCTGCTAGCACAATGCTAGGCATTGATCTTCAAATCTTTGTTTTCTTGTTCTCTTGTTCTCTTCTTTTATGTTCCTCTTCCAAATGTTTTTTTAAAGGGATTGGAGTTTCATCCCTAATCATCTCACCACTTAACAAAACATCGATATGAGACATTCTCTCCGGCGACTGGATAGTCTCAACGAGGAGCCAAAATGTTACGGTAGCTTTTGAAATGCCACTCACCTCCAGAACAAGGGGTTCTCACTACATTACCAATAGAACATCGACTTTAGAGCGTGAGCTAGAGACATGCATCCCACAAACCTACCAGCTAACAGCTACAAAGGGCAGGTTAGAACCATCATTGGTAATGTTTTGGAGAGGAATTTTCTCATTTTGCCACAACATTAACTTTCTTGGAATTAATGGTCAGTTCAAGCTCTTTGAATGCGTAAATGGCACGATGACTCAACCACAGTAAATCTTACCTCTGTCTGAGTGGTTGAAAATTCCCGAAATTGCACAATCATCAATTCGGACATAGCTCTTGGGCGCGAGGGGTAAGAGGCTGTGTAAACAGAATGCACGAAAACAAAACAGAAGGAGCACTGAACACTATAGTTAATTGTGCTGGTTCTGGTTCAAGAAATCCATTTGATTTCAATATGCATTAAGAAAACTCATATTTGTTAAAACTCGAAAGCCTCGGTCAGATCTTGTTAAATCAACAAAAATATTGTCAAATTCATTCACTATATTAAAAAAAAATCTTTCTGAAATCCTAGAGTGAACACAAAATAAACGTTTGTTGTGTTAGTTACGTAGACAGAAACATATCGCTCAATATTTTATTTTATTTTGCCACCTCTTCCAGCTTTCACATGTATTGTGGATGGCAATTTCTAAACGCATGAAAGTTACAGTCTTTACAAGTAATTTTTTAAAAATATTTTTTATTTGCCTTATCAGACATTGGGGCACATGAAGCAGCGTTCTCCAGATTGGGGCACATGAAGCAGCATTCTCAAGATTGGGGCAAATGAAGCAGCGTTCTCAAGATTCAGTTAGCCAAGATCTACTGGGTGAGTGTGTGGCTAGCAGAAAATCCGCCGCCTTGTTTTCACCAACTTATACCGGGTACCCATAGGAACTGGATGGAATCAGGGCCTGGGAACAGGTTCCAGTCTTCACCGTGACTTGATCCATGATAAAATTTTTACATCATTCTTTCTTATAGTTTTCCCATGTTTTTGCAACCCATTTTATACATTCTTCTTACTGATAGTCTTCTCTTGTAATGGCAGCAATTTTTTCCCCATTAATTAATAATATTTTCAAATTTTTACAGTACATACTAGATTTTATTACATATTGTGATTAATATAATACATGATTTACATTAAAACGCTATAATCATTATATGAATGACTCCTCTAAAGCGCTTTATAAATAACTTACCATAACGCCCGTAGTGTTATAATTAACCAAAAACTATTTGGCACGTAAAACGTTTCTTTGCCTCCTCTGATTGAAATGATCAGCCAGTATGCCTTAGAAGTCGAGGGTGTTTACGATGTTTTGTTTTACCAAAGAGGGTGTTTCACTGGTCGCAGGGGCTCCTTGGTATTAGAGTTGGTAGACGGAGACCACAGACACAAAATTAACAACTGTTTACAGCATGTCACAGTCAGATCATCAATCTCCGTTACTTTGCTTTTGAGAACTGCTATCGGGTCCCTAATAAACTGACCTGGTGGTGTTTATGTGTATTTAAATATAAAGTTACAAATGAAAAATTATAACAAAGAGATTACTCGTGCGAATTTTAGATTATTCATAACTTCAGACAAGGAGTGAACAACATGTGGTTGAGACTGCAATCAGGCTTATACATTAGTAGATGGATAACATGTAAACAGGGTATGAGTGAGCCTGACAGGACGTAACAAAACAGCGAACGTTTCGACAAAGAGCCTTCTTCAATGAACAAATAAAACGAATATAAAGAGATAAAATAATAAAAACGTAGCCGCGGTGAAATCCAAAGAGAGCCGAAGAGAGAAAAGGAGACAGGCTATCATCACAAAATTAAATTAAAAAAAAAGTAATAATAAAAGCTGCCAGAAAAATTAACTTGTCCACATTTATAATCGACGACCAAGTTCTTTGAGAGCCCCAGTATGGAACCACTATTATCAATGAAGAGTACAGAGCAATGAAGTGGGTGTCTGGCATATGCACTTTGACATAAATGGCAATGATTTGTTTAAAACTTCCAAGGTGGCTTAAAAATGCATCACATTAAACTGGCACTGAGGTGAAGGAGGCAGTGAGATAATGTAATGTAAATGTAATGTAAAGAAACTTACTTCTGGTGACAATGTGAACGTAAGCAAACCAAATTATGTGGTTGTTTATATTCAAAATTAGTAATTCCAAGAAACTACTATGGAAGACACTAATGAAATGAAATAAGATGTGAAACAAATGATAACACGAGGCTATCTATCTCTCTCTATATATATATAAATCTAAATCTGCACCAATAAAGGTTAACTCAGGAGTTCCACAAGGAACTGTGCTAGGTCCCTTACTCTTTTTAATTTATATAAATGATTTACCCAACAACATCTCAACAGGTACAAAAGTTAGGTTATTTGCTGATGATTGTATAATCTATAGAACAATTAAATCAGAACAAGATAGCAAAATTTTACAAAAAGACTTAGATGAATTGATAAAATGGGAAACTAACTGGAGTATGTCTTTCCACCCAGAAAACTGTCAACTGTTAAGAGTAACAAATAAAAAGAAACAAATAAATTCAAAATATTACATTCATGGAAAAGAACTGACCCAAACTAAAGATGCAAAATACTTAGGAGTCTTAATAAATGAGAAACTATCATGGAATCCCCATGTCAATGAAGTTATTAAAAAATCAAACAAAACCTTAGGCTTTATAAAAAGGAACTTTAACAAATGTAATAGAGATACAAAACTAAAATGCTACCTCACTTTGGTGAGACCTGTACTAGAATATGCATCTTCTGTATGGGACCCATCCACTAAAGAAAACATTGATTTACTAGAACAAATTCAAAAAAGAGCTGCCAGATTCATTACTGGAGAATATTCGAAACTGACAAGAATAACACCATTAGTTAAATCATTAAACCTTGAAACACTAGAGGATAGAAGAACCAAGAGCAAAGTAGTAATCATACATAAAGCAATTAATTCTAATTTAGAAATACAACACAAAGATAACTTAATACAACCCTCAGATAGACATAAGGATAAAAACACCTTTCTTATTCCGTATGCAATAACAAACACATACAAGTTTTCCTTCTTCTCGCCCGGAATTCGGGCGTGGAATGGGTTGCCTGAGGAATCCAGGAAAACCAACACTTTATCAACATTTAAATCTCTAATAAAAATCCAGGACTATACACAAACCATAGATAAGCGTAGGACGCAATAATCTTCTGTATAGAAGGAGCGTCTGTAAACAGATAAGAAGATATGTATATATTTCACCAAAACGGGTTTGTGCAAATGAGCATGACGAATGATCCTCGTTGGGGTCGACTGATCACTGTTGGCAAGCGTAGTTGGATGAAAAGAAAAAAAATGGGATGGGGGGCGGTGCAACAATTTTACTTGCGGTAACTTGCTTTGTTCCCTGGCAGAATAACACGTATTCGTAGTGTAGTGGTTATCACGTCCGCCATGCACGCGGGAAGTCCTGGGTTCAAGCCCCAGCGGGAACATATTTTTAATTTTTAAAAAATGTTTGTTTCTCCCCGTTCTTTTCCGACTTTTTTGCGAACATGACTAACTCTCGCTAGGGTCAGCCAATCACATTTTATGGATTTATGGTTGGCAAGAGATGGTAGTAAAGGGGGGGCAGGTAACAACAACCGCAGTGCGCATGTCTTCACGTTTACTCGCTGTTTCATTACTTCGTGCTGCTGTTTGTGTCCGTTCTCTCACCCCCCCACGTTCATTGCACTATCTATGATACACACGTCTGCGGCTTATGCTACGCCGCCGGTCGTATCTAGTAGCTCTTATTTCAGCATTAAAAAGTTACTACGAAGCAAGGGACTTCAAATAAGAACAAAGCTTATTATTTATACCACTTTAATAAGACAATTCAGCCAAAATTAAAGCAAAGTCTCCACAGGCCTGGTAGGCTAATCCAACTTGTTTTAGACTTGCATCCCATCGTTTACTCCAATCGAGACCATCACCCAGAGTGTGGCCGTTACACGTTCTACGGCTACTTGGATCACCAGGTGACAGATGGGGGCCAGGCGAGTACCAACGTTAAGAAAGCTAAACCCAAGGAGAACGACTGATCCCTCAGCAGGCGCTGGTTCATCTCCCATGCCAGAAGTACGTACTCAACATAAGCACAAAGAAGATTGAATTCAAAACCCAGGAAGCTCCCGAGAAGCTCTACATTTTACATTCATCAAAGCGCTCAATTGCAAGAAAATCAACCCAGTGAACCACTTTAAAATAATTTGCAATACCAAATACACAAACAAGTTGTGTAATGAAAACAATTAATTTGATTTATTGTTTTCATTACACAATAAGGTTTTGTATTTTGTATTTTATATAAAAGCTTTAACGCATTCCTATTCTATAGGGTAAATTAAAATAATTTACGTACACCTGCTTGTAGATAAGTCTACGATCTCATTTCAGGGTTTCATCAGTAAAACTGAAACGTTCCAATATATAAGTCAATTCAAACGCTCTGCTTGAGTTAATTGTCCGGCCGATGGTTTGTCCACATGCAAACATGCATTGGAATCTTGAATCACGAATTTTAATTAACAAAACAGGGTCATCGCTTCCTCAGTGGTAGAATTTCAATGTTTTTGTTGTTAAATTTTTTAGTAGCCGTAACCTTCGATAAAATGTCACAACCTACAATGCCCCTTGTAAGTGCTGGATAATTGTCGACACAATTGTCATATTTCGATCTATGGTCGTCCAAGTTCCTATCTGCTTGTTTTGTTCCATTCTCAAAACAAAAATACTACGTCATATTCTAAAAGAAGAAGATTAAGGAAATAAGATTTGATTGATTTTAATAATTCCTTTATCGTATTTTGTAACATGAGTTAACCTCTACGGTTTCCTGTTTTTACAGACGCTCCTACTATAAGTAATTTTGTGGCGTCCTACACCTATCTAGAGTTTCATTGAGATTCTATCTGTAAAAGAAGTCACCGAAATAATATATCATTATACTTTATCTTTCGTGACTCTGTTAATTTAGCTGAATAAAAAAAACATATAAAAATTTTTTTTAATTAAATGTAAAAAATAATAAGCAAATGTTAACAAATTTGTAATCTACCTTGATCATTTTGTTTTATGTTTACAGTTCGTCATCTTATGCATATAAAAAATGGAAATTGTTTCTCATGTTAGAGAAAACGTCACATTATTTTCGTATTTATTTTTACAAACAAGTGATAAACCGAAAATTACAATTGTATGTGTGTATGGAACTTCAAACTTGTTTTTTTAATACAATGGCATTCTTGTTATTTCTTCTGTGCGATAATAACCAAACATTTTCTTAATTGAAGCAATGTCAAAAGTTTTCTTGTATAACACATTTTTAATTAAGACTATCAATCAAATAAGGGGAACGCTTAATATAATTTAGTAACCTGTGAAGTTGAGGGCTAAAAAATGGGGATATCTTTATGTTTTTTTTCAATGTTGACTTTATAATAATATTATTATAAAGTCAAAAGGTAATAAAACAATATGTCATCTCTTAATTTACATTTAACATCTCCTAATCTTCGAGTTTATATCCTAGAAACAAGATGCCCCCACAGAAGACTTTTCTAAGTTATAAAACGTTTCATTGCTATTAAGAACTAACGTCTGCCCAAGGTTCAGAATTCTCCCGCACGTGAGGTTCGCGCTCTCACCATGAGACGAGCAGTCGCCCACGACCAGCGGCTCGTTTGCTGTCTCCAAGCCCGCGTGAGCCGTCCTCGCTCGTCTGTGAGGTGCATCACAATGAGAGATCACTCAAGTCTTACCTTTGCTTTTGGATAACGTGGTGAATTGCGATTTCGAAATATGTGAACCGGAAAAAAGATAGAGCCTAAACACAAAATAAAATTGTATGACTCTTGTGATGCCAGGGATTTCTTTGCTGGATGACTTGATGGTTATTTGATGCTGGGGCAAGTGTTTTTTGGAATATTGACATACAATTAAACATTATCACGAGTCTGGATTCACAGCTGATAACCTTCGTGGTAAAAAAAAACAACAATCTTTATGTGTTCATGTCTTTGTTTTTGTTTTGTTTCGCATAAAAATATTTCGCTTGCTTCATGGAGACTAACTTTTTTATTGGTATTATAAGTCTGTCTCTTAGTTTTTTTCCTTTCAAATATCGGCTTGTCCGTGTGACAAGTAGAAGTTCTGCATTTAACAATAGATGTGTCGACTACAGTAGTAAATGTTCGAACGCATTAACTTAGCATTGACTTCTGTTTAACTGTAATCTGATTGTTCTGTGGAGTGTTTTATCTGTTCAGAAATAGACTGAAAGAACCGAATTTTATAGCCGAAACATTTCTTTCGATCTTCACTCGTGGAATTAGCGCAGGCTTTCTGCCAAATTTGTTTTGTATTTAACGTTCAGGGCCGTATGCAAATCTCGCGGATGGAAGGGCACTTGGGAGAAGTCTGGGACATCAGCTCATTTGTTATTCTTCACAATGGAGTAAAAAGACGTATTTTCATGCAAGAGCCAGGTGCAATTATTTTTATGTAGAACCCAACGGATCATTGCAGTTCCCAAGACATACATTTAACACGCTTTTATAAATCAAATAGAGGCTATTGTAGCTTCTAGAGGGCCTCTAGAAATTTTAATTTCTTTTTAAAGTTAGACTTATATAAAAAATAATCTTTTACTCAGTGCATTGTTATGTAAATGAGATATTAAAAAGGAAGTGATCTCATCTCCCTCTACGCCACTGATGATATCGTCTGCCGCAATGCGTAGTGAATGGTAAGTGACACAAGATGGGGTTACCACCTGGTTAATACCATTGCAGCTAGCTGACGGTGGCTTAGAATCAGGATCGTGTATTAGCTGTTCGTCCAATGTGGCATTTAATATATGGATCGGGAGGGAGGGGGGCGATGGAGGTGCGTTTAGGCCAATTTCAATGTTTATTTCGTGGATGGGGTGCCGAAGTGATGATCCGTTGCCTCAGGCGGTCTTTAACTTATGTTCGGGACTGGTATTTCACAGGGTGAATTGACAAATAACCTAATTTTTGCGCCGTTAATATCGTAAACTGTAACTGGAGTTTTTAAAGAATCAATTTTCAAAGGAGAGTAAAATGAGTTTTAAAAGGAGATAAGCGAATACATTTTTTGGCATGTTTAAACTATGAATTAGAACAAAACTTTTAATTACTTTTTTTTTAAATAATTTTTTTATTTTAAAATTTAAAACAATAATGTTTGCTACCTTTGCTTCGTCACACAAACGGGATAGACTGTTATTGAAAGCATCAAATGGAAACCACGTGAAACTTTTTAAATTCGGATTGACGATAATTGGAGTTTACGTCAAATTGGACATGTAGACGAATAATTTGTTGGACCATTTATAGAGCGCGCAAGGGCAGCACCCGTAAGGGTATCACCCGAAAGTGTACGAACACTAGGGTGAACCGAGAAACATAGTCTGGCAAGCTGTAGCGGCGGGTTTCATTCACCCACTAAAAAAAGAAATAACTGAAATAACTATTTTTAACATAAAATATTCGTTTACATTAAACCCGTTTTTACAAGCAAAAACACCGAAAAAACCTAAACCTCATGTATGGTTTCAAAGTTTGCATGCAATATATTCAAGAATGTAGAACTTATTACGATGTAATTCTAAAAGTATAAAATATCTCTGAGTCTTTTAAGAGTCTTGGGGCTCTATTTTTATCTTTAGTAGGACAAATCATTGTATAATGGCGTGTTGTTTCTGGAATGGTTTGAAGTGAAAAACAATCAAGTTAACATATGTTTTAGACATGACTACTGATGTATGTGAAATTGTGTTTACGAGTCTATAAGTGGGACGAATTGTTTGATGGCGTGTGGGGGCGGGATTGAGACAGCATGGCCTGGAAATGAGATAATGGTAGGAACTACTCTAGTGTGTTCAAGACTATAAGGGAATGAAACTATTTATTTAAAGTCATTAAAAGCGGCGATGTTTAATATAATAAAATTCTATAACTTGTTCAGGTGATAAGTCAAATTTTATAAATTTGATTAGATCGAGCAAACGTTAACTTTTCGGATTTAAGTATTTTTAACATTTAAATAAATTCATAACACTCCCACTCTCCACTTCCCCCTAGACAGCAACAAAAATTATGTAAAAATTAATAATAATGATTTTAAAATTATGAAACAGACTTAACCACCATCAGAGATGCACTGTAACTGTAATAATTAATTGATCTAAATCAGCACCAATAACGGTTAACTCAGGAGTTCCACCGGGAACTGTGCTAGGTCACTAACTCTTTTTAATTTATATAAATGATTTACCCAACAATTTCTCAACAGGAACAAAAGTTAGGTTATTTGCTGATGATTGCATAATCTATAGAACAATTAAATCAGAACAAGATAGCACAATCTTACAAAAAGACTTAGATGAATTGATAAAATTGGAAACTAACTGGAGTATGTCTTTGCGCCCAGAAAAGTTCCAACTGTTAAGAGTAACAAAGAAAAAGAATTAAATAAATTTAAAATATTTCATTCATAGAAAATAACTAACCCAAACTAAAGATGTAAAGTACTTAGGAGTAATAATAAATGAGAAACTATCATGGAATCCCCATGTCAATGAAGTTATTAAAAAATATTTTTAAAAACCTTAGTCTTTATAAAAAAGAAACTTTTACAGATGTAATAAAACTATAAAACTAAAATGCTACCTTATTTTGGTGAGACCTTTACTAGAATATGCATCTTATGTATTACATTACCATCCACTAAAGAAAATTTTTTATAAATTAGAAAAAATTCAAAACAGAGCTGCCAGATTCATTCCTTGAGAATAATCAAAACTGACAAAAGAATAATGCCATTAGTTAAATCATTAGACCCTGAAACGCTAGTAGATAGAAAAACCAAGAGTAAAGTAGTAATTATACAAAAAGCAATTAATTCTAATTTAGAAATACAACACAAAGATAACTTAATACAACCCTCAGATAGACATAAGGATAAAAACACCTTTCTTATTCCGTATGCAAGAACAAACTCATACAAATGCTCGTTCTTCCCGTCCGGAATTCGGGTGTGGAATGGGTTACCCGAAGAAACCAGGAAAACCGACACTTTATCAACATTTATATATCTAAATAGAATTCAGGACTAGACACAAACCACAGATAAGCATAGGACGCAATAATCTCCTGTATAGAAGGAGCACCTGTAACAGAGAAGATAAGATAATATGTACAAAAATAGTTTTTTTGGGGTTTTTTTTTGGGGGGGGGGTCGGGGGGTCCCATAACCTCGTGATCGTAGGGGCTCTAATAGAGCTTTCTGGGAGCTTGGTAGACTTGGCGGCGCCCATCTCCTCTCCAAGTCAGCGGGGCATTTTTTTTAGCTACAGTCATTCATCAACATGTTTTATTGTGGCTTAAAGTGGGCGGCTCGATAGCGAGGTCAATAGGGCGCTCGCCTCACAAGCTGAGGATGCCGCCAGATCTACCAAGCCCTGCGAAAGCTCTAATGGAAACATTAGAACCTTCTACGACCACAGGGTTATAGGACACACACAAGAAAGTGGGCTCTATCACACGCCCCTCAGCTTGTGAGGCGAGCGCACTATTGACTTCACTGTCCAATCCCCCATAATAATAATAATTTACATTTATTAAAATGCAAAGTTCCAAGAAATCCTCTACAGAGAGAGAGACTTGTAGCATAGATTAGCCTGGATTGTTGACAAAAAGTAAATCTATTGTAGATTTGATAAACTGCAAGTGTATTTTTTTCAGGCTTACCTTTGTTAGTTAAATATTTGGTTTTGATGTTTTGTTGTTATTTGTTTTTATTGTTTTATTTTATTTTTTTTTACTTTTATATTTTAAAATTAAGTACAAATTTTTACATTTAGAACAATCCATTTTTTCCAATCCTCGTAAGGAAACTACTTTTGAGAGTATAATTTTCTTTAATGTTCTGAAATGAAAAAATCGACTACCCTTCTCATCCAATCATTCATAAACTATAATTTGGTCAAACTCGAGGACCTTCAAGTTTGAAATGACCTAACACTAAAATATGGCTGCACAAAACAACAGGTATTGGTTATAATTAAAAAATATCTTTAACAATATTCCGCAGTTATTTTTACATTTTCATTCTAGTTAGCTGACCTGTAGAATTGCTGGTGACATTCAGAGAAGACAATGTTATATTCATAATTCAAATTTGAAAAAAATACAACTGTTTTATGGCCATCACGCAAGTAGCAGACGTCCACAATTAAGGTAGTGATATGTTGAATTATATTTTCAAAAACACATACCGTATATACTCGTTCTAAATCCAACCTTTTTTGGACAAAATCTAGGGGGGAAAATTGGGGGGGGGGTCGGCTTATGAGCAGGTCATAGGTGATTTCTGCATGGATATTGAATATAGAGGTGTTGTTATTGTAGATCATCAAGGTCCAATTCTACAAGAGTCGACTGCTCTACCAGAAGATATATATTATTAAACATCTGCACTTACCTTAGTTAATTATTTTATTTATTTTTGTGAATGTTTTAATAGTTTGTTTAACAAATTTTGTTTTCAAATGACCGATTTAGCTTGAAGTTTTTAAAAAAATGTGTACCATTTTGTTTAAGCTGTCCTATTATTTTTTTTTGTGGGAGTCGGCTTGCGAGCGAGTATAACCATTTTAATACTTTTCTCTTCCAAAAGAGGGGGGGGTCGGCTTATGAACGAACGGGCTATTGAACGATTATATACAATAAATTATTTTACTATTTTAATTAACAGGTAACGTTTCTGGCTAAATCTATACCATGTTGACATTAAAAAATCTATATTCACACGCTAGAAAATCTACAGAGTTACATACATTCAACCAGAGGCGTAGCCTAGGGGGGTGGTGGTAAATATTTCCCTTTCTCAGAGGTACAAGGGCGCCAATATGAAAAGTACGATGTTAATAATTTATCAAGTGTGAGAAGTGTGACGTGCGCGCCAATTTTATACCCTGTATCCGGGCGCACAATATCCAAGCTTCGCCTCTGTACTCAACCAGGTCCAGTGAACATATTTTCCCACGCATTTCTCTAATTTCAGCAGTAGATTCGGCCTGGCATTTTGCTTAACTTAATTCAGCTATCTGTCACTCTACAACTCTACACTGAATTCATCAGGAGGCAAGAGCCTCACTGTGCCGCCTCCTTGTTCCCACCTCTCACTTCGATCAGTAGCCTTGGGTGACCTCTTTTTCATTGACGATCAAACTGTCATAACGAATGAAGGAAAAAAGCAACGACTGAAAACAAAAGAAATACGTTGTCTTTTTGTAAATATGGATTTTGGTTCTTTTTGTAAATATGGATTTTGGTTCCGGAACAAGAATAAATCTGTGTACGCGAATTTCAAGGTAGTTGGTGGGTGTCGGAATTATCACTAACACCGGGGGAATATAATAACATAAATCACGAATCAACCAGGCTAGCCATTCTTTCCAGTACGTCTGAAAAATTTTAGCCTTTCATACACCATTGATCATACTCATCTGAAATAATACACCTGAATTAACTATTGAGAGAACTTCCCCTTAGATGTCTTACTGAACTTTAAAAAAGCTCGCTTTAGAGGTTTTACCGAACATGAGAGAATTTTGCCCAAACAGAAAACCTTGCCTACAAGGCTTACCTAACATGCATGTGAAAGGCGCCCCTGAACCCAAGAGCGCCAACGAAATCAACAAAGGGACTCCGTTCATTGAGACCAGACCTAGGACCAGGTCTAGACACATTCAGAGACCACGATGGTAAACAAGGATCTGTTTGCCTTGCGTAATGAAAATGCCTACCAACACGTGATTATAATACACCGTAATGCAGCCGACAGTTCAATAGGTCGGCAGGTCGTCCAAAAGAGTTACGGGAGGGGTGGGGGTGAAAGGCGAAATTCAAATGTCACCGTGTGAATGCATTAGGATTCGTGTTGTCAGCAATGATTGCTAATAAAGACTATTCTCAGTCCAGAAAAACAGTTAATAATTTTTTAATTTATTAGACTGTGTTAAAAATATGTTCTAAATGATGTTAGGTCGCAAGGTGTTTTTATTAGATCGATTTTAAATTTGCAATTCTTTTTTATAAAAAAAACAACAAATAAATAAAATTAAAAAATTTAAAAAAACAAGAGATCAGAAGTGACGTCATAAGAAATTAACTGGTTAGTAAGAAAAGAGAATTAATATCACTATAAAGTATAAAGTAATGTGTAGACTACCCCTGTAGATAGTCTTAGCGAGTGTCGTATATAACAATCACGCTATTTTCTTGCTGACACCCTTAACGAATATCAATTATTCTGATATGCAAGCATAACTAATATGAAAAACTCCAGCTATACAGCTACGAAATTCTCATCTTTAATTTAAGGATCTGGTAAAGCGAACTTAAATCTTTTTCACATTTTGTCGATTCCCAACTTGAAATTAAGAATTATGAGTTTAAGCTAAATTTGTTTATAATAACAAATAGATATATAGGGGACGCGGTGGTCGAGTGGCAGCGCACTGGACTATCATACCGATGGTCACGGGCTCGAATCCGTGTGAAGGCAAGGGTTTGTTCCCGGGGCCTAGGGCGTCCCTGAGTCACCCCGCTCCGAATGGGTACCTAACTACATGTATCACTTGCCAACAGATCATCTGTCATGGTCTGTGGACGCAACTATCTTCTGCATAAAAGGAGCGTCTATATAGATAAGATAAGAAGATATACAAAAAAGTGAACGAAATAATGGTGCTGAGGTTTTTACACATGCTTATTGTATTGATTTATCTGTCTTGTGTTTTTTATCTGGCCATTTTTAAGAGATGTTAGATGGATAGATAGATAGACTGACAGACATATACATAAATAAACAGACACACGTTAAGAAAGATGGATGCGTATATCTTAAGTAAATCAAATGTTTGTTGAGTAGCATCGATTATATTAGCGATTTTTGTTGGGTTTTTTTTTGCGTGTCTTTTGGGGGGTGGGGGGGGAGGGGGTAATTTAGTATGTTTATCACTTATTTACATTTATTTACATTTTAGACATCAGAAAAAAACTTTGCAATGGCTACAGCACACGTTTCATCACTTAAAGTTTTCAAAACTTAATTGAATACAGATCATATGCCTAGTTTACAGAGTTGGCAATCAAATGTTGGTTTACCTGGTCAACTTGGCTGTACTAGGTGAACACGCATTTATAGGTCAGTATTTATAGACTCGTTCAACATGGACACATACGGTCAACATGATACATAATGTCAACATGGCTACAAACGATCAGCATGGCTACACAAAATCAGCATGGCTACAAGAGGTCAACATGGCTACACAAAATCAACATGGCTAAACAAAATCAACATGGCTACAAGAGGTCAACATGGCTACACAAAATCAACATGGCTACACAAAATCAACATGGCTACAAGAGGTCAACATGGCTACAAGAGGTCAACATTGCTACACATGTTCAACATGGCTACAAGAGGTCAACATGGCTACAAGAGGTCAACATGGCTACAAGAGGTCAACATGGCTACAAGAGGTCAACATGGCTACAAGAGGTCAACATTGCTACACATGTTCAACATGGCTGCAAGAGGTCAACATGGCTACAAGAGGTCAACATGGCTACAAGAGGTCAACATTGCTACACATGTTCAACATGGCTACAAGAGGTCAACATGGCTACACAAAATCACCATGGTTGCAACTGTTCAACATGGCTACACGTGGCTACACAGGGTCAACATGGCTACACAGCGCTCTATCGTAGCGTTATCGTGGGTATGCAGTTGTCGTCAGTGATAGTGAGACTGCGCACTGCCCAGATTTGCCCTATTATACGAGGCTATTGTCACAGCTTGCCTGTTGAGGCGAGTGTCACACAGATCGATACACTACATGGCAGTCAAATAAGTCCATCCGATTGCAGTGGCGTCTCATTCCCAACAACGATTCATCTCATCTGCAGTTCCAGGTCCATGTCGTCCACGCATAGCCTTCATGGAGCCTTACAATATCTGTAAATACATATAAATTTGAAAAAAAACCACATTCCATTGGCATTGAATTTCAATTTTATTTTTTCAATAAGCTTATCATCATAGAATATGTTTAAATTCTTTATATTAACTCGTGGTTTCTGCTTTTAAACCCACTTCCTCGTAAGCTAGAGAGCTGAAAACTTAAAAGGCAGATTTGTGCCGATGATAAAAATGATGTATCGAAATTTCAGATAAATCGAATGTACCGTAATTAAATTACTGAATTTTTGGATTATCTTTATTTATCTTTATGTAACATGTTAACTTTTTTTGCTATTGTGTCGTGGTGCGTATTATATTGAACAAACTTTCCTGTCGCGCAATAAGGGTCGTATTTTATTTACAATACTTTTTATAAACATATTCCCGATCGGTGCGCATAATATTAAACATGTTTTACGACACATAACTAAAATTTTGTATTTTTTAAATCCTTTATATTAACTCGTGGCGTCTGGTTGATTGCTTGCTTGTTTGTCGAAAAAACTTTGGATCGATTTTTAACCCACTTCGTCGTAAGCTAGCGAGCTGAATTTTGCAGGCCGACTCGTGCCGATTGTAAAAATGATGTATCAAAATTTTGGATCGATCGCATGTACTGTAATTAAATCATTGAATTTTTAGTTTATTTTATTTATCTCTATGTATCATGTTAAATTTTTGAGATAGTGTGTCGCGGGTGCGTATTATATTGAACGACATTTTTATTAATACTTTCCTGTTGCGCGATTTGGTGCGCATTATATTGACAATACTTTTTATAAACATATTCCCTATCTGTGCGCAATAACACGTTTTGCGAGACATAACTAAAATTTTGTATTTTTGGATTGTCTTGCGCTACGTATTATAATGAACATTCTCTTAGTTATGTCTCGTACATAAAGGATTCAGTCAAAAACTTGTTTTTACAGGTTTTTTAAATTTTAAATTTGAAATTATTTTAATACAATTCATTGTTATTTAGAAATAATCTGTACACAAAAAAGCTCCCTCCATCTGTTCCGTAATTTGACAACCGTTTACTTTGCTTCTGCTATTTTGTCTGTATGTTTATGTTTATGTGTGGAATGTCATGAATCTATTTTGATCCATTCTTTTCTTCTTTTGACCTTGGAATAGTAAATGTTTTCTGACTCAAGATGAAATGAGATATGTCATGACCTTTTTGTGTCTTTAAGTCATCTTAATTCCACCATATACCTGATATTACATTGAAACGAAACATTAGCACACTTAAGTAACTCCGATGGCGATAAAAACCTTCATGACCGAACACCATTATCTTCAACCGACCTTGAGCGAGCGCTATCCGACAAACATTGCAGTTCAGAATTGACGAACTTCCTGGTCTTCGATTGCAATGAGTTTTAAGCAGTTAAGTGCCATTTTCAATTAAATACATTGTTTAACCAACAAAAAAAAAGTTTTTTTTCCAAATGTTATAACATTCCTAAAAAGTGTTACAATAAATTTCATAAATACATGTTTTTAAAGTCGTACTTCAAAAAAAGAGAAACGCCACACTTCCCTGAAATGAAATGATGTTTTATGATTTCTTAGATTTGCCTGCTTACTTGTTTTTCGTGGGATATTGCATTTCAATTTTAACACTCTCTTTTAACGCATATTAAGCTTAAAAACAAAACAAAACAAACGATTGTAAACAAATATTTTTTTTTGAAAGTCTTTGGACTGTCACAACTGTGGATTTTTAAAATAGGCATGTCTTATTCTATAATATTTGCTATTTGAAATACTTTTTTTAAAAAAACGAATTAGATAAATAGATTTACAAGATTGTATATAGCATTTACCCGAGTTAGTTATATTTAGACATTGTTTACAGCTAACCTAAGTCGTGTTCATATATGCCGGGCACAAGAAAAATCTCTGGCTCTCTCAAGGGTTAATCCGTTTAGTTTGAGCGGAAATAAGAGCGATGCTTTTATAATACCCAGCAACAAAGGGTGAATAATGCAGTATTGATGGCCTCTGAAAACGATACAATATGGCCGGGAGTCTAAAGGATTTAGTTTGGGTTTTTGTTTCTGCGTGCATTTTTGGGCTGTGGTTGTGGATTAATTTTTTTAAGACATGCTTTGATGAGCTGCTCTACATATCGACTGCATTGATGACGGAGAAGAATCCATTTAAATAACCTTCATTGCCAATACAAGTCTGAGTTTAAAATAATCTGACTAAGGGATATAAAAGCGGGGTCTTTATCGCCTTAGAAGGTCTATGATTAATTTTCTCAAGAAGCTGAACTTGTTTAATATGGATACTTTCTTTATAAAATAGTAATCTGAGACTTTGTTAAAACTTGTTAAGAAGCAAACTAAAATAATACATTTGTTAGATTTTATTAGATTTTAGTACTTATGTTCACTCCATTTATCGTTTCAAACACGAAGTTGGACAAAGACAATGTATATGCATATACTTGCACGCATTGTGGCATTCTTTACATTTCTTTTGTGACCCTTGCTTATGGTATACGTTAATTATTGAAATGTATGCGTCTGAAGTTAAAAACAACTCGGGTCAAAAACAACTCATTAGTGGAGATAAGCGGCTGCGCTTTCAAACTAATTAACAGTTACGGTTATTTTGTTTAAAGAATGGCACTCTAGCCTTATTAAAAGATATAGTGCTAAAGATAAACATAGGTTCGATTCACAAGAGAAGAGCATTATTACAAGAGTTTTTATATGCAATAATAATGACGAAACATATGCTACTGCGATTTTTGACATTTATTTTTTGATACTTGGTATGTCGCTGCTATACCTAGCAATCTTGTCCGACGGAACAAATATGGAGCGCCTGGATGACTTGAGAGGCAGTTCGTGAAGTCTCTTGCAAGATTCATATGGTCAGTTCGTGTATCAATTTTTCTACTCTAACGCCAATAGTTTATGGTGTAGCTTATTACTTGGAAGTTATCGATCTATAGGTATTATCTTATCTTATCTTATCTGTTTACAGACGCTCCTTCTATACAGAAGATTATTGCGTCCTACGCTTATCTATGGTTTGTGTTTAGTACTGCATTTTTATTAGAGATTTAAATGTTGATAAAGTGTTGGTTTTCCTGGATTCTTCAGGCAACCCATTCCACGCCCGAATTCCGGACGGGAAGAAGGAAAACTTGTATGTGTTTGTTCTTGCATACGGAATAAGAAAGGTGTTTTTATCCTTATGTCTATCTGAGGGTTGTATTAAGTTATCTTTGTGTTGTATTTCTAAATTAGAATTAATTGCTTTATGTATGATTACTACTTTGCTCTTGGTTCTTCTATCCTCTAGTTTTTCAAGGTTTAATGATTTAACTAAGTAAGTGTATTCATAAAGTAAGTGCTGCAATAAGTTGCATGTGTACTGGTTGGTTAACCGTTTTGTGAAGTGACCCTAAGTGTTCTCATTTATACAATATATTACCAGGGAAATAGTTTGATGATCACTTCATTTTTACGCGCTTTTATTTAACTCACACTGCTTGTATGTTGTACTTTACATTCATCCTTCCGTCAAATCTGGTAACGTAAAATTAAACAACTTCTGATGGTCCTAGAGATCTCATAATTTTACCACAGATAGATCGGGAATGACAATGCATTGTATTAAAATTTCAGATCGATCGAATGTAATGTAATTAAATTAATGCACTTTTAGTTTTTAGTTTTTGTCTATATAAAATATTGTCACTGAACATGAACCATGAAGTAATGGGGGTGAGACTGCAATGAGGCTTTTAAATAGATAAATGTATAATATAAAAACAAGGTATTTAGTAGGTCTGACAGGATTTAACACAACAGCGAACGTTTCGGCAAAGAGTCTTACTCAATGGACAAATAGTACACAAATGAAACGAATAAAACGAAATAATTATAAAAAAAACACTTAGCTGCGGTGAAATCCAAGTAGTCCAGTAGAGATGTCTACTGTACATTATTTTATTTACTCTTTATTTGGCGTTTTAATAGATATGCTTTATTAAATAAGACTGAAATCTTATATATTCCTGCTATGCATAAATTTTAATCTTTAAAAGAAGACGAGAAAAAATAGGAAAAAGACTTTCAACGGAAACTTTTCTTTTAAAGAGGCAAAACAACTTTCATTCGCGTAACATTTTTGTTAACGTTTTCTATTAATGTCGAAGATTGGGAATATTATTCTATTTAATTCCCAACTACTTTCATATACGATTCCTTTCAGTACCACACATACTTTACGAAGCCTCCTTTAAAGCACATATTTGTGCTATGATTGAGATGCAATCACCAGATGTGATGATGCAGAAGTATCCGCTCTGCCTTAGCTTTTACATTACTTTCATGGCGCCACTATCAACACTTTTGTTTTTGAACGCAGACCTTTGTATAGATTATTCCTTTCATGTCACCACCATACGTGCTGTTGAATTTCAAGTGAGGCTTCGAAGTAAATGATCAGCTTCCTAGCTCGACCATCCATGCAATTTCAGTCCTAACATTGCCACCCAAGTGGGGGGGGGCAGTTCTTTAAAATGCCGCTTTAATTATGTTTAGCCCAAAAGCATTTAAGTTCGGTCCTTTAAGGTCGATGCCCAAGCATCACACGAACGCACTATAAAATTCGCCATTAAAAAAGTGCGTTCGTGTGATGCTTGGACAAATGCTCGAGAGCATTTGTGAGGTGTGGGCCAACCTTAAGAACAAATTTAAATAATCGGGGCGCTACGGATCAAAACAGAAAGACGCAACAGCGGTCCTCGTTTTGTGTATATTCTTAGAACTAAATTTGAAGTCTGTTTACTGTCTTTACACTACATTCAGTTTAAGGAGAATTTTATTCACAAATGAAATCGTGCAAATAATTTGTTTATTTACACATGTAATCTACGTTAATGTACAGATATAGAGCAAAAATGATTCTCAGTCGCAAATATAAAGTATGTACGTAATCATTAAACGACAATGCACACATGTTCCAGCTATTACTAGGCCTATTCTCGTGGGACCAGTATTTGTTGAAAGCGTTAAAATATGCGGAGTTTGTTGGGTATCTATTATCATAAATATGTGTTTATTTTTTAATACCTCTATAGAAAATGTGTCCCTTTTTATCAATGTTTTTAAAAAAAAATTAATAATGAGTCGACTATTTCAAGTCCCTCATAAAAGTTGTTAAAGCATTAGGACAATAGTTTAAATGAAAATAAGGCATGTGAGTTTTTAATAATGTAGTGGCGTTTTAAGTTATACAGTTGAAAATGGACTTTAAAGATATAGCATTGCATTTTTTTTAAACAAGTAAAACATAGCCTTGTTTTTTTAAGTTTAAATATTAGTTGTATCTATTACAGATGCTCACAAACACTAAAGATTGTTTCGTCCTATGTATGTGAAAACAACGATCTTTGAATTCTTTTTTTATATAATTAGTATGTGAAATGTTGTATTTGATTACTTGAAATATTGATGTTAACAAGCATTTTGAATATTGTTTCATATGAGGATTTGAATTTTGTTTTACTTTTAAGTCAATTTATCAGCGAAATGTGAAATATATTTGATTTGTATTTGAAACAATCTGTACATTTAACACAAAATTATTGAAACCATTAAATAAACTTAAACAAACCAACAAAATCATTAAATTTCTTCTCCTTAATGTAATCGTCGTGTCGCCTACATCCCGAGGGGCTGCCACATGCCACATGTGCCCCGCCCCCAAAATCTATCCAAGATTGCTATGAAATTTAATTTTCCACCAAAAGCTTCCGTCTCCAGCCAGTGTTCCTTCGACCGATAAATTGCTTCTATTCCTAAGGTTTCCCCTTCCATTATAATGTTGACCTGTTCATTTAAATGTGTTTCTTAGGGCAAACACTGGTCACTGGCAGGCAAACAATGTATGCAAATGTCTTCATTACTCTCTTAAGTACCTCGGGTTGGGGACCCGCTTTGTTGGTTATAATAAATTATTGTAATTTTAACTAAATTTTGTCAGGGTCGGTAACTTTCCATCAACAAAACATGGTTTGATCGCAAAAATGTTTTCAAAAATGGAATCAGCCTTTCGCCAATTCCATGACGATTTTATAAATGGTTCAAAGTATCTTTGAAAATATTATATATATATCTCTATATATATAAGACGCATTTGTTGTCTGTCTGGTTGTCTGTCTGTTCCCTAAGAACTCAAGATCCAGACAACCAAATAACGTGAAAGTTTGGTACACGTACACAAAATTATACCGGAAAGGTTATTAAACAGGTTTCGTTCCATATATATAAGATGCTGGGGGCCCGGGGGCCCAAAATGTAGTTTTTCCCTATATGAGCTATATAAAATAAAAATTATTGAAAATTAAGACGTAAAATAATGACGCAAATTAATAAACATTTTGGTGTCGAGATTAACAAGAAGGCGATTATCGCCATAAAATAATTTTTTTGTTGTTGTTGCTTTGTTGTTGTTGCTTTTGTTGTTGTTTTGTTGTTGTTGCTTTGTTGATGTTGCTGTTGTTGTTGTAGTTGTTGTTTTGTTGTTGTTTTGTTGTTGCTTTGTTATTGTTTTGTTGTTGATGTTTTTGTTGTTTTGTTTTTGTTGTTGTTGCTGTTGTTGTTTTTGTTGTTGTTGCTGTTGTTGTTGCTGTTGTTGCTTTTGTGTTGTTTTTGTTGTTGTTGCTGTTGTTGCTGTTGTTGCTTTTGTGTTGTTTTTGCTGTTGTTGTTGTTGTCCACATCCCTTGCCCTGCGACATCAATGTCCTTCATGTTGTTGTTGCTTTGTTGTTGTTGCTGTTGTAGTTGTTGTTTTGTTGTTGTTGCTGTTGTTGTTGTAGTTGTTGTTTTGTTGTTGTTTTGTTGTTGATTTTGTTGTTTTGTTTTTGTTGTTGTTGCTGTTGTTGTTTTTGTTGTTGTTGCTGTTGTTGTTGCTGTTGTTGCTTTTGTGTTGTTTTTGTTGTTGTTGCTGTTGTTGCTGTTGTTGCTTTTGTGTTGTTTTTGCTGTTGTTGTTGTTGTCCACATCCCTTGCCCTGCGACATCAATGTCCTTCATGTTGTTGTTGCTTTGTTGTTGTTGCTGTTGTAGTTGTTGTTTTGTTGTTGTTGCTGTTGTTGTTGTAGTTGTTGTTTTGTTGTTGTTTTGTTGTTGATTTTGTTGTTTTTGTTTTTGTTGTTTTGTTGCTGTTGCTGTTTCTGTTGTTGTTTTTGTCGTTGTTGCTGTTGTTGTTTTTGTTGTTGTTGCTGTTGTTGTTAAACCCGGGAGAAGCCGGGTACTTGCCCCTAGTATATATATATATATATATATATATATATATCTCTATACATATAAGACGCATTTGTTGTCTGTCATCTGTCTGTCTGTTCCCTAATAACTCAAGATCCAGACAACCAAATAACGTGAAATTTGGTACACGTACACAAAATTATACCGGAAAGGTTATTAAACAGGTTTCGTTCCATATATATAAGATACTGGGGGCCGGGGGCCCAAAATGTAGTTTTTCCTAATATGAGCTATATAAAATAAAAATTAATTGAAAATTAAGACGTAAAATAATGACGCAAAATAATAAACATTTTGGTGTCGAGATTAACAAGAAGGCGACTATCGCCATAAAATAATTCTTTTGTTGTTGTTGCTTTGCTGTTGTTGCTTTTGTTGTTGTAGTTGTTGTTTTGTTATTGTTGCTTTGTTGTTGTTGTAGTTGTTGTTGTTTTATTTTCGTTGTTGTTGTTGTTGCTGTTGTTGTTTTGTTTTTGTTGCTGTTGCTGTTATTGATTTTGTGTTGTTTTTGCTGTTGTTGTTGTTGTCCACATCCCTTGCCCTGCGACGACAATGTCCTTCATGTTGTTGTTGCTTTGTTGTTGTTGCTGTTGCTGTTGTAGTTGTTGTTTTGTTGTTGTTGCTTTGTTGTTGTTGCTTTGTTGTTGTTGCTGTTGTTGTTGTAGTTGTTGTTTTGTTGTTGTTGTTTTTGTTGCAGTTGTTGTTAAACCCGGGAAAGCCGGGTACTTGCCCCTAGTCTCTATATATAAGCCGCATTTGTTGTCTGTCTGTTCCCTAATAACTCAAGATCCAGACAACCAAATAACGTGAAATTTGGTACACGTACACAAAATTATACCGGAAAGGTTATTAAACGGGTTTCGTTCCTTATATATAAGATACTGGGGCCCGGGGGCCCAAAATGTAGTTTTTCCCTATATGAGCTATATAAAATAAAAATTATTGAAAATTAAGACGTAAAATAATGACGCAAATTAATAAACATTTTGGTGTCGAGATTAACAAGAAGGCGATTATCGCCATAAAATAATTTTTTTGTTGTTGTTGCTTTGTTGTTGTTGCTTTTGTTGTTGTAGTTGTTGTTTTGTTGTTGTTGCTTTGTTGTTGTTGCTGTTGTTGTTGTAGTTGTTGTTTTGTTGTTGATGTTTTGTTGATGTTTTGTTGTTGTTTTGTTTTTGTTGTTGTTGCTGTTGTTGTTTTTGTTGTTATTGCTGTTGCTGTTGCTGTTGTTGTTGCTGTTGTTGTTGTTGTTGTTGTTGCTTTTGTGTGGTTTTTGCTGTTGTTGTTGTTGTCCACATCCCTTGCCCTGCGACGACAATGATTTTCATGTTGTTATTGCTTTGTTGTTGTTGCTGTTGTAGTTGTTGTTTTGTTGTTGTTGTTTTGTTGTTGATTTTGTTGTTGATTTTGGTTGTTTTTGTTGTTGTTTTGTTTTTGTTGTTTTGTTGCTGTTGCTGTTTCTGTTGTTGGTTTAGTCTTTGTTGCTGTTGTTGTTGCTGTTGCTGTTGTTGTTGCTGTTGTTGTTTCGTAGTTGTTGTTTTGTTGTTGTTGCTTTGTTGTTGTTGTAGTTGTTGTTGTTTTGTTTTTGTTGTTTGTTTTTGTTGTTTTGTTGCTGTTGTTGTTGCTGTTGTTGTTAAACCTGGGCGAAGCCGGGTACTTGCCCCTAGTATATATATATAACTCACTATTGGATTAAGTGCAGCTCTACGCTAATAACTAAATGTTTACAAATTCATTTTTTTTATCTCATGTAACACACCTTTTTATAAAATCTGTTATCTTATTTACCACACAATTTAGTCTTTTATCTTAATTACCGTTCCCTTTCATCTTTTTTTACACGTTTCCAACACGAAATTACTGTTCGCAACTCCGTCTAGTACGACAACTTGTAATAGTATGGATTCTTAACAATGATAAAATGAAAAAAAAACAGCTAAAATAGTCCTGCCTTTCTGCCCTTGATTTCTTAAACCATTTTTACTTTACACCTTGAGATTACGCGGCGACTTGTCATATACGAATATTTCGACATATTTCAGACAAAATCACTTTGCTCTATTTTTCTTCGTCCAATCGTTTAAACTCTTTCAGACATATTAAAGTCAGACTTCGCTAAGTGGAACTCGTAGGGACACAAAAAAAAACAACAACCAACAAACAACAAACAAACAAAAAACAAAACAAAAAAAATTCTTCGACTTACGGATTTTCCGCGTTAGGGAAAATCAAGGTTATGTTAATCAAGGACAATGTTTTTCCGGCTTAATTACTGTATTATAACCGTTTATTATATTATCATTTTATACGGATGCATGTAGCACAGTACTGTACTATCAAAAAGTACAATCAAACAGCTTACCTTTAGAGAAAAAAAAGTCTTTTAACTTTGTATGGCGTCGATGTAAGAGGAGACATCCCCCCTCCATACTCACACACCCTTTACTTCCTCCAAAGTGGGATGGGGGGGGGAGGGAAGTAACATTTTTTAAAAATAAAACAAACCCGTAAAAACAAAGTTTTTTACTATAAATCGCTTATATATGAGACATAACTATAAGTATTTACAAATATTTACAGACTGAATCTGTCTTAACTCAACTTTGCTTCATAACCCTGGGGGGGTGGGGGTGGGGGGGAAAGGAGGAGAAAAGTCTGGTCACCGATCGCTTGACCGAGCTCAGCGTGACACGTAAAATGTAAACAAAAGCACGCCGGTACTTCGATGGGTCGCGTCAACGCGTCAACTCAAACTCTCACGTGGGAAAAAAACAATAACAAACAGAGAATTTGAATTACATAAGTTATATAAGGATAAACTAAAAATGCATTAATTTAATTACAGTACGTTCGATTGATCTAAAATTTTGATACGATACATTGTTAGGTGAGACGGGTCAGTGTGCCAAATTTCAGCTCGATGGCTTCAACGGAAATGGGTCATTTTTGACTTTTGTTTTTCCGCCCGCCCAAGACAGAGAGACAGAGATGACGACAGACAGAGACGGTGGTGAAGTTAATATAATTGATTTAAAAAACACTGAATGCAGCAAAAGGACGCGGATTAGTTACACGGAACACATGTTCTATAATGTCGCCGAAGAATAATAAACCAAACGCCTTGGAAAATTCGACTAACGGAGGTTGGAAGCCAGAAAATATTCGAATTAATGGGATCTAAAATACATTGGTCTTATGGAATGTGGCCGGGAACTAACAATTCATTCATTATAGGGAGGTTTTCGACTTAGAAACGGTCAAATTAACGACTTCCGACTGTATATCAAACCGATCACTTTGCAAGATGAAAATTGATACAAGTAATTTTTTTTTGTGTGTAAATCCTTTAAGCTCGGGAACACTACTTCCATCATCATAACTTTCTGTGATTGTTGGTTACATTTTTAGTGGTTAGTTTTTTTTTCTCTTTAAAATTTGTGTAAATTTGAATGGTGCTAACAAACGAGGCTTGGGGTGATCTGCGCCAGACAACAAATAGGCTGTGTTCACGAAATAATATTTAAAGTTGCATGTTAATTAATTATCACCTTTTTATTATTTTGTTCTTATTACCGAAACTATGAATCCATGATTTTAGGAAACATAAGGACAAATCCCATTCTAAAACAATTCGAAAAAATATCACAGGCGCAAATCAAATATATATATAAATATATATATAAATATATATATATATATATATATATATATATATATATATATATATATATATATATATATATATATATATATATATATATATATATATATCATCAATATACATAATTTGCTATGTATGTCCATCCGTCCGACCATAACGCTACTGATTTTAGAAAGCAGCGCACCGCTAAAAAAAAAGCCTTGAACAAAAGTTATTGCTCCAAAAATAACTATTTTCGAACATGCGCATAAAATTGTTCAATATGAACATAAATGAATAAAATAAAAATAAATAAAATATATGAAAGTTCTGTATTTTATTATTTTTTTATTCTGATGTGTATTTTTTCAAAATTAATAGATTACAACTGAAAAATATTTATTTTGAAAACTTTAAAAAATTTTAAATATTTAAATACTTTTACAAAATTTTAGGCATGTTTCTGCTCCTAAAAGGTGTGTCTAAATACTTTCTTGAATCCTGGGCGATTTTGATTTATCAAAATACAACTTTGACAGGTATTAAAACTGATCTTTCATAACTTTTGAGTTAGTCATAACCTCCATACAAAATAAGGGAAACATTACGTCCTGTTCGATAGATAACAATAAACTGAATTGTTATGAGTGCGGCGAAAAGAATTTTTTTAAAAATACCATTGCATGTAGAGTTTTGTATCAAAGTAAATCTTTAATAACTAGATTGTAATGGGGCGCCGTGGCGCCCCCTCTTTTAGGGTGCCTACGGCGCCCACTTTTTAAAAAAGCCTAATTAAAGTGTCCTTGTTTGATAAATACGAAGTATTACTTTCTGAAATGTGCACAAAGTATTTTATAATAGGGTTTTAGGGTGCCTAGGGCGCTAACATTTTTGGGGGTCAAAAGCCCAAGTAACTTATCCTTGTTTGATAAATAAGAAATATTAAATTTCCTGAAATGTACACTAAGTATTTTATAATTAACAATCCTCAAATCCTCTTTTTACATCGTTCCTTTTTCCAACATTAAAATATAAGCTAAAACAATGACGTCATATAATATTTTATTTACAGCTCGTCATTAATTTATAGTTTAATTTATAATTATTTTGCACACCTTTTGATGCACAGCTTATTATTAAACAATATAATTTGCAATTGTCACGCAAGTAGTGTCTGTCAGTAATGACGCTACTAATTTTAGAAAGCAGGGAAAACCAATTTACTGCACCAATGCATCAAAAGGTGTGCAAATTAAATATGCGCTGTAAAAATAATATATGACGTCATTGTTTTCGGCTCATATTGTAATTTTGGAAAAGGGATCAATGTAATAAAAAAAAAGTAAAAAAACAAGTTTTTGACTATAAATCCTTTATGTATGAGAAGTAACTAAAAGAATGTTCATTATAATACGCAGCGCAAGACCATCCAAAAATACAAATTTGTAGTTATGTCGTAAAACATGTTTAATATAATGTGCACCGATCAGGAATATGTTTATAAAAAGTGTTGTCTTTAAAATGCGCACCTTAATGCGCGACAGAAAGGTTGTTCAATATAATGCGCAACCTTACACTATATCTCAAAAAATAACATGATACATAGGAATAAATAAAATAATCTAAAAATCAATAATTTAATTACAGTAAATGTGATCGATCTGAAATTTTGATACATAGTTTTTATCATCGCCACCAAACTGCCTGCTAAATTTCAGATCGCTAGCGTACGAGGAAGTGGGTTAAAAATCGAAACAAAGTTTTGGCGACCGACAAGCAATCAAGGGTTCAACCAAGCAACCAGACACCACGAGTTAATATAAAGGATTTAAAAATAAAGGTGGCGACGTGGGCGCCCACAGCCCCTATTATAAAATACTTTGTGTACATTTCAGAAAGTTTAATATTTCGTATTTATCAAACAAGGACAAGTTAGTTGGGCTTTAGAAAAAGGTCGGCGCCGTAGGTGCCCTAAAAAAACAGTTCATTAATATAAAATAAATAGATTTCAGCTGAAAACTTCCGTCATTTTTGACGCTAGTCTTAAATATAAGCTCAAACAATGAAGTCATATAATATTTTTTACAGTGCTAATCACCACATGATTTTTTAACTGCTATATACTGTTGTACATCGTTCCTCAGCGTTCCACGGTGAGGAAGTTAATGACTTGGGCTTTTATATTATGTATGTAATCTGGAACTAGAAGCGGAATTCAAAATTTAAAAAAAAACGCGTTGCAGTAATGACGTGAAAGAATGCACTTAAATCATCTCTACAGCAAATACTAGGAACAAATAAATCAATTTAGAAATTTAGAAATCTCTTTTGTCACTAAAGCTTTGTACCGAGACTAAATGTATTATTGTGTTAGTGCTAATGTTTGCGAGAAACTATTTTGTTTAGCGTGTCACCCTTGAAATCAATGAAGTTTTAATGCTGTTTGGCGTTATACCGAAACTTCATCAACTTCAACCTTGCATGCAGCATGCGATTCAAAATTCCCTTTCATATTTTCGTGGCCATCGAGGAATGTTTGTTGAAGGTCTACTGCTAACCGCCAAGCACGAGGATAGGTCGAGTGCATGTCATTAAACTGAAGTCTGATGTACGCGGAGATCCATCAGACGTGTCCCATGGGATGGGAGGATGGAGGTCTCGCTTCGTTAAGTAAATTCTCCCCACGTTTCAGCGAGTCGGTGTAAGGAGCAGCCCCGTAAATATGTAGCCGCACGATGTATGCAAATACGACAAAATTGTACTTATTAGTTCTATAATTATGTCCGTGGTAACTAATAGTAGCAATTTTTGTACCGAGTTATGTTAATAAGAACAATTGATCTAATTTGCCGCTGAATAAAATCCGTATAAAATATTGATGTGGAAAATAGAATTTTTTAAAAACAAAGTATAAAATTGTATAAACTTGCTTTTAGAGCAGCGGTTCCCAACCTGTGGGTCGCGACCTCCAAAAGGGGTTGCGAGGGTTTTTCTGGGGGTCGTCAACAGTCGACTAAAATATTCACTTTTATGCGAATTTGCTCTATTTAGTAAAAACTTTATTAAAAATGACTTATTTAAATTTTATGGGGGGTCGCGGGTCACATGGCTTAAATAAAAAGGGGTCGCCACCCAAAAAAGGTTAGGAACCACTGTTTTAGAGCAATTGTTTAAAACAAATATTATTGATATATCTTTATATAGCTCTTTAAATAAATCTTCACGTTGTAAATGTGAAGACAATTGGGCGAACTTATATTCAACAAAAAATTTATCTCGTTAAATCTAACACTGTCGCCAAGTGCCCTAGTGTTAAAATGACACATGAAGAGTTTTAGCTTGCATTAAACTTTCAGCTTGTTTGACGCCCTTCTCCTATACTCTATACAAAAAGATTAACACATTTAAGCCGTATCATTCAGCTTATATTACAATACTCATTTGTCACTATTATAAGGTGCACTAACTTCAAAAAATATTTTTTTACGTCAGTCATTGTAATAGTTTAGAAAAGGTGTATATTACAAATGAATTTTCGCAATGTATATTTAAAAATTCACAATGTCAACGTTTCCGCTCTTAATAGATAGTTCGTTTATAATTTCACTGACTTTTGAGAATAATTGTATCTTCTTTATAATTAAAAACAAAACAGATACAAAGTAAACAATAACTACAAAAAATAGTAAGTTTTCGAAAAGTAGCGCTACGACTCCTGCGACACGTCTGCGTATATTAAAATTTAAAAATAATTTTATTAGAAACAAAATATGACAAAACATTTTTTTCTTGCAGATTTTTTCATGTTATGATTAATTTTTATCTACATATCGACAGCTAAGTAGAATATTTTAATTTTAAAGCTAAAATATAGTTAGCAAATGTATCAGTAAAAGGTTTACGCATTAAAATTGCAACACCTCTTTAACACAATCATCAAAGCTCAAACGAGTCAAAATGCACAGAAAGTCATTTAAAGAAAAATATCTTAGGGGCCGTCCATAAATGACGTCACGCCATTTTTGTCGATTTTTACCCCTCCCCCCCCTCGTCACACTTCGCCACAAAAATTTAGCCCCCCCCCCTCCCTTTCCAATATGAAGTCGAAAATCTTTGACACCCCCCCCCCTAAAAGCGGTATTATCTAATTTAAAATTAGCATGTTACAAATTACTTTTTTGTCATTTAAATATATATTTAGTGTAAGTGGGCACTCTTATATTCTAAAACGTGTGAAGCCATTGAAAAAGTCATAAAATAAATTGCAGGCAATCAAATATTTATGTTGAACTTTTGTTTAAAGTTTCGTGTTTTGATGTGACTTCACATTTCTTATACAACCCTTTCCCCCTCGTCACACATCGTCACAAATGCGTGATCACCTCCTCCCCTACGCGCGTGACGTCATTTTTGGACATATTTTAATTAATTTCTTAAATAGTCATGAGACACCTTTTAGATTGAGACAACTTATTACTTCATTATATTTTAATTCACATCATTTAAATATTTTTAAATGAACAGTACATTAAAAAGTGCATATGTTAGACGTAGTTGTGCGTATGAATATATACTCCTTTAGCTACTAGTGGAAATAATGTGTGTTCTGTTAGTCTTTCAATAAAAATTAGTTTTATATTTATTTTTAAAGTTATGATAATTCATTTTTTAAAAAGCTGACACCGTGTCTGACAAACAGTTCAGCTCCACAAAGTTTAAATGCCCATGTAACTTTTTTCCCCTCGAATTTACCACTACCTACAACAAGATAGAGTACATACTCGTTTTCGTTCTCTGTCTCAAAGGACTATGTCCCCGCAAACAGCCGGGTATTGTAAATAGTCGGCATCCCCTGTCGCCAGTCCGTATCGTAATGGGGATCTTATAGGTCAGCCGGCTCATCTAAGGGCCCGGAAGATTGACGGGAAAGGAAGGGGAAAGGAAAGGTCGTCAATGCACTAGGTATTCCACAATGACAAGCAGACAATGGCCTGGCTCTCAGCATACATCCATATTAGTTCTTTTCTCTTTTTTCTGGGGTTCTAGATGTTTCTCTGCTTCGGAATACCTAGGAATGTTTCCCGTGTAATGTTGAAGGCTGTAAATAGTAAGGAACAAAGCGTGTATTTTAAAATTTATAACACAGTGATGTGCTTCATTACTTGCGCTATCTATATGTACGAGAAATGAAGTTCTATAAACAGATGAGAATGTTTGAAAAAATTTGTAATTTTAGCTATAAGTTCAAAATGGTTAAAACTCGAACAATCGATTTGTCTAGTTTTAACTATTTTAAAAATTTTATGTTGGTTTCTTTGGGAAATATGGGACAGTCTTTTGATTCATAAACCTTCAAGATATCTATATATATAAAATATGAATGCATATGTGACTGCTTAATGCTTCACTGTTTTATTCTTGTTAGCAACACAATTGTCATTCAGTTGTAAATTATCAGACTATTCAGCTTAAAAAAAAACGAGCTTACAATACTCATTTCAAAATAGCCAGCTTCCAATAAACATTACAAAAAATAACCAGCTTACAATTCCCATTTTAAAATAACCAGTTTACAATTTCTAACTTAAAATAACCAGCAGGTGAAACCTTAAAAGAAGAAACGAAATAATTAACTTTGATGGTTAAATTAGTTTGATAAAAATCCGTTTGAATTAACGTGGGTGCATGTGTACCATATAGAAAGTACAAGTGAAAATATATTTTAATTTTAATTCACACACATTCAGTGTCCTTACCAGAGTTTGCTTTCTAATTTTTTTTCACAATTAGTTTTTATAGTCAGTTTCATGTGAAATAGCGCAATCTTACAATTGTGCCATTACCGTCAAACTGTAGATGCTACTTGCTGAAACAATAAATGGCGCAGATATTTTGGTTTATTGATTAAAGGGATTCAGTGAAACGCAATATCAGATGCCTAAGTGTAGAACTACGTTGTTCAGCTGCCTCTTTCAGCCGTAATAATGATATAACTGTTTGCGCACCAGACCTTGGCAGATCCGAAAGTCGTGATGTTGTTTCGACACCAAGTGATAATAAAGACGTCAAGGCCATGGGCACATTGACATGAGCCTTTATAGCCTCGACGGCTAGCTGTAGCAGCTTCATTAAAACACTGTTACCGAAATGAAAGCACGTCGCCATAAACTCACTTTATTTCTAACAGATAAATTCCACGAAATGTTTGCTGCGTTTCCCCCCCCCACTTAGCCTTATTGACTATTGGCCAAGCAGTATTGTGATTTCACTTACTACCATTCAAAGCCGGCGTAAGGGTGGACCAAAGCTGGACTTAGCGTCCATCGAATAAATGTGTAACAATTTCATGGGAGCAGATAGCATTGATACAATTTGTGCGACTCGGTTAATACTAGGATAAGTTCTGCCTGCTCGGCTTTGATGGCAGCTCAGTAAGAGAGAGATAAATCTCCGTGTTGAGGTTATGAGCATCATTGTTGTCGGGTGGTGAGGGTCAGTGTAAACTGTGTCCACTAGGTGCGTTAAGTCGTGCTGCGACACGGGTGGGTTTCGGGGGTTCAAGGGGGGGGGGCTTTATGTAGCGTGTGTGTGTGTGTTATGAGTAGAGCGTGAAAGCGCTGTGTAAGGTCGTCTGTAATATGGTGAGATAAATGTAGTACTTGGAAGGATCAATTGACACAGTACTGTCGGGCACTCTGTTATATGAGTGTGTTTTAATACAGGATTATTTGTGATGGTATATATGTGTATCTAATATATTTCTATATTATATATCTATATATATATATATATATATATTAATATATCAATATACATATTTCCCGTTGTCTGTATGGTTGTAATGCAACGTAATGCTGTTAGGTGGCGTTGCGATGGATGTGATGCTGTTAGGTAGCGCTGCGATCAATTTTGTTTTATAGTGTTACACCAAAAATAACACTTTTCATACGTTCCGCATAAAATTGTTCAATATGATAATAAATGAATAAAATAAAAAAAAATTTAAAAAGTTATGTATTACGTTATTTTTTAATCTAATGTGTATTTATTTCAAAAACTTCCGTCATTTTTGACGGTTGATACGCTCAGAGGCGTCACTAGGGTGGGTGTCACCCGGGGCGGTAGCTCATGGTGTCACCCCTTCACGACTGAAGGGGCCGTCCATAAATGACGTCACGCGAGGTTGCCGATATTTACCCAACCCTCCCCCAGCGTCATACTTTGTCACAAAAACTTAGACCCCACCCCTTTTTTACGATATGACGTCACAAATCTTTGACACCCCTCCCCGAAGCCGTATTTTCTCAATAAAAATTAGCATGTTGCAAATTATTTTTTGTCATTTAAATATGTATTTAGGGTAAGTCTGCACTGTAATATCGTAACACGCGTGAAGTCATTGAAAACGTAATTAAATAAATGGTTAACAATCAAATATTTAAGTGGAACTTTTATTTAAAGTTTCACGTTTGTGATGTGACATCACATTTCTTAAACACCCCCCTCCTCGTACCACATCGTCACAGATGCGTGGACCCCTTCTATGATGGATTAAAAGGGGGGGGGTTGCTGAATGGGCTAAAGCCCCCAATAGTTTAAGGGCCCCCAAACTTTTTATGAATTATAGTGTATAATAAAGATGCAGACCATTATGTTTGTACGAATCCCTGAAAATGCCTTGGACAGTCATACGGCAATGCTGCAAATGAGTAGGAAGTATAACGGAAACCAGGCTATTCTTCGTGAGAAGTGCATTGTAGCTCATTATGTGCCGTGCACAGCTCATTACTTTAATTTGGTTGGGAAAAGAGCAGCAGGTTGTCCTACTGCGATCAGATTTTTTTGTCTTCTGCAAAATCTTTATACCCGACTTGTTGCATCTACTCATCGTTGACAGGTACTTAAAAAACATATGAAATTGATACATGCTAACAAAGCATTGTCTGACACAAGATGGTCAGCCTGACATTATGCTGTAAGTTCTGTTAATAGCTCATACCATGAGAATATCGCAGCACTGGAAGAATTAGCAACGAATGAAAATCAGCCACGTGACTGCCGACTTGAAGAAGAAGGATTTCTAAAGGAAATTGAAATACTGGAAGTCGCTATTTTACTTGAAATTTGGGAAAAAATTTTAGAAAGGAAGTCTCTCATTGAGTTTGTTAAAAAAATAGCATTCTTAATTTTTATTCATATTAAGACAAAGGAAAGGAAAAGTCCGTGGTAAAAACAGTGTAAACAATCTTCAATACTATCAAACAAAAAGAAAGCTTCAGTTTGATAAAGGGACATCAACAAAAACAGTATTCTCCTGGAGAAAAAAAATCAAGATTGAGGTATTTCTGGTAATCATTGACAAACTTTCTTAAGCCCTACAACATTGGTTAGGTGCATATAAATACATCCATGAGAAATTTGGCTTTCTTACAAACTAACTGAGCTCAGCACTTTCGCCACCCGATGGGCAGCAGCCAAGTTAATGGAAGAACATTCAAGTGTCGAAGTTTTGTGACTCGAGATCAGCCCTCGAAGTCCTGGCTAGTGAGAAGCGTAGTACCCACTTGGTTGACGCCATCTTGGAGGACGTGGGTAGGCTCGAAAGACTTGGAGGTAAGGTAACAGTGCAGTGGATCCCGAGCCACGTGAATGTTAACGGCAATGAAAAGGCAGACTCCCTGGCCAAAGCAGGAGCGGCCCTGCCCCAACCAGAGGCCCCAGTCACTTATCTTGGGGCTAAAACCTGGCTAAAGGACCACTTCCGGAATAAGTGGTACCAGGAGTGGGCTGACAACACGACAGCCAGGGGGGTATTCGCTAACATGCCCAGGCCGAGCAGTTCAGACCAGTGGTGGAACCTGAGTCGCAAACACCAGAGTTTAGTGACTCAGATGAGAACAGAACACTGCTCAACCAACTCATACTTTCACAGGCTAGACCACAACAGGGACTCGAACTGCCGTCATTGCAGCCAAGCCTCTGAGACGGTCGTACACCTGGTGACGTCTTGCCCGGCGCTTGATATGGCCGGGGGGTGAGGGAGGCGGAAGAGTCCCATGTAAAGACAATGTTGTATGGCAATGCTCAACTGATGGAGCAGATTGCCCAGGTACTAGCCAAGGCCTTAAGAGATTAGTCTCAGGCCTACAGAATATGTGTTTAGTTTAGTTTAGTGATTTCGAAGAAGGGGTCGGGTAAATCCGAAGCAACCGTTTCGCCCCCCTCAATTTACTAGCAACGCCATCGAGCGGTGCCGGTTTAGGGCCAGGAGCGCCAGTACGGATTAGCAAAAAGTGCCGCGAAGAACGCATTGGACGCCAGCTCTGAGGAAACCTTCCAGTGGGGGTTGCACCCTAGGTAGGTCTTTGATGATCCCCCGGTCTGCGGCGGTCCTAACCATGGAGACCCGTGTGCTTTGCCGGGATGGCGCCAAAGTGGTAGCGGGTCGTAGTAGGAAATTCCATAACCTCCTTGTGAGGGCAACTTAGTGGGAGGCATCTTCGACTGTATGTCCTGGATGCCCAGGTGGTCGCTTCAGAAGCGACCGCTTTTTTTTGGGGGGGGGTGTCCAGCTGTTACGTCCCTTTGGTGGCCAGATGGCTAAGGGGGGCCTTCCGGGAAGATCCATAAAGAGCACTAGGCTCGGGGCTTCTGATTTTCTTCCACATGTAGGTTCATGAGTGATTTCGAAGACTGCTTACCTTCAGAATTAGTCCAATTTTCAGAACTCTTCAAAAAGTTATTGTCCAGCCCCAGGCTCATGGTAAGGAAAAGGAATTAGCACAAAACGAAACTCAAAAAACTTGCACAGAGCTAACAAAAAATTATGCTTTTGAATGAGCTATATTTCACACAGTCCTTTACAAATGTACACATCGCACTTCGCATCTATCTTTCAATGATCACATCAAACTGCAGTTTAGAGCGATCCTTTTCAAATTTGAAAAGAATATATGTTTTAGAATTTGCATGGGACGAAAAAGGCTCAATATGCTCTCTCTAATGAGCATTGAAAAGGAACTTGTAAGCTTACTCAGCTTTATTGACTTGATTGAAAACTTCGCCATTTGAAAAATTCGCAAACGAAAGTTGTAGGTTGAGATAATAATCATACATATTTTTCAATAATTTTTGTTATTTCAAATAGAGAAAAGAATTCGTTACCTCGTGATTTTGTTTTTTTAAAATACGGAATAACGCGTAATACTATTCTTTACGGGGGCGCGTTCATAAGCACTAAACAGCGTAAGTCGGGATGGGACCGTCGTAACCGGAGGACTACCTGTATATAAACATGCATATCTATGCTTTCACGCCTTTAATAAATAAATATATATATAAAAAATATAATCTCAAAGACATTGAAATCATAATTTTACTCAAGAAAAACATCTACAAAGAAAACCCATCTTTTGATTTTTTTTCTTTTGGGGTGATAAAAATCGTAGGAGGGGGGATTCGTTCATGCTGTCGGTTTGTGCAAGCCCAAATGGCTTTACATCTTTTAAAACAGAAGACACTGCCTCTTTCATTCCAGCCTTTTTTAAAGATCTATCTGCTGCGACTATTTCTTTTCTTTTTTTCCTAATTTGTTTTAATGTTGTTCGCGTGTTGGGACTGTTTTATTATTGCAAATTAACTGATATTTTTTAATAAGAATTTTCGCGTTTAACGTATTTCATTGTATTTCTTAATTTCTTTCTAGATTAAAAAATTTGTCATCTTTTGGTTTCTGACATAAAATCGTACACAGTAAAATTTTAGGCTCGGGTGTCACCCCCTGATGGGTGTCACCCGGGGCGGCCCGCCCCCCCCCGCCCCCCCTAGTGACGCCACTGGATACGCTAGTATATAATATAATAGCCCAAGTCACAGGTTGTTTGGATATGTATCACTATGACGTCATTTTTTGAGTTTATATTTTAATACAAGGCGTGCATCGGAAGGCGCGCAAAAAGGTGTGCAAAATAATTATAAATTAAAGACGCGCTGTAAAAAAAAACGTCATTGTTTTAACTGATATTTTAATTTTGGAAAAGGAACAATGTAAAAATAGGATTTGAGGATTTATAATTATAAAATACTTTGTGTACATTTCAAGAAGTTTAATATTAAGTATTTATCAAACAATGATAACTTAGTCGGGCTTTTGAAAAAAGTGGGCGCCATAGGTGCCATGGCGCCCCAGCGCAACCTAGTCTAATATCTAAAGCTCATTTGTTGTTTGTATCCTTGTATGTTTGTATGTTTCACTTTTCGACTGTAAGTTCCACAATCTCGGAAAAACCAAATGACGGACGGGGACCAAATTTGGAAGGACGGTTCATTTTAACCTGCAGATGGTTTTGGTATATTTTGTTGTAATTGTCCCTTTTGCCCGAAAGCCATCAATTTAAAGATCAGAAAATGTTGAGACAAATAGAGGAATATTAAATCTCATTTCGATATTGAACAGCTTCATGAGGACATTCAAAACGAGTTCATTTTGGTGCGGTATTTTTTCCAATACTTTATTTGAGCGGAGCGCTTTCAAAAATCTTTTATTGTCCAATTATGGTGCGCACATTTTCGTGTTCGTATCTTAAATTGAGCTGAGTGGCACAAAGCAGCTGCCTTTTTTACGGGTACTATTATCAAAATGGTTGGTAATAGATAAATCTGATAAATAACTTGGCCAAAAAATAGTAATAACCAGCAACTAATACTGGGGAAAAGGGTCAGCACAGTCCCGCTACAAAGTGCGGGTATATTTCTTGTACGTATAAATATATCTATCCATCTATCTATCTATCTATCTATCTATCTATCTATCTATCTATCTATCTATCTATCTATCTATCTATCTATCTATCTATCTATCTATCTATCTATCTATCTATCTATCTATCTATCTATCTATCTATCTATCTATCTATCTATCTATCTATCTATCTATCTATCTATCTATCTATCTATCTATCTATCTATCTATCTATCTATCTATCTATCTATCTATCTATCTATCTATCTATCTATCTATCTATCATCTATCTATCTATCTATCTATCTATCTATCTATCTATCTATCTATCTATCTACTATCTATCTATCTATCTATCTATCTATCTATCTATCTATCTATCTATCTATCTATCTATCTATCTATCTATCTATCTATCTATCTATCTATCTATCTATCTATCTATCTATCTATCTATCTATCTATCTATCTATCTATCTATCTATCTATCTATCTATCTATCTATCTATCTATCATCTATCTATCTATCTATCTATCTATCTATCTATCTATCTATCATCTATCTATCTATCTATCTATCTATCTATCTATCTATCTATCTATCTATCTATCTATCTATCTATCTATCTATCTATCTATCTATCTATCTATCTATCTATCTATCTATCTATCTATCTATCTATCTATCTATCTATCTATCTATCTATCTATCTATCTATCTATCTATCTATCTATCTATCTATCATCTATCTATCTATCTATCTATCTATCTATCTATCTATCTATCTATCTATCTATCTATCTATCTATCTATCTATCTATCTATCTATCTATCTATCTATCTATCTATCTATCTATCTATCTATCTATCTATCTATCTATCTATCTATCTATCTATCTATCTATCTATCTATCTATCTATCTATCTATCTATCTATCTATCTATCTATCTATCTATCTATCTATCTATCTATCTATCTATCTATCTATCTATCTATCTATCTATCTATCTATCTATCTATCTATCTATCTATCTATCTATCTATCTATCTATCTATCTATCTATCTATCTATCTATCTATCTATCTATCTATCTATCTATCTATCTATCTATCTATCTATCTATCTATCTATCTATCTATCTATCTATCTATCTATCTATCTATCTATCTATCTATCTATCTTTGTTTCTCTAAATCGTTATATATACAAGGCTTGAAGGTATTTAAATAAATAAAGGGTTAGCCACTTAAAACTCACGACCTGATGGTCAGTTCAGTTCCGAATGAAGGTGTGGGAGTTAATGGTCCCACCTGTGTCACATTCAGCTTGACTTAAAAATGATACTCAACATAACACAGTCCAATGACGTATGACTACGAGTGTGCCACCTTATACAATGTGATACAAGGTGTATCGTGCACCCATGATGCTCTACTGGGTTTTCCAGATGCATTTAAAAAAAAGATGATTGACTTAAGTGGACTAACATAATTGTGTCTGAAAAGTTAAGTTAATTTTTTTTTCAATAGTTCTTATGAAATTATACAACTACTAGTTGTTTTTTTCCCCTATTTTCCCCTTACTTCTATAACTTGAAGATCGACTTATACCAAATTAATTATTACCCCCGGATAGATACCATTTCAATTATCGGCCATTGTCTCGGACCGCAAAAAAGGGATTTGAATTTTGTGGTACTCAGTCGTTTTGAGCGATATTTCAAAATAATGTGTTGTTTTCATAATTTAATAGAAACATAGACGAGCTTCCTAGTGGTTTTAATTTAAAATATCATATAATGTCAAAATTGCATGGAAAAATTGTTTGCTTGGTACCAAACCAAAGAACATGTTTTTCTCCACACGACACACTACTTTTCCTGAAGCTATTTTATAAATTGCAATGACGGCGTTGACGTTCAATTGACGGGTGGGGAATCAAAACCATCGCGCGTCTTCCGCACAAATACCGTACTTTACCACAAATTAATTCAAAATTATATAAACATCAATGAAGGCCTATTATATAATTCATAATGATACCATTTTTATAGCATACGATCCGTTTTTATTATAGAAAAGATTGAGTCAAAAGAGGTTAAGCATTTTAGTCATATTGTGGTACCTAATAATTAACTACTGGTAACAGAAAATGAGACGGATGGTTTCAGCTGAGAAAGACCCACAACTGCTGGTTTTTCGGCGTTGAGGTGAAAGGTCACAGGCAGGTCAGATACACTACATGGGCTGTAGCACTAGAGATAATGATGATGCTGTTCGTTCTGTTCTCTTATTAATTGTGTTAGAGTTATGTATCGGGAATCTTGTAACTGATTTAATTTTCCATATTTACAAAGCCTTCCAAAAAAAAACAACACTTGGCGCCGATAGCTGGAGGCAGACATCAAGAGATTTGGTCCAAACTTAAAGATGAAGGAGAGACTGGCCCGGGATAAGGATGCCTGGATGACTCTTGTAGGGGGGCCTATGCACTTGGAAGGATAGCAGACGTCGAATGTGATCGAATGCTGCTCCTCAATTCGAGAAGGCTTAGAACATTTACAAAGTATTATAAGGACATATCTTTATTTAGTAGCCGTTTTGGATTTTCCTCTATTTGCATCATATGTTAATGTTGTCTCTAAATCAAAGTTCAATATGAAAGCTCCTTTTCGGAGAACATAGATGGTGTTTTCTATTTGATTGGTTGCTTTGAAATGTCTTGTTATGCTAAATTTTGGATCATTGGGCCCAGTGCAATTGGAACTTACAGGGAATGTCACCTTTGCCGCTTTCGGTTTAGCTTTTCCAATACTTTTTGATCATTTTCCCTTGGATTTTTTGTTAGCTTTATTTGAACTTTTTTTTTACTGCCGCAACGATGATTTCAAAATATATTTTAAAAAGTCATAAGTAAGCATAGCCGAAAAAAATATTTTCTTCTACACTTCACCGATAAATTGTTTCCACATTTCATAGAATCGTTGGTTATTTTCCTTTTCTGCAGTCTATAGAATATATCCGTACCAGTTAACCTTTAGCCTAACCGCCATTTTATCTGACCTAGCTGTCAAGCATGAAATGTCATTTGTTCTCGCGGACAACCGAAAAGTCTGACCTTAAATCCCGCGTCCTTGTCGGTTAAACCCCCCTGGCATACATTTTTAATGGCCACTTATTGATTAGTAGACAGTTGACTCAGTGTCAAGACGGACAGCCACACGATAACTTCATTCGCTGTCGTGTGACGCTGATGACGCGCCGCTTTCAGACATTTTTCTTTGCATTTGACTACGTCACACACTGGGCAACGGTTCAAAATGTAATTAGTGTTTGTTATTCCACGTGCGGCTCGTCGTGTTTCTCCAGCTTCAATCAGTTTCTCTGAAATACATTGCGGTCTGTTTTAACTTGATCATAAAGCAAAACTTATCTTTGCCCCTTTCTCTTTCCCTCCTTTTCTCTCTCTCTTTCTCTCGCTCTCTCTCTCATACAAACACACACACACAGACATACACTCTCTAACTCTTTCTGTCTCTTTCTCTTCCCCTCCTTCTATCTATCTCTCTCTCTCTCTCTCTCTCTCTCTATCTCTTTCTCTCTCACACACACACACAGACACACACAATCTCTGTCTCTCCTTTGTAAACAAGAATCTCCAGCCTCAACAAAAAAAATAGTATTAAAGAACGACACATCATATTATCATTGAGGTAAAAACTCAAAGATTCAATTATCATTTTCTGACAGGAAGACGTTCGGGGAATCGAACGCTCCCAAGATTTTCACATTAAAAAAGGGGAAACATTAAAGGGGAGAATAACTCTCTGCAACTTAATTCAGTCATTTCCAGCTCGTTATTGAAGACGGAATAAAAGTAGGCGAACAGTAACTATGTCAAGGCCGAGCTGGAGAACTCAACATAACAAGTCGATTAATTTACTATTATATGGTCTCCACAGACTCTATGTCGTGCCCATATTTTTCTCCCCAGACTCTATCTCATGGCCATAACGGTCTCCCTAGACTCTATCTCATGGCCATAACGGTCTCCCTAGACTATATCTCATGGCCACAACGGTCTCCCTAGACTCTATATCATGGCCATAACGGTCTCCCTAGACTATCTCATGGCCAGAACGGTCTCCCAAGACTGTATCTCATGGCCATAACGGTCTCCCTAGACTCTATCTCATGGCCATAACGGTCTCCCTAGACTCTATCTCATGGCCATAACGGTCTCCCAAGACTGTATCTCATGGCCATAACGGTCTCCCAAGACTGTATCTCATGGCCAAGCGGTCTCCCTAGACTCTATCTCATGGCCATAGCGGTCTCCCTAGACTCTATCTCATGGCCATAACGGTCTCCCAAGACTGTATCTCATGGCCAAGCGGTCTCCCTAGACTCTATCTCATGGCCATAGCGGTCTCCCTAGACTCTATCTCATGGCCATAACGGTCTCCCTAGACTCTATCTCATGGCCATAATGGTCTCCCAGACTCTATCTCATGGCCATAACGGTCTCCCTAGACTCTATCTCATGGCCATAGCGGTCTCCCTAGACTCTATCTCATGGCCAAGCGGTCTCCCTAGACTCTATCTCATGGCCATAACGGTCTCCCTAGACTCTATCTCATGGCCATAGCGGTCTCCCTAGACTCTATCTCATGGCCATAACGGTCTCCCTAGGCTCTATCTCATGGTCATAACGGTCTCCCTAGACTCTATATCATGGCCATAATGGTCTCCCTAGACTCTATGGTTCATACAGTAACTAGCATGTATCAGATTCTAGTCGTCACAATCATTTTGAAGTATCAGACCCAGTGGCGTAGCTAAGGATTTGTAGAGATTTGGGCGATCGGGGGGGGGGCTTGGCCTCTTTGGTGGCCCTGCATACAGGGTGGTGGAATAATATTTAATGTAAAAAAATTCTGACACTCCTTTGGGGGCCCCCACTTGTAGGCCCTGGAATAATTTAGAATTTGGAACCCATCCCCTAGCTACGCCACTGATCAGACTCTGCAGTTCAGACCTTAGACCGTCATTTAGAACATAGACCGACCACAATGCAGAGTATCTCCTTCTCGCAGCCGTCTACCAGACTCCACCAGAGACTCAAACAATGGTTTGAAACTAACTCTCATTAAAAAGGGCAATTTTGTTTTCTTCTTTTCTTACAATATGATTTTTAAAAAAGCAAATTCACGTGGTAAAAGCAAGACAATTATAAAAAAAATATTTTAACAGGGGGGAAGGGGAGGGGATAAATAATAAGTCTAGGAGACTTGTGCTGTTATCGTACTTTTCCGTGATGAATTCTGGATGAACTTTGAAAGCTTGGTATGAAATAACTTTAACAGTGCTCATAACATTCCATTATTGAGTTTATAATGTATCACAGGGAAGCGTGACCATACTAATGTCAGTGTATTGTTAGTTTATAATATATGACAGGGTAGAGTGACCATACTAATGTCAGTGTATTGATAGTTTATAATATATGACAGGTAGAGTGACCATACTAATGTCAGTGTATTGTGAGTTTATAATATATGACAGGGTAGCTTGACCATACTAATGTCAGTGTATTGATAGTTTATAATATATGACAGGGTAGAGTGACCATACTAATGTCAGTGTATTGATAGTTTATAATATATGACAGGGTAGAGTGACCATACTAATGTCAGTGTATTGATAGTTTATAATATATGACAGGGTAGAGTGACCATACTAATGTCAGTGTATTGATAGTTTATAATATATGACAGGGTAGAGTGACCATACTAATGTCAGTGTATTGTGAGTTTATAATGTATAACAGGGTAGCTTGACCATACTAATGTCAGTGTATTGATAGTTTATAATATATGACAGGGTAGAGTGACCATACTAATGTCAGTGTATTGTGAGTTTATAATGTATAACAGGGTAGCTTGACCATACTAATGTCAGTGTATTGATAGTTTATACTATATGACAGGGTAGAGTGACCATACTAATGTCAGTGTATTGTTAGTTTATAATATATGACAGGTTAGAGTGACCATACTAATGTCAGTGTATTGTTAGTTTATAATATATGACAGGGTAGAGTGACCATACTAATGTCAGTGTATTGATAGTTTATAATATATGACAGGTTAGAGTAACCATACTAATGTCAGTGTATTGATAGTTTATAATATATGACAGGTTAGAGTAACCATACTAATGTCAGTGTATTGTGAGTTTATAATGTATGACAGGGTAGCTTGACCATACTAATGTCAGTGTATTGATAGTTTATACTATATGACAGGTTAGAGTGACCATACTAATGTCAGTGTATTGATAGTTTATAATATATGACAGGGTAGAGTGACCATTACTAATGTCAGTGTATTGTGAGTTTATAATGTATAACAGGGTAGCTTGACCATACTAATGTCAGTGTATTGATAGTTTATAATATATGACAGGGTAGAGTGACCATACTAATGTCAGTGTATTGTGAGTTTATAATGTATAACAGGGTAGCTTGACCATACTAATGTCAGTGTATTGATAGTTTATACTATATGACAGGGTAGAGTGACCATACTAATGTCAGTGTATTGTTAGTTTATAATATATGACAGGTTAGAGTGACCATACTAATGTCAGTGTATTGTTAGTTTATAATATATGACAGGGTAGAGTGACCATACTAATGTCAGTGTATTGATAGTTTATAATATATGACAGGTTAGAGTGACCATACTAATGTCAGTGTATTGATAGTTTATAATATATGACAGGTTAGAGTAACCATACTAATGTCAGTGTATTGTGAGTTTATAATGTATGACAGGGTAGCTTGACCATACTAATGTCAGTGTATTGATAGTTTATACTATATGACAGGTTAGAGTGACCATACTAATGTCAGTGTATTGATAGTTTATAATATATGACAGGGTAGAGTGACCATTACTAATGTCAGTGTATTGTGAGTTTATAATGTATAACAGGGTAGCTTGACCATACTAATGTCAGTGTATTGATAGTTTATAATATATGACAGGGTAGAGTGACCATACTAATGTCAGTGTATTGTGAGTTTATAATGTATAACAGGGTAGCTTGACCATACTAATGTCAGTGTATTGATAGTTTATACTATATGACAGGGTAGAGTGACCATACTAATGTCAGTGTATTGTTAGTTTATAATATATGACAGGTTAGAGTGACCATACTAATGTCAGTGTATTGTTAGTTTATAATATATGACAAGGTAGAGTGACCATACTAATGTCAGTGTATTGATAGTTTATAATATATGACAGGTTAGAGTGACCATACTAATGTCAGTGTATTGATAGTTTATAATATATGACAGGTTAGAGTAACCATACTAATGTCAGTGTATTGTGAGTTTATAATGTATGACAGGGTAGCTTGACCATACTAATGACAGTGTATTGATAGTTTATACTATATGACAGGTTAGAGTGACCATACTAATGTCAGTGTATTGATAGTTTATAATATATGACAGGGTAGAGTGACCATTACTAATGTCAGTGTATTGTGAGTTTATAATGTATAACAGGGTAGCTTGACCATACTAATGTCAGTGTATTGATAGTTTATAATATATGACAGGGTAGAGTGACCATTACTAATGTCAGTGTATTGTGAGTTAAATGGTCTAAATAAAAATAATCTATAAAAAAAGTTGTTGAAAAACAACAAAGAACATCATAAGTCTGTAGTGGTGGAAGAGTTTTAAAAGATATGATTGTATTCTTTTAATCTGCCCTGAGCACGAGCGTGAGCACATAGACTGTTTACTTTGAATGCATTGTTGTCTGGGACCATTAAGAATGGTATGAAACAAAGTCCTGGTTTTAACCCAGTCATCTACGTATTGTCTTTGGTGTTGTTATTGTACCCACAAACAATAACATGAATTCAAATGAGCAATACAACGTTGTCTATTATAATTTGTCGTCTAATTTAAATAATAATAAATAATACTCTCGTTATTTAACATCGTTTCTTGTGTTAACCTCATGGCTAATTTCTTGATCTCTCTGGGCACTTCCGTAGTTCAATATTGTGGCCACTTCTTTCATCTGCATATTAAGTTTTTCTGACAGAGTGTTAATTAACGTTGAAAGCTTTTTGACCGAAACGTTGGTTAGTGGTCTCCTTTAAAAAAAAACAATTATACTTTTTTTGCATCAAGTGAGAATTTTTTATAATGAACAAAGAACGACTTAACAATGTGTCATCTTTATATGAAATATTTGTGTATACGTTGTTTTGTTTAAGGAAGCAATGATGATTTGGCCGAATTAATCTTTGTTGATATCTTCCACCCCATTACTGTGGCGCTACAGCCCATATAGGGCCGTGGCCTGCCTGACAACTTCCTTCTACCCATGCCTTTCTCCTCCAACAATAGATGCCCAGTTGCTTTAGATCTTTCTCTACAGCATCTATCCACCTAAGCCTAGGTCTTCCCTTGAGCCGTTTTCTTCTGAGGTTTTGGTGGTATCCCCTTTTTGTGTGTGTCCCCCATAATCTCGCGGTCGTAGGGGGTTCTAATGTTTCCATTAGAACTTTCTCGGGGCTTGGTAGACCTTGGCGGCGCCCATCTTCCCTCCAGTTCAGCTGAGGACTTTTTAGCAATAGTCAATCATCAACATTTTTATTGTGGCTTTAACGTGGGCTAGATCCCACGCCCCTCAGCTTGTGAGGAGAGATCACTTTTGACTTCGCTATAAAGAACCCTCTTTGCTCCTCTGTAGTTAGTCATTCTTTGTAAGTGTCCTACCCAGTGCAGTTTGCCTTTTTTAATTTCCTGGTATAGACTGAAAATTTCATGGTTGTGATTGATATGTTAACTCATTCATTTTTGGCACGGCAGAACATCGATTCAGTACTAAATTAAAATGCGAGGTTCTTGTGTTACTGACAATAACTATATATTTGTAATAGGTATTTTTCTCGTGTTGGGGACTAGAAATTTAAATTAAACATTTCATTCAAATGATTTTAACCAAAACCGTGTGTTTTGAAGCCATGTGACTTTTCAATTATCTTCACCGGGAAACAAAAACTTAAGATAAAATAGAAATAAATGTAGCCTGTCCAGGCCGAGATAAAGACGACGCGAATCTTCTGTAGGAGATTACGACTTAAGAAACTAACAGTAAAACTGCGTGCGGTAAACACAGAGCAGATATGAACCATTATCTACGAATATAATTTTTTAATCGAGAGCAATTTTATTCAAATAATCATGGGTGCCGTCCGTAAAGTACGTCACGCTATTTTTGACCATTTTTAACCCCGCCCCTCCAACCTGTCACAAACTGTCACAAATCTCGGAACCCCCCCCCCTAAAGTACGTCACACTTTCAAACAAAAATTATTTTTTTTATTAACAAATAATTAAAATTTTATAAAAAACACCGTGACACCACACATGGCCGGACACAACCTCCCCCCTTCACAAACTGTCACACTTTCTTACACCCCCTCCCCCAATCTGGAGCGTGACGTACTTTATGGACGGCCTCATGTGTAATTACTCTCGAAACTGGATCACGACCATATTTTGAAATGTAGTGTAAGACGAAAGTGTGTGTCTTGGGGGTATTGATTGATGTCTCTGCACCTACTGCCGATTCGTTGTCACTCAGATCTACTCCCATTTACTACTAAAATTGAAAAAACATAATTTCTGTAAAGTCTACATGAAATGGCCACTTCAGACTAACTAGCCAATGGTCACCACGGACTAACCAACCACAAGCGCAATCTGTCCTTTTTTTCCCGCTAAGAGAAACGTCTGTTTACAGCCAAGCTCAGAAAATCTATTTCCCCAAATCGTGTTTGTATTCACTCTTAGACAGTTAGCCGGCAATCTTCTTCTACGTTGTCTGCCTGTCTGCTCCAGTCCAGTTTGCACCATACTTCAATTTATCCTGCTGATGGTACCTTATAAACTTTATGCACTGGAGATGTACACTCAATAGCAACACTAATTTTACACACAGTGCTTTGATTCCTAACGACGTAGTTTTAGTTTGATTATTGTATCTACACTCACTCCTATCTCAATCCCAATATCTTGACAGCAGGCGAACCGTAGCATACCCATGGGCCTTAATTAAAGTGTACTCTTGTGAAACTTCACTCTTTGTAGACCTATGGAGATCCTATCACTTAAAAGAAAAACCGGTCTCTAAAATATTTGTGCTTTAATTAACCTCTGTGAATGAATGAAAAATAGAGATTTGTTTGCTTTGAAACCCTCCCCCCCCCCAACCAAAAAAAGCAATTGTTTAAAGAGAGCATGTTATGACGGACAGCGTGGTCGAAGAAGAGGGTGGGGAGCAGTCTCCCACATTTTGGAATATTCTTCTTTACATTTTCAGCCAACTGTCAAGCGTTTTTACTTGATGTGTTGTGACAGCTTATACTGGTGCGTATCTTCTGTACGCCACTGGATGGGGTTGGTAATAGAGTCGTGACAGCTCAGACTGGTGCCTACCTTCTGTACGCCACTGGATGGGGTTGGTAATATAGGTGTGAGAACCAGCAATCTTCGTTTTTGCTTTTATGAAATCCATTTTCTAATTGACACACAGTGCGGCCTCTGGGGAGGTGTCTGGTGGCTGTCAATGTAAACACAACGAGGGAAGGTAACGTTAATACTAGGGACGTATTTCAGAACGATTCAGAGCGTAGGGAAGTGACCAGAGGCGATCATTAGTCGCTGGCTGACAAAAAAGGTCTGGTGTCGTGTATTAAAAAGAAGAGATTGGGACAGAAGTCGTCAGGGCAACGCTGATGATTCTTTATGGTCTTACAATAGGCTTCCATTGAAAACATTAAAGAATTGATGTGGGTTCAAAAAAGATGATATTGAAAATTTGGCTCGAAAGAAAATAGTGACAAGGATGTGTTTCTTAATGGAGCTATCTATTCATTTTTGGTAATAAAAGAAAATGGGCGTGATAACGGGATTAGACATAGCGAGACTATTGAAAAAGCAAAATCCGGAGAATTGCAACAGCTAAAATGTCTTTTGTAATATGCATTACCTTACATTGTTTCATCCTGTGTTCAAACATGTTCGCATAGCTAATAAAACTTTTAAGACTAATTTTATTTTTGGTTAAATTTTATACGACAAAGTTTTTAAAAATCAATTGTGGAAAACATTCATCTGTAAGTAAAATAGAAGCATTTGGCTATTTATGATATCATTTTTAAAAAAATATTTTTTTTTGTTGAGTTCTCTTTAATTTGATACACTTAGAAACGTGGTGTTTGTTAACTTAGAAAAAAAGCTATAATAATCTGATCTTATCGTAAGAAATCACTAGATCATTCGATGAGCCATACATGTGTACATACAATACCTTAAAAATATTTAAACTTGAAGAAGTCACAACTTCCAGATCTTGGCACGGCGGTCGGAACTATTTCTCATTCAGATTTGGAATCAATTAATTTTTTTAAAATAATGATCAAACCGATGAGAAATTTCAAATAATGTTTTTCATGAAAGTGCTCGTTAAGCCAGTGAGGTTTTCAAAATACTCAAGGAACTGAATAAAGATAGCCCCCAGAGCTATTCAATCAGCACGTCCAGACAGCTACTAACATTAAACAATAGTTGCTAGGATACAAAAGGAAACTTCCGGTATCGTCAACGGGAAACAGAAAGTTCAAAAAGTATTAACAAATAATTAGATAGGGGAGACAAATGGTGTAGAAAATATTTATATGCCAAAAAAGGTGCCCTGTTAAAGATATTACAAATTTAAAAAAAAACATCAATATATAACACGAGTAATGGTCCGTTACAAATTTAGCTTTAAAAAATTAATTAGGTAAACTCTAAACTCTAAACCAATTAACTTGATCCCAGAGAGGAATTTCAAGCATTTATAAATAACTGAAGTATTCATGTATTTAAGGCTTTCCCAGTAGAGTCATTTTGACGTCACTTGCTAATGTCTCTAGAGTCTATGCAATAATAGTCATAAAGCAACCGATTATTCAGGATTATTTAATATTTAATCTTCAGTGCATATTTATAATATTAGCGACTTGACATTTGAGTTTTAAAATTATTCTATTCCCATTCTTTAAAAACTATTTTTTAAAAATCGAAACATATTTTTTAAAAATATAACAAATAATTATCTTTTAAATGTGCCTTCACATATATATTATATATAAATATATATATATATATATATATATATATATATATATATATATATATATATATATATATATATATATTCGCCTACATTAAATCAACCAGACGCTTGTAATGCATTAAGTCATTTTTCTCTAACAATTATGTTTAAAGAACAGAATTCAACGATTTTCTGAAACATGTTTTTGTCTTCCTAACCACGGAAGCTCCAGTCTGCGTTTTGAAAACTATACACATCTTTTTTTCTTCTAAAGAAGGGGTTACATTGTACCGTTGGACTTATATGTCAGTAGCTCAAAGAACATGATCCTGCTCGCGTCTTTTATTCTGCATAGTAGAGACGTATTTTACTTTGGTAGCTTTATGGCATTTCACACGAGACGGTATGGTATGAAGCCTCCATACCAAAATTCGTGATATAACGAGAGATATTTCTTATCTTTTACATTACAGATGCCTTTTATTTATTGAAGAATTATCTATTGTTCATGTATTGTCTTGCCTTTTATTAGCTTTGAATGTTGATAAATGAAAAAAAATGGTAATTCTTTATCTAAAAGTTGAGGTCACAACTGATAAACTTCTCAAGCTCTCAGTATTAGGCCAATCGTTGCATTAAACGCCCCCCCCCAACACTTTCAGCCCTGGAATTCTCGTTCCCCTTTACCCCCATTACATAAGTCGTACACGTGTGTAGCTTAAATTGGACTCGACACTAAAGGAGCTCGTGAGATACGCCCCTGCTCTCGTCTCGTAACAAGTTTTGTTTGGGACAATGTCAATAGCGGAACGTGGACATCCGGCTAAATTTAGATTTGAAAAAAATACTCGCTAATACTTATTTCCTCTCGGATTGTGGTTTGAACGTCTAACATTTGAACATACTTTAAAAATAAATGGATATTGTGTCACATACGACAAAGATTTTGTCAAAAATTAATGTAGATTTTTGAAATAAACACAAGTATATTTAAAAAGTACGTGTATTTTAAAAGTGTTGACCTTTTAAAATCTCTCACCAGAATCATATATTTAAAAATTTAATAAACGTGAAAAGCTGTGTTAGAAAACTTTACAGCTCAATTGAATTACACTGAAATAAAGCATATTTAATTTCCACCTCACTTGATTTGAAAGACGCACCGTGAAAGCCTGGTCGCTTAGCAGCAGCACGGAATCTGGGAATCGTGTATTCTCCAATAACTCAATGAAAACTCAACCTTCGGGCTGTTTGTCAAGGAATATTAATTATTGATTCATAACACTTTTAAAAAACTGTCTTATTCCATCACAAATATTTCCCTCGTTATCTTTCCGGTCTAAAATAAAATAGAGAAGTGATTCGCCTACAGCTATGGTTGCTGTGATGGCGTGTAAAGAGCTGGACAAAAGAGGTGCAGACGTTTCCAGGATAAGTGGATCATAATGTTTCACAGTATGCTCACCTGTAATGTAGCATAACTTGGTAGTCCCATAATTTCATGTTGGTGTAAGGATTTAATTTAAAAAAAATAATAAAACCATATTTTCTGTACATAAGATATTTATCAATTTTATTATTGACTTAAATTTTATATATACAAAAATACTTTCAATACTGATGAATGTTTAATAAAAAAAAATATGGCCATCTAAAAAATAACATAATGGGCATCAGAATTCCTAGAACAAGATTCAGAAGTAAATTTCCAATAAAAATAAATCCTATATACACAAGCCCTGCATCTCCATCCTTCCTAATGGAACTTTAAACGAATTTTTGTAGCGCTGTTTGTTTTGCTTCTTCATTCCAAACCCCTTAGTTTTTATGTGAAAATATTATATCAGAATCGATGATAAAACGTGGCCCTTATTTTCTGAGTGCTGTGTCTCAAGGTTTTCATGGGACAAAGTATTATGCTTCCCTAACATATCAGCGTCGTTCATTTTTTAAATCTTCTTTTGTGTGTATGTTGTTCTACACAGGATCGGGGCATTACAATTATTTTTTGCCATTTCCTTATACATTTTTTTTTCGTTTTGTAAGGCTTCTGAGTTTTATTGGTCTCAGATGAAGACTTTATTTTCTGAATACGTTTTTTTGTAAATTCTAAAATGAGACTTGTTTTTACAGAATTATGGGAAATTCTTATTATCACTAGTTATCCCAAAAAATATGGGATTCCCTTGCCAATTGAGCTACATAAAAGTTTACTAGCTCTCACTGCTATTTCAAATTTAACTTTATTTTATTTATTTTGGCTGGGGCAGGGTGAGGGAGGAGTTTACCACAACAAAATTAATATTGTATATAAATTTTCTTTACATGTTTGATTTATTTAGGTCTAGGAACCAGATTACTGTAAGCCTATTGAAAATGTGGACCTCACTTTCGGGAGAGATACGTGTGTGGTAAATAAATCAACAAAAATATGTCTCCCCTCACCCTTATAAAGTCATGTCTTTGACCATGACATTTCTATCCAACAATTTTCAAATGTCAACACGAACCTAAAACTGGTCGCAATGACCTAGCGTCTTTCACTCCTTCGTCCCTCTGACTTCCTCCTTCCTCCCCCCCCTCTCTCTCTCTCTCTCTGTCTGTCTCTCTCTCACCTCCTGTCTCTCAATATTTATATATACTGTACTTAAACAAGAAATCTCCCAACATTTTCTGACAGATTATAAATTACATTAGAAATGAGCTGGATGATATCTAGTAAATGGGCACATATTTTTATTATTTCGCTTTCATTAATAAATCAAATTGGTTTCGCGAGGAGTTTGGAAATTTGTTTTGGATTTTTAGAATATGCCATAAAAGAAACAAATATGATTTGATTATAATTGTTAATTGCAGAGAGGTTTCCTCTATTTTGACGAAGTCTGATAAACTTTCGTTACATCACTGTTTACCCCGAAATTTCAAGTTATGTATATTATGGTTGTGGCTTTATTTAGACTAAACATGGAGAGTCTGGTGTCCCAAAGCCATATTAAGTAGACTGGGGCCTGAGGGCGATTTGAATTAAAACCATTGTTGACACATCCCAGAAAGAAGGTGTCAAAGGTATGAGTATCAGTGCTGTCATGTGTCAGAGTGAAATGTGTTCTCTGTATTTCTGGACTTGAGTGACCAGGGCATGGGGTGGCTACCCTGTTAGTTAGAGACGACGAATAGGAACATAGTGTCTTTGGTCAGTAGGGAGCGAGCCAGCCGTGTGATGTCAATTGCGTTGTGAGAGATAGAGGAACTTTGACGGATTAAGTGAGACTGTGTTGACAAGGATTCGTTAATTGATCAGATGTAGAAAACAAGGATTCGTTAATTGATCAGATATAGAAAACAAGGATTCGTTAATTGATCATATAAAGAAAACAAGGATTGGTTAATTGATGAGATATAGAAAACAAGGATTCGTTAATGGATGAGATATAGAAAACAAGGATTCGTTAATTGATGAGATATAGAAAACAAGGATTCGTTAATTGATCAGATATAGAAAACAAGGATTCGTTAATTGATCATATAAAGAAAACGAGGATTCGTTAATTGATCATATAAAGAAAACAAGGATTGGTTAATTAATGAGATATAGAATACAAGGATTCGTTAATTGATGAGATATAGAAAACAAGGATTCGTTAATTGATGAGATATAGAAAACAAGGATTCGTTAATTGATGAGATATAGAAAACAAGGATTCGTTAATTGATGAGATATAGAAAACAAGGATTCGTTAATTGATCAGATATAGAAAACAAGGATTCGTTAATTGATCAGACATAGAAAACAACAAGGATTGGTTGTGGCTCTATTACGTGACTTGGAATATGTAGGCTACCACAATGGAAAGCTTTATAATAAGAGCTTAAGTCTGCCACTTAACACTCATGACTTCATTGTCAGTCCAGTGAGGGAAAGGGGACAGTGTGTTGGTTACTAGCGTGTTACCAGAGCCTTCTTTTGGCCAAAGTGCATTACTAGCAACGGAGGGATTTATACAAAAATGTTCAAATTAAAATAATTTATTCAAAAGGAAAAAAAAAGTTATAGATGTAAGTTATGGAAGGGGAGGGCAGCTTGAAATCACTCGAAATGATAATGTATTTTTTATTTTTAAAGAAACACCCAAACACAATTAAAAAAAATTATTATTATTTAAAGTAGTTATATTTTTCATGTTCAACTATTGTCAACTGAAATACTTACGTATTCAAAATTTCAAGACAATATCTACAGCGGGAAGAAGGAAAAAAAAATATTGTTTTAAATATTTTTTTTAAAAATTTTCCCACGTGCAAATTTACAGACAAGAAGAGACGTTTATTGAAACGTGATACTAATTAGAATTTATCAAGGCATAATTAAATTACTGCTAGTTAAAACAATTGTCGAGAAAAAATAAAAGGTAAAGCAATCATCTTGACATGATATACCAGGGATTAACTTATTACAAAATTTAATTTAACGGTGCTGTATAGACAAAGCGGGTTGGAGGGGGTGTGGACGTTAAATTTGAGGAGGCACTTGTCATACAGGATGGAGATGAGACGTGCGAACTTGATTGATAATGAGTGAATGAGCTGCAGAGGAGGGACAGAGATGGATCGACAGATAGTAATAGACAGGAGGGATGGACAGAGAACGGAGAGAGAGAATGAGAGAGAGAGAGTTGGACAGAGAGCTATGGATCGAGAGAAATGTAAGAAGACATTTAGTATGCCCCTTCGACAAACAATAAGGCATGTATAAACTTTAGTGTTGTTGTTGTTGGTCCATCGTGATCGACGAGTTTATTCACATCATACTATCGATGTGCTGTGGCAGCTTAGTGTGTCCATTGTTGAGACCAAATCTTGCCCGAAAAGTATTGTCTACAGATTGGACAAGAGATTGTCGTGATGTCACCAGCACGATCTTTCCTGGCATGTCTTTTGGACTTAGGTAAATTTATAATATAAAAAAACAGGGTATTAGTAGGCCTGACAAGACGTAACACAACAGCGAACGTTTCGGCAAAGAGCCTTCCTCAACGGACAAATAGTACACACGTGAAACGAATAACACGAAATAATAATAAAAAACACTTAGCTGCGGTGAAATCCAAGCAGTCCAGTAGGGATAAAGTAAGGAGAGAAAAGTAAGAGCTTATATAGGAAAGGATAGGGTGGGTGTGGCCAATCAATCAGCTTGTCAGTGCGAACACAACGTTGATCCCGTGTGGTGTAAGAGTCCCATACTCATGGATTAGTCTATTCTCCAGACTGACCCGGCCGGGTGTGTTTGTACAGGAAACCAAGGCGGTGACAGACATGTCATCGACGCTCATGTGGTCACGTCCATTGAAGTGTCAGGAGACAGGACATTGTTTGTCTTGTTTAATGGCACGTAGATGGACTTAGCAGTCTGTCGTCTGTTTGCTTCACAGCTTGCAGGGCCGTTCCGTATCGTTAAGCGCCAAGAGGCTCTGTCGTTGCCTGCTGCCTTCCCAGGAGTCATTTCCAAGTCTCTGTCGTTGCCTGCTGCCTCCCCAGGAGTCATGTCCAAGGACATAACCATTCCAAGCGGTCTTCAGCATATCCTCGTATCGCTTCTTTTGACCTCAGTGGGCTCTCTGTCCACCTGTAATATCGCCATAGAAGAGCCTCGTTGGGTGCGGTGATATTGCATGTGCAGAACCTGCCCCGCCCAGCGTAGTTCGGATTGCATCGGGCTTGTGTAGATACTTCAGAGTTCTGTTCTGACGAGAACTTCGTTGTATGGAATTTTCCCTCTGCTATTTATTTGTCGTTAGGAGTGCATTGGTGAGGCCAATTGTGGGACTACTTTCAGTAAGTTAAAACTGAACGATGACAAGACCGAAGCACTTCCCTATCGCAATACTAAATCAACCAGGAATTTGTCTCTTCTCACTTGTATTCAGGTGGCTAGTTCCGATATACTGTTTACAACATCTTCTAAGAATGCTGGCTTCAATATTTCTGACAAAATGTCTACAAATAACTGTATCACTCACATTTCTCGCTCTGCCTATACCCCCATTTGTCAGATCATTCAATCAGCCACTTCCTAACAGTTAATGCATGGGTCAGGAAACTTTTTTGTCTGAGAGAGTCATAAACGCCACATATTTTAAAAATTAATTCTGTGAGAGCCATACATCATGTTTAAAACTAAAAGTTCAAGTAAATGTGTGCATGTTATGTAATTTCAACACTAAAAGTACAATAATTATGTCCCTGAATTCTTTTTAATAAAATAGTTTTTCTGTTGCTAATCAATAATGAGTATTTCTTACCACTAATGTCCGTTTCATAGACGCGGTTTTTTCGCTGCATATTAGACACACTGCAGAACCCGTTCTCTCCACAAAGTCGAATTCCTCTGTCCATTCCTGCTGAAAAGTACGATACTCATCGTCTTTAGTTTTAGCCAACTTGTCAAAAAGGTTTCTAAGATTAGTAAGCTGACAAAGCGATTAAAACGAAAGTTTACTTTCTGATCCGACGTTAACCTGTTGTTTGGACCCCTTTGCACATGTACACATCGGCCGCTATTTTGGAAAGCAATATACGACAGCCCCCCTTGAACAGTGTAATTTCGCCACTTTTCCACAGAAATCACAGCGGTCACTTTGATCCCAAATTCAAAATCTTTCTCCCTTTAATTGATATCGCTCTCCTAATGTTACCAGCCCTTAACCTTGATTATTTCCCGCGAAAATGTATATTTCATGAATTCCATCACGTATGCAACTTCCCATCACCATTCGGATTGACAGTGATTGGTCAACCAACATGCGACCTCCAAAAGTGTTTCCGCGTCTAAACTGACAAGAATGTAAGCCATTCAAAAATAGAAAAAAATTAAAAAGGTTATTGACTTATGACGAGTGGGTTTTGTGTGTGTTGGTGGGGGGGGGGTAATTCTTTTATAATCGAACATTTGTCAGCGAGCCAGATGCGGCCATCAATAGTGGCTCACGAGCCATGGTTTCCCGACCCCGAGTTAGTGCAACGAAAACCCTCTTCTGTGCTCTTGTTCACTCGATTCGCTTGATAATAATAATTGTAATTCTATTTTTTTTCAGGTTCACCCAAAACAACACACCGAAAAAGTTTTTTAAAAATCGAAGTTCAGGATAGTTCTTAAGGCGAAAAACACTATCAAATCACTCTTCTACTTAAATGACTGCATTGGCTTCCTATACAAGCACACATGGATAATAAACTGTCCATTCTCAGCCACAACTTATTGTAAGATTCGTTTCCTTCTTATCTTACTGAACTTCTTTCTGTCTACTCACTCTCTCGTCATCTACGCTCTTTTGCAGACAGCCGTATTCTTTCTGTTATTAAGAAATTTGGAAAATGTCTTTCTCTTTTTGTGCGCCCCCAAATAAAAAAAAATTATAAAAAATACTATAATACTTTTTTAAAATTCGGAATTATCTACCTTTACATATTCGAAGTAATCCTACCACCAAAGCCTTATAGACTCCACTAAAAACCCATTTTTTCAAACTTTACTTTCCTATTTGACAATCAAACATTTCTCTAACTGATAAAGGTAGCTTATGTGCACTTTTAGATCATTATGATTGTTAAATTACGATATGTTTTAATTTTTTTCCATTTATAAATACATATGTTTATATTTTCATGTAAAGCTGAGCGAGCCCCACAGCTTCCTGTTGTACTGCGCTGTGGTACTGCGCTGTGATACTGCGCTGTGGTACTGCGGTCTGGTACTGAGCTGTGGTACTGCGGTCTGGTACTGCGATGTAGTACTGTGCTCTGGTACTGCGCTGTGGCACTGCGCTTTGGTACTGCTCTGTGGTACTGCGCTGTAATACTGCGCTGTAGTACTGCGCTCTGGAACTGCGCTGTGGTACTGCACTGTGGTACTGCGCAGTGGTACTGCGATGTGGTACTGAGCTGTAAAATTTCTCAAAATGTTAAATTATTATTATCATTGGTGTCTTAGTTCGGGTTGCAGGATTTAAAAATAAGAATTATTCACTCATTTGCAAATGTGTTATTCTTGCAGACAACATGTACATGTTATTTCTCATCACACATATCTACAATAATATTTTTTTAAAGTTTTAGATCAAAGATTGCTTCTGATAATAAATTATATAATATTAAATTATTTGGATTAGAAAGTAAATGTATTACGTTCTTAAAATTCTTTACTCCGTTAAGTGCCCTGTGCGTTGTAACGTTGTTACTTTGTAACTCTTTTTATGTAGGCGTTCTCACAGTAATTAATCTTGTGCACAATAATTCACTGACGAATTCATTTATCCAAAACAACTTTAATATATATATATATATTGTACACATAAGAATCATTTGAGGTAATATGACGTGGAAATCTTAAGTATACACGATACAACCTTCCCTCGTCGGAAGTCTACACACAACTGTTCGCCCAACACTTTCAACCAATAGAAATGCTCCTTTCTTCCCGCGTCCACCATACATGTGACCTTACGTCACAAAATTATGTTAATCAGATGTGACATTCACCCCCATCCTTCAAAAAAAAATGTTTATGAAATACAACATTTTTGGTCTTCATAAAATCAAATCAATCTATATCTATATTCAAATATTTATCATTAATGAACATTCATTTTCTTACATACAACTTCTGAATATAGAATCAATAAGAAAAAATCTGTAGGACTGTAACAGTGTAAACATAAGAAATAATGAGAAAAAATCTGTAGAGCTGCAACAGTCTAAAAATAGGAAATAATGAGAAAAAATCTGTAGAACTGCAACTGTCTACCTGTGCTGAAAAAATGAAAATGGACTTTTAAACACATCTGTAATTTTGTGTAATTAAAACATTTAAACACTCAATATTATTAAAATTAACTAATAATCCAATGGAATTCAAACACTGTTCCTTGTCCATTGTTCAACAAATAAAAATATTAATATAATTACAGTCTCTGTTTGTATCCTTTAGGAATTCACAGAATGTCTTTTTAATATATCTGGTTTTATCAGTTAGGAGTTCACAGAGTGTCTTTATTTATTGTCATTCTACTTAATATGTCTGCAACCACATTGTCCTTTCCCTTCACAGGTTTAATGTCAAATTTGTAGTCGGCTAATAGCATAGCCCAACGATTCACTTTGGCGTTGCTGATCTTCTTCTTGTTGAATGCCACAAGTGGTTTGTGGTCTGTTAGAAGAGTGAATGTTCTACCTAGAAGGTATTTTTGAAGTTTTTGTAGAGCCCACACTATGGCTAGACATTCTCTCTCTATGGTGCTGTAGTTACACTCTGTTTTGGTCAAGTTTCTGCTAAGATACTGTATAGGATGTAGGATACCATCATGTTCTTGCATGAGGCACGCTCCTAATGCAATGGACGATGCATCGGTAGAAACAATGAAAGGTTTGTCCCATTGAGGTGTAACTAAGATGGGTTTCTTCCTGAATGCCTCTTGAATGTTCTCTAATGCGTCGAGGCAATCTCCTGGAAATTGAAATTTTCTAATATCTTTGGTTTTTGTAACTTGTGTTAGTGGATGAACTATTTCTGCATAATTTGCAATAAAAGGTCTGTAAAAGTTACATAGTCCCAGCAGGGCTTGCACTTGTTTTTTAGATTTTGGGACAGACAGATTAAATATCTTGTTTTCATTTTCTGCAGTGGGAGTGACTGCACCGCCTCCTATTCTGTATCCCAAAAAATCTATATACTTCTTTCCAATGTTGATCTTTTCTGGTGAGATTGTCACATTATGTTTCTTGAGTCTATCCAGCACAGCTTTAAGTGTATGGATATGTGATTCCCAATCTTTAGTGTGGATGCATATATCGTCGACATAATGTACCACATTTGGAATTCCTTTTAGCATCACTTTCATAAATCTGCTAAAAGTGGCCGTACTGTTGACTAGTCCAAATGGCATTACTAACCATTCATACACCTCATCCATGGCTATGAATGCAGTGTATTTTATAGAATCAGGATCCATGTTAATCTGCCAAAAACCTCTGTTTAAGTCAAATGTAGTGAATATTCTGGAAGTACCAATTATGTCTATAATGTCTCTTGGGTCTCCAATAGGTTCATGGTCCAATTTTGTAATATTATTCAACTGTCTGTAGTCACAGCACAGTCGAACCTTTCCATTCTTCTTTTTTACTATGACAGTTGGTGAGGTATAGTTAGCTTCAACTGCTTTTCTTATTTTGTTTTCTTTAAGTAGGTAGTCAATTTCTTGCCTTACTGTGTCTCTATGTGCCATTGGAATAGGGTATACTTTGGTCTTGAAGGGTTCATGTTCCAAAACGTGTATCTTGTGAGTCACAGTTTTTGTGTTGCCTGTTTCTTTTGTTATGACACCTTTGTATTTTTGAAAAATTTTGATCACTCTGTGTTTCATATTATCTGGTATGTCAGATGATATTTTTTCACTGTCAAGACTGTTCATTTTCATTGCATTGTCATCATTTACCTTGATGATGACATTAACAGTTTGCTTTCCTTCTTTATTGTCATCATATGTTCTTAGTTTGTCAATATGTAATTTTTTCACATGTCCTTTGATATTGACACTATAAGTGACATCACTAAGTTTCTCTTCAATTTTGTATGGACCTTCCCATGTGATTTCATTCTTTGTGTTTGGTAAGCATACTAGGACTTGTTGTTCAGGCTCAAATGTTCTCAAATGTCTGTGTCTATTTTTGATTTCTCTATGTCTTGTACTTTGCTTGATTAGTCTTTGCTTTGCTGCTTCAATACTGTAAAGTATTTTATCTCTAGTGTCTGACATCAGCTGATATCTGTCCTGTATGGCATCTTGTTTACTTATAAGCCTTTCTTTGAAATTCTTTAAGGGACTTGTAGGGTTTTGGCCAAACATTAACTCAAAAGGACTAAAGCCAGTGCTTTCATGTTTGCTGCTGTTGTATGCAAACAGTATTAAGGGTAAATATTCATGCCATCTGTCCTCATGGTCCACTGTCACCTTTAATAGCATATTCTTGATGGTTTTGTTTAGTCTTTCAATCACTCCATTTGACTGTGGATGGTACACTGTGCTGTGTACTTGTGTAATGTTTAACATTTTCAAAATGGCTTGTGTCATCTGACCCTTGAATTGGCTGCCATTGTCCGACAGAAGTGTTTGAGGGAAACCATATCTGCTAAAAACATTGAGTAATGCGTTGCATATATTTTCTGCATCTATTCGCTTCAGTGGGATAGCTTCACCCCATCTGGTGGCTATGTCCACTATGGTTAGAGCATACATATGTTTCTTCTTTGACATCTTTTTGAATGGTCCTATCAGGTCTATAGCGATTTTCTCGAATAAAAAGTTTGCCTTGTCAGATGATTGTATGGGTGCTGTGTGCCTCCCATCTTTGGGATTATGTCGTAGACACACTGTACATGCCTTGATGTATTCTTTTATCTGCCTTGCCATTTTAGGCCAGTAAAAGTTTTCTGCTATTGTAGTAATTGTTTTCTTGGCGCCCATATGTCCACCTAAAGGACTGTCATGTGTCATTTTGATAATGGTTTCCTGTAACTTTTTGGGAAGAACCACTCTTTTGCACGTACCTTCCTGTGCAATGTTTATTAATATGCCTTTATCTATCTTGTAATTTTTGTTTTGGCCTGTTTCATTGTCTTTGATAAGTTTCATTTTTATTTCCCTGATTGTGTTATCTTCTTCTTGTAGTTGTTTGAACTCTTGTTTGGACATCAGTTGGCTTCCTATTTCAAGTTTCTCATCAACTTCAATGTCTGTGATCTCTTTTCTTTTAGTAGTGGCTCTTGTTTGTACAGTAGCACATACTTGATGGTTGTTATCATGCCAGGCCTTGTATACTTCATCAGTATTGTCCAGCACACCTTCAATGTTCCCTATAATAAGATCACAAATGGCGTCTTGTAAGACTCTGGCTCTAACTTTACCATGAAACCAGGGTGAGTTGATGGTGAAAATTGCAGTTGGACACTCTCTCTTTGTGCCATCAGCCATTATCAGTGTGTCTTTTTTCCCATCATACTCTTCTTCTTTCACCATCTTATCACGGACTACAATTGTTGTGCATCCAGTGTCACGAAGACACATACACTTTCGATCATTGATGTACACTGGGTAACATTTCAGTGTGCCATGATCCTTGATAGTGGCCACAGTACTACTAGATTGTGATTCTTCTTGTTTCATTTTTCCTTTATTATCTCCCTCTTGGTAGTCATTCCTTCTCCAGGGCTGATCATGATTTCTGTATCTGGAGTCATGATTGTATCTGCCTCTCCATGATCTTCTACCTTTGCTTTCAAAATGACCTTGTCTTGACCTTTCTTCTGTTTTCTTTCTTATAGGGCTGCCATTAGGTGACACCCTATTTGGTTGTCCTTTATTGTGGTAACACTGCTTCGCCATATGTCCTGGCTTGTTACAGTACCAACAAATAGTTTGTCTGTTGCCTTGGTTTGGCAGACTCTGGTTTCTCATACCTTGCCTTTTTTCTTGACTTTTAATTTGTATAGCTGCAAATATGTCTTGTCTCTTATCCATTTCCACATTCGGATGAGAGTCTTTGAATGTTCGTAATGCATTTGTTAGCTCTGCTTGAGTACGAACTTTCTTGTCAGTCAAATATGTGAATAGGGTTGGTGTTGCATTTTCTAAAAACTTGTCAATTAACACCATGTCTATTATGGCCTTTGGGTTGCTCGTATCTATCGCTGTCAGCTCCAGCCATTTTGTTAGTTTGACTTGTGCTTCATGTACTATGATCTGTGGATCTTTGTCCATCTTGATTCTCATTTCATGAAATTCTCTTCTATAATCATTTTCTGACTTTCCAAAATGACACAGAAGTGCCTTTTTGACATTCATATATATGCTTTTGTCTTCTTTGGCTATACTGTTATAAGCTTCAAATGCTTCTCCAGTTAATTGAGTCATTAGTTGTGCTGGCCAATCTTCTTCATTATAGCCTTTCATAGCCATTATGGATTCGAAATAATCCAGATAAACATCCATTTTTTCTTTTTGGCTATCATATTTTCTTACTTTGATAGTATCCCTTGGTGCTGACCTTCTATTTGTTTCATCACCAGGATTGTGGCCACTACTGTCTCGCTCCCTTTGTAATTTTAACTTATCGACTGCAAGTTGTTCAATTTCTCTTTTTACTATGAGTCTTTGCATCTCTTCTTCATTAGCAATTCTTGCTTTTTCTTCAGCTTCTCTTTGATTTTCTTTTTCTTCAGCTTTTCTTCGCTGTTCTTTTTCTTCAGCTATTCTTGCTTCTTCTTTAGCTTCTCTTTGATTTTCTTTTTCTTCAGCTTTTCTTCGCTGTTCTTTTTCTTCAGCTATTCTTGCTTTTTCTTCAGTTTCTCTTACTTTTTCTTCAATGAAATCTCTCATTTCTTTTCCTTTTAGTCCGATCTCTTTAGCTATGGCAGTGAATTCCTTGTAGTGATCCATGTTTTGTTTGATTGAATAATATGAATCTAGCAATTCGGTAAGGAATGTATGTATATATATTGATAAAGTTATAAATCGTCCAAATGAAAAATCTTGAATTCAAAATGTTAAGTTCAAATAAGTGACACGTCTAAACCATAAAATCTAGTTATTGGCAACATGAGACAACAAAAAGAATCCTCACACGGGATCTTCAGTATACTTTATATATACGCTCCCTCAGATTGACAAAATATATTAAATGGTCCGATCGTTTTGAATAAAAGTCACTTGGTTAAAATTTCAATTTTCGAGTAGTTTTTAAACAATTTAGTTCACTCCATTAATCCAAAATTGCGATAATCAAACTCTTCACACAATGAATGGATAAAAATTCCGTTTCTTTATTTATAATTCACACCAACACATTGAATAGTCCATGGTCCATAGCTTCTCGGTTTGATGTTATGTTTACTATTACTAATATTTCCTGGAATCAACTAGCATTAAGCCTGTTGACGTCACGACCTATATATGTTCACCGTGTGTCACCATTCAGTAAGCCTACACGACCCAGATTCCAGTACTGTGTAGTATGCTTGTACTGTCGTCGAATGTGACGTAGAACCAACTAGTCTGCTCCAGTTTTATAAACTGCGGATATCTGCCGTTTATGCCGCCATTTTGAAATCTTCTTGTATTTTCATTGAACTACAAAAGTTTATTCACAGCTTCTTACGAACTTGAATATTCAAAAATACTATAGCTGGTATTATTTCTTATTTTAAAGAATACTTTCCTTTTTTGGAAATATCCAATACTTATTTCCACGAAACCTCTTTCACGAAATATCTTGTACAGTGTTCACATGGAACTTTTACTTCGACACCAATGTAACGTTGTTACTTTGTAACTCTTTTTATGTAGGCGTTCTCACAGTAATTAATCTTGTGCACAATAATTCACTGACGAATTCATTTATCCAAAACAACTTTAATATATATATATATATTGTACACATAAGAATCATTTGAGGTAATATGACGTGGAAATCTTAAGTATACACGATACAACCTTCCCTCGTCGGAAGTCTACACACAACTGTTCGCCCAACACTTTCAACCAATAGAAATGCTCCTTTCTTCCCGCGTCCACCATACATGTGACCTTACGTCACAAAATTATGTTAATCAGATGTGACATGCGTACCCCTTGTGAGTGAAATACACTTATTTTATAATATTTGCCTGAAAATGATCATGCCATGTCGTGATCTGGCGATTTACGCCAAAGGTTACAGCTTGAAGTTAGGTGCTCGCTGAAAATAATATGACTGTAGGAAGTCTTGTCACAGCATAAGTCAGTTAACTTCCTGTGGGGCTTCTAAAAGCAAACATCTCCCCTTGCTGTCATGTTCGCAGATTTTCCAACGCTTGGACCAATGAGAAATCTGACATGTTATGTCGATTTGATCTTTACCGCTATCAAGTGGTCAGCATAACACGAGGACGTTATGAATATTTAATATGCTAATTCTATGACATGGAAGGTTTCCATTCCTGGGCGGGCTTCCGGTTACAATAAAACAAAAAACTTTTTTTACAAAATGAATTTCCTTTATGTTCAAATGATAATTATGCGTTATTATAAATGAGTTTCTGCTTCTAAAGCAACATCTTAAATATAATGTCGGAATGTTGCAAACCTTTTTATTGTAATACAAAGTCATATTTAAAAACTACAAGGTTTAATTTCAGTATTTATATTCTATTATAATTAGTAAAAAAAACATGAACATTCAGTTATTGAACATGTGCTTAACGTATTCGCTGAAGATTGAAATGCATGAAATATAACACTTTCACTCTCACTTGCGATAGATCGAATATGAGAAAAAAACTCCAAAGAATGAAGGGCAATCTACCACGCATTAAAGTTTAGCAGCGAGTGAAATCGGGATCGGAACATCCGAAAATTTTCCGATTGCACCATCTTCTTCAGGATGTGTGACCGCTAGGAGCGCTGCTGTTAAGTACTCTTCCGTATTGCCTGGGCTCATAAAGTGCCAACTTTTTTTATAGCTGCTGCAGGCCCATTAGGCCCACGTAATGTACACTTTCTGAGGTTTGGAGAGACAGCAGGGTGGTTAAGAGGGCGAGATCTAGACTAAATTATGGCATGTTTTAGATGGAAGCGATGTCCTCCAGGCGGAAATATATTGTGTAAACGATGGCATAACTCAGAGGTTAGCATTGACAAGACGAGCATGTGAGCTAGCATCACCTCTCGTAGCATCAGCTCTCATAGCATCACCTCTCGTAGCATCAGCTCTCATAGCATCACCTCTCGTAGCATCACCTCTCATAACATCATTCTCATTGCATCACCTCTCGTGCTGGTGTAAATTACGTGCCATTTAAATACGCCTTATTTCATCTCTTTGAAATGTCACTCCTATCTATATCCAAGATGTTTTTATTGATTAAATTACTAAGACAGAAGCACATCCTGTAAATTTAATTTCAGTTTCAAAAATGTTTAAACACTAACTTCGGTACTTAAAAAAATTCTTTAAATTATTCTTATTTCTTTATATATATAGATACATATATATAAATAAATAAATAAATAAATATATATATATATATATATATATATATATATATATATATATATATATATATATATATATATATATATATATATATATATATATATATTGGTCAAAGCTTCTCATGCATAATAGGGTTTTCTTTTTATCGAAAAGTTTTCTATTTTTCTATCACCTAATGAGCAATTTTTGTTTTGTTTATGAAATCTTTTTAGTAGGGCTGTTATCGATTAATTTAAATTTAATCGTTAACTTTTGAAAAATTATCGATTAATTAATCGATAATTTCGATTAAAGCCAAAAATAGAAATTTATGACGTGATTAAACTGAACATTTCTCACGGACATTGAAAATTAAGAATATTTTGAACTAAATTTTATGACAATGTGTTGACACTTGATCAGCTGTTTCTGCTGAAAGTTGTACGTCAGCGATGTATTTATTCTTTAAAAGAGAATTGTTTATGGCAGTGAACACAGTAAACGTTTTCACCATCTTCGACTTTGCCATCCGCAGTTAGCTAAAAAACAAAATTTTTGCTCATTTTTCTAGTTGTATATATAAATTTAACCTCGCTGATGCTGTCAGCCATTTTTTAGTTGACGTCTGCCGGTCCACATAAAGTAATAAAATAAAACAAACCCGTAAAAAACAAAGTTTTTGACTATAAATCCCTTATATATGAGACATAACTAACAGTATTGATTATTTTCAAAGGCGCCAAACATTTACAGACTGAATCTGTCTTAACGCCCGTTTACTTTTAACCCGGGGGGGGGGTGGGAGAGGGAAAGGTCTTGTCACCGATCTCTGTACTGAGTTCAGCATGACACGCAAAATGTAATCAAAAGCATGCCTGTACACCTGGTGGAAGCACGAGATGTGTTCACCTCTGGCTGGCGTGAAGTCAAGTGACCCATAAAATGTAAACAAAGCGACTGCTAAATATAGTTTATATAGATAAACTAAAAATGCATTAACTTAATTACGGTACGTTCGATCGATCTGAAATTTTGATACGATGCATTGTTAGGTGAGACGGGTCCATGTGCCGAATTGTAGCTCGATCGCATTAAGGCAAGTGGGTCATTTTTTACTTTTGTTTTTCCGCCCGACCGACGTACTAGGAGACAAATGACGACAAGATTTCGAAGTTAATATAAGGGATTTAATAAACTATAATATTACGCTGGAGAAGTTTGTACATTAAAAAAATATAAATTATTATTAATTATTCATTAATTAATTATTTATTAATTTAAAAAAAATTATATTATAAATATTTTCTTTAATTTTAATTGAATTTTTATCGATTAAAATAATTTTAATCGATAAAAATTTAACGATTAATCGAGAAGTTAATCATTAATTTCCGCAGCCCTACTTTTTAGCAGTTGTAGTGGATGAAATGAAAGTAACATCAACAGCCCTACAAGTTCATGAAATATCTATTTTTACGGAGTATCATACTTTTTTTGTAACAGTTGGCTTTTTTTTCCCTCGGATCTTTATCTATGAATTATTGTCTCTTTGGCTTGCCGCGTTTAACACAGATTTATTTAATTGCAATGAAAGCGAGCAATTTAAATAAAACAAACCCGTAAAACAAAGTTTTTGACTATAAATCCCTTATATATGAGATATAACTAACAGTATTGATTATTTTCAAACGCTACAAACATTTACAGACTGAATCTGTCTTAACTCTACTTTGCTTCATAGCCCTGGAGGGGGGGGGGTTTGGGGGGTGGTGGTGGGGGTGGGAGAGGGGGAAAAGTCTGGTCACCGATTCGCTTAACCGAGCTCAGCTCGACACGTAAAATGTAAACAAAAGCACGCGGGTACGTCGATGGATCGCCTCAACGCGTCAACTCAAACTTTCATGTGGAAAAAAACAACAATAACAAACAGTGAATTTGAATTACATACCTCATATAAGGATAAACTAAAAATGCATTAATTTAATTACGGTACGTTCGATCGATCTGAAATTTTGATACGATGCATTGTTAGGTGACACGGGTCCATGTGCCAAATTTCAGCTTGATCGGATCACGGGAAGTGGGTCATTTGTGACTTTTGTTTTTCCGCCCGCCCAAGACAGATATCACGACAGAGAGAGATGACGACAGAGACGGCCGCGAAGTTAATATAAGGGATTTAAAAACTGTTTTCTCACATCGCGACAAAACCCTAGCCATAAATCTCTCTTAACAATCGTGAGTACCACTAACTGTACACCCACCACACTTCACCGATCCAGTCTTAGTACTTTGCAACTGTCTAGCCAGCGCATAGATAACCACCACAATCCCTATGCAAAACATATTGATAAATACATTCTTTCCTTTTTTTCTTCAAACCTTAGGGGTAATAACGACCAAAGCTTTTAAACCCATAGACTACAGACACATACAAAAATCCCTTTATCAACCCATAGAAGGGAACCATTACGAAGTTAGCCACTACCATCCCTATGCCTTTACATAAATAACCAAAACCATCCTTATACCATCCCATAGATAGCAACAAACATCCCATAGAATAACTAGACACATTTCTATACCAGCCCTTGGAATACCTAGACACATTTCTATACCAGCCCTTGGAATAACTAGACACTTTCCAATACCAGCCCTTGAAATAACTAAATACATTTCTATACAAGCCCTTGGAATACCTAGACACATTTCTCTACCAGCATTGGAATAACTAAACACATTTCTATACCAGCCTTTGAAATAACTATATACATTTATATGCTACGTTTGACATCAACATTGACAAATCTACACAAATCTTTTTAAAAATAATCTTTTTTTTAGTAACGGTTAAATACATTTATCTATTGATTTCACTTGAGATCAAATCAATAAGTCAATCTTAATTAAAATTGTAACGTAGCTTTCGCCTGGTATTCAAATATTTAATACATTAGAAAATATTCTCAAATTCAATTTTAAAACTTATTACCTATAAATAATAACGTACAGTTATGATTAAATAAAAATATTGCTATAAATAAAAGTTAGCAAAAAAAAATTAAAAATTATATTCCCTTATCTCACTTGTAATATCATTTTGAAAATGATTTGTTTAAACTTATTTTCAACTCATACTTATCACTTAAGTTAACGTACAATATATTTTCTTAATGAGCTGTTTTCTCATCAACCAAAGGGTAAAAAGGTAAAGTTTCATAATTAAAATGGCGTCGCCACTGACGCAATCTGCCGGTTTGTCTGTTTTTTTTCTTCCTTCCATCACCCGAGATTCTCAATCAATTCTGGATCATTATGATATTTAGCATGCGTTCCATTCAGCGAAATCCCTTATCAGACGGGAAAGTAAAAATGGGTTCTTAAACGACTATGGCAGCCCAGAGATAGACAATGGATGATGTGTGTCTGGAGTGTGTAGCAACGAAGACGTTTCCACAATAAACGTGTGCAACTTTGGCGCCATTCAAATAGTTTTTTTTCTTCCTGATTTCATTTCCAATTCTCAACATAAGGACAATATGGCTCATTACGAAATACTCACGTTTTTTTTTCCAGCGAAACATCATTTTTTTCTGGAATCAATTTCAGCAACAGAAAAAATTGTAATAAAGGAGCGGGGGCGGTTTATAGAGGTCTTAGCTTCCCGTTTTGTTGTTACTAAATTATCTATTGCTATGATTCATTAAGAACTTTTATTTACTATATTATTATAAAAAACATACTGATCCTTTGATTTCAGCTTTACAGTTATCTTAACTTCCTTCAATATACTGCCGAATGAAGACCACGTTTAATGAACTAACAAAAATGAGAAAAAAATATTTCTCGACGTTTTAACTTCAAACGTTAAAAGCCAGTGGACCTAATCACCCTTAACACAATGAATTTTATTGATTCCTTAGAATAATTATAGCTCCTCGGGGCTAAAAGAAACAAGATTATTTGGATTGATCAAAACATGCGTGCTTATTTAAGGCACAGCTGCGTCAAAAAATAAAAATAATGGCCGGAACAAAAATTCTTTATAATAATTGGCCATGTGATTTAATTACACACTTATTTCGAACAGTCTTGAGGATTACTGTCTTAGAACCTTTTCTAGTACCCGGAAAACATGTGCCATATGCATGGTAGTGACTGACAACTTTGTCTGAGTACACGACTTTCCTGACAGCCATGGGCATGAAGTTAACATTTGCACTACCGATTTCAGGGGCTTGAGTGCAATCCAGGCAGCTCAAATCCCTGTTATAGTCAAACTTATAGAAGCGCGAATAAAGTTTTTGAAAAATGACGAAGTATTTTGTATCTGAAGGTATCTAAAGATATACATCTTAGATTCAATGATAAACTGTGTGAAGATGTAGGCATATTTTAAATTAACATAAGATGAGAGAACAAGTTACTCACTTCAGGCTTACTAAGTTGTGTCTTTTAAAATGTGCTACTCCTTTTACGTTTGGAACTGCTAGTTAAGCTCTACACAGCTATGAGATGGCGGACTTAAAAAAACAATCAGAAAACTTAAGGCTACTTTTTGTTGAAAATTTAAAAGATAAGATGAAATCTCTATCCAAATACATCAACAAAGGTGTCATCTAAGTTTTGCCTATTCCTTCGAGTATATATTAGCCTTAGATTTAGCTATAAGCTTTCTTATACATCTTAATGGGTCCACTGGTGCTTTAAAACCACGTGTGTCAGGCAGTTGAAAATCATTAACCATGTAAGACTGCTCATGTATGAGAAGGAAAACTCTTGTTTACAAACCTCCGCTGCCTCGCGTCATACTCACTCTCAAGAAAGACTAGGGGAGTAAACCCTGATCCCAAAGCAACGAGATGGACAGGAGTTGGGCGCCACCTATTCTATAAGCCCACTGAAAGGAAGCATGAAAACACAACAGATAAAGATATCCATGCCAGATCGGTCGAGGAACGAATTAACAACCGCGCACTTCACTGCAACTCACCAGAATGTGGGCGTTAATTATAATTCGGAAACCTAAACAATTAGGCTTCCCAGAGAAGGGATAAATATAGGCGCTTGGAACGTAAAAAACCTGTATCAGTGTGAGAAATTAAAAGAACTAACGCATGAATTACAACATTACAGTTGGGACATCATAGAGATTGCCGAAGTCCGTTGGACAGGGTTTGGTGAAACATCAACAGCGGAGGGGCAGACAATTTGGTTCAGTTGTGATGACTCCAAACATCAATACGGTGTAGCGTCCCTTGTCAGAAAGGAAATATTTGCATCGGTCATTAGCTGCACACAAATTTCAAATCGACTGATAAGCATAAGAATATGTGCCAGACCCCATAATGTCACGATCATACAGGTGTACGCTCCAACTTCCGAACACAGCGATGACCTTTTGGAGAAATTCTATGAGGAAATAGAACGAGTCATCAAGAGAACACGAAGAAAAGACAATCTAATAATAATGGGCGACTGGAATGAAAAGGTTGGAACTGACGGGTACCAACAATGGCCGGGTACAGTTGGAAAATTCGGTTGAGGTGAAACAAGTGATAGAGCAATGATATTACTCAAATTCCCACAAAGTCATTGCTTGACCCTCGCTAATGCCCTGCATCCACACAAGCAATCAAGAACCATCACCTGGCAATCACCTGGAGGCTTAATCAAGAATCAAATTGATTACATTCTTGTGCCGAGGCGTTTCAAATCTAGTATCATTAAAGCACAAACAAGGTCCCTCCCTGGTGCAGATATAGGAAGTGACCATAATCTTTTCCTAACTAGACTTAAGCTGAAACTGAAATTAAATAGAGGAAAAGGAAATCCGCACATTCATTTTGATCTGGACAAACTAAAAGACCCGGAAATTGCGGAGATATTCCAGGCCAAGATTGGTGGCAAGTTTGCAGCATTGGCCACTATCGACCAAGATGTAGAAGCCTTGGCTAACAACTTGAAAGACATTTTAACTTCAACAGCAGAAAAAGTCATAGGTAGGCAACGAAGCAAGAAACAGCATTGGGTCACCAACAAGATTCTTGATGTATGTGATGAAAGAAGAATGTTAAGGAAAAAAATTATAATCAGTTTACAGCAGACAAATTATATAGGTTGATTAATACAAAGATCATAAAGGAAATGAGGCAGGTTAAAGAGAAATGGATAGATAACCAGTGCCGCACAATGGAAGATAGCATAGCTGTCAGTAATACTAAGAAAGCGTATGAGATTCTTTAAGAAATCTTACAAAAACGCACCAGGTGACAGCTTCGATAATTGAAGACAGTAAAGGTCAGCTCCTTACTGATAACATGGCGGTACTAAGACGACGGACAGAATATTGCACCAAACTGTGCAATTGTAAAATCAATCCAGATAGCAACATACTACAGAAGCAAAAGAACAGAGAGATGAATGATCCACCATTGCTGTTGAGCGAAATTGAAGAGGCCAGTACGGAGCTTAAAAGGGGTTAAGTCGCCTGGAGTTGACAACATCCCTGCTGAACTGCTGAAACATGGAGGAGCAGAGGTAACGAAAGCCCTAACAAAACTCTGCCAGAAAATATTTGAAAATATTTGAAAATAAGATATGGCCAAAGATTGGACGCAGTCGCTAATCATACCATTACCTAAGAAAGGCAATACGAAACAATGCCAGAATTAAAGAACAATCAGTATTATCAGCCACCCTAGCAAAGTAATGCTAAGAATTATCCTCGGCCGGCTAAAGCCAATATCCGAGGAATTACAGGCAGAAGAACAGGCAGGTTTCAGACAAGGCAGAAGCGCAATCGAGCAGATCTTCAAATGTCGCTTGCTCATAGAAAAACATTTACAGCACAAACGCGAACTCCATCACAATGTCATAGACTTCAAAAAAGCCTTTAATCGAGTATGGCACGAAGGACTTTGGCAAGTGATGATAAGTTTCAACATTGAAGAAGGGCTGTTAAAGGTGATCGAAGAACTCTACAATTAGGCAAGCAGTGCAGTTTTATTTAAAGGCTGCGTAAGGGCCTGCTTCAAAACGACGATCAGAGTCCGCTAGGGCTGCATTCTGTCACCGGCCCCGTTCCATATCGTCCTTTAAAAAAAATTCAAGAAACTCTCAGTTATCACTACGTATACATCTCTATAGGCAGAAGACCCTTATGCAACCTAAGATTTGCTGATGACAAAGATCTTTTGGCTGGGGGCAGTAAAGAACTACAGGAGCTTACTGACAAACTTGCAGACAGATCAGGTGCATATGTGATATAAAATAGCTCAGAGAAAAGCAAGATATTGGTTAATACCTCAGCTGCTAGTATGACCAACATCGTAATGAACCAACAAAAGCTGGATGAGGTGCATAACTTTAAATATCTAGGAGCGATTATATCTAGGGATGGTACCTGTGAAGCGGAAATTCGAGCTAGAATTGGGTCGGCAATGGCTGACATTCGAGCTAGAACTGGGTCGGCAATGGCTGACATTCGAGCTAGAATTGGGTCGGCAATGGCGGTAATGATGAAAGTAACCAAAATATTGAATCGCAAAAACATTACCCGGCCAACAAAGCTCGGGCTTTACAGAGCTCTCGTTAAAACCATTGACCTTTATGGATGTGAGACCTGGACACTAATGGGGGCCACTGAAAGCAAGCTGCAGGCATTTGAAAACAAATGCATGAGGAAAATTCTCCAGATCTCCTATTTAGAACACAAGACCAATGAATATTTATGGGACAGAATAAACTCTATTGCGGGTCATCAAGAAACCATCATAACAACAATTAAGAGAAGTAAGATGGCATGTTTTGGTCATGTACTGCGACATGATACCCTGACAAAAATTATCCTTCAAGGCACTGTAGAAGGGGACCGGTGAAGAGGTCGACAGCTGAAAAGCTGGCTGGACAACATAAAGGAATGGACATGGATGAAATTGCATGAATTAATGTCCGCCGCTCAAAACAGGCATATGTGGAGATCGTTATCTGTTGATGTGTCCATGCGCTCAAAAGGCTCGCAACGGTCACGATGCCGATGATGATGACTTCTTTTATTGATTTATTACAGTTGTAATTTTAATTTATATTTTTCTTCACTTTTTGTTGTTGAATTTTTATTTATTGTGGTGGGTGGGTGGGGGTTACGACGACGGTCTTCCGACACGTTAGTTGTTCTGATGAATACTTCTCAAGTTGTTTAGTCCGTCCATGATTATATCTTATCTTTATGACAATTTTACCACGTATTCTTTGGCTTTGGATAATGTCCAAGAATCCCAAATACAATCAGCCTTCGTTACCATGATTGTGTCTAGCAAAAGATATATCTATAATAGCGACGACTTACTCTCATATGAAAAAATCGTGTTCTCCTATGCTTTAGCATAAATCATAGGCCTAGACACAACAATATTTTAACCCATTATAGTTATTCGTAGCTCCCTAGACTCCTTGTAAAAAATATATTTCCAACATTTTTTGGTTTACGATCAATTCTTTTGGAGTCTTAGACTGAAAGATTTCCCTGGGGTAGAAGCTGCTTTATTCTATTCTAAAATTACGCAGTAATTCTATAAGTTATTGTTCATGATGAGAATGATGGAGTAAAAAAAAGAATGGGAATAAATTTTCCTTCGGCTCTTTTACAAATTAAAATTTATAACCTCGTCATTCGCTATATGTTAACAGTTAAAAATTGATGCTTTTATCACTGTAGCTCCTATGTTTTCAGTTTGTTAATATTTCTGTGAAGATGATTCTTCTGTGGGCAGCTAAACGTTGATATCACAGTCTGTAGATTGTTTGAAGGAGGTCATTGGCACAAATATGTCGTTTATGTGTTGTCTCAACTAATCCTTGTGGAAGCTTGTTCCAGTCAATGATTGTTCTTGGTAGGAATGAGCAGATTGTCTTCTTGATTCCATGTGCAGGTAATGTTAACCTTGTCTTCGGTAATCATATTTAATGTGTATGACTACATGTGTTTCCCTTTACCATCCATATGGGCTTGCAAGTGCTTTGAAAGGAATCAGCTGCAACCAATTAGTTAAATTTATTTACATTTTGCATAAAACCATTATAAAGCTTTGCGGGGGTAAATAAAACAGAAGTACACTTTTTTGTAGCAAACATGCGTATTGGTCGTCAAGAAGATGTGAAAATTTAAAGTTTTTTTTATTAATCCAAACGCAGCGATTAGGTACATGCAGGTCACTAAACGTACCTGCTTCAATTAGTTTCTTGGAATAGTTCCTGTACTGTTCCTGAAAACTAGCATCGAATGAGCGTCGCCAGTTAAACATTCTTCGATTAGTTTGTCCGACAACGTGTACAAGAGAAGTAGAACGCCAGCGACGAAATCGATGGTTATAAATTTCATCAAGTTTGTGTTAGCTCTTAGTTATATAGAATCGCGCCTCATCAAGTTTGTGTTATCTCTTAGTTAAATAGAATCGCGCCTCTTAAACAAGAGAGTGTAGCAGAATGAATTTTATTTGTCCGTTGTCATTTATATAGACTTTCTTTCATTTTAAAAAATACTACTTGTGCGTGGGTTGTTATGTACAGCCATCGTGTATTGTTTATTTACATTCGATTCAATCCTCAATTTTGTCAAATCTTTTCTCCTTTCATCAAATACTGTGACTGAGTGGACTTTGAAGTGATTAATCAGATTTGGGGTGGGGGGGCGGATGTGGAAAAACGCAGATAAATTCTCGGGCCAATTATTAAAAGTAGCTTTCAGTCGAATTAAAGTTATAACGAGTCAGAACTCTTTTAACTCAGCTTATTTTGAGAATTGTCATTGATTCATTTTAACATATCATCCACATGACATGGCCCATTGTGTGGTTCTTAAAAACCGACAAATCCACATGGCAGGTCCAGTAACTCATCAGGTCTCCATTTGCTTTTCGGAGAGATAAACGTCTTCGCCATTGAATGTGCTTGTCAGACGTCACTTTTGTACTATTAAAGCAAACATTTATACAAAAAAGATTGCAAACGTTTCGGTTGAGTACTAAAACAAATGACCTTGTCCTGAACCTCTGGTCTGTTGCGCTTTAACAGCCATCCTACCTATGACAATATGAATTTTAAAAACAAACTAAAATCCGAGGCTTCGCAATGGTTACTGTAGGATGAGATGGGGTAAGGTTTGACAAGGATTAAGTTCCATATGATATTTTTATAGCACTTATCCCTCTGTTAATCAATAAAATCTATGTAAAGAGGTAAATATCCAGCTTTAGAACAATTCAATGGTATAATGTTTTCAGAAGTTTTAATATATTTTATCTGATGCAATGCTATTAAAGTTTTAACATCAAAAGATACATTGTGAGGTAGTGGAGAGGAGTTTACAGTAGTTTTTTTTTCGATATCAAGTGTAAAAACTTACCAGAAGATTCAGATAAAGGCATAAACCTTAAAATAGCATTTTTATTATCATTTCAAATATCTACACTGACTTTCGCTTTTAAACTGCAGATTTTCCATATCAAGGTCTTGAAGTCATAACAAATCTATTTTTTTACTCTCCGCTAAAATGTCCTTTTATTCTGATTCATCAGTGCAGCGTCCTTCATGGATTGCCACAAATATACTAACACCGGTGCCACTAATCCGCTGGAGACTATTTTCACAGCGTACTGTCTCCTCGTCCGACCGACTTCCAATGTTATCGTTGTGGGGTTGGGCTAGGATGCCAGACTGTTGTTGCAGGCTTTGAGGGGGTTTCTCGGGGCCGAAGTTTTAACCCTTCGAGTGAGACTGGACATAATTGTTCTCCTCGCCTTGTTTTGTTTTCGTGATCGCCATAATTTAAAAGATGACTTTAAATCTGGCTCTGAGGGCAGATAAGTCCCAACTCGAAGACGATTTTTTTAATATTTTCAGTCCTTTGAAATATTGTGTTTTTTTTCTAGTGTGTTTGTGATTGTGTGTGTGTGTGTATTCAAACTCAATAAGTTTTTAACAGTCAAATTCAGGGTAATGTTCGTTAAGGTTCATTTCTGAAGGTTTCTCAGTACGATGCGTCAGTTTTGCATACATTATGTGAAAGACATATGTTTTTAATCATGAATCATTACTAAACATTTTATTCTCATTTTAAAAAAGTGTGC
>CALYLW010000043.1:770000-820000 GCA_944989445.1 Ampullaceana balthica | reverse complement strand
ATGACTTCATCCCAATGTTTAAGAAAAAAATAATGTACTTTACTGTCTAGAAGATTTCATATGCTAAGTATATCATTATGCAAATAAAGGGCAACTCATTCTCAATATTAAGATCCATTTCTTAAAGATGTGATCTTTAATCTATTCTATTTGTTTTTAATGCTATCAGCGATGCCAGTTGCCTTACATGAGAGGAAATTTTAATTTGCCTCATCGGTTTAGTTTTCGAAGACTTCACGTGGATATTTCAATTAAATGTATATAAATTGTTTTTGAAAAGTTAATTTGCGGAGCAGCTAGTTATTTATGCATTTTCATTCTCCAGTTCAAGCAGATTGTTAGTAATTATTCTTATGGTAAGGTAGCATTTAAATTGTTGAGTGCCATTAACAAATAAACCTTCAGAACGGCAAACAAAAAAAACTTCATGTTACTTAAAATACTTACATTAAGTGTAGTTAAGAAAGTAGGAAGCAATAATCGTCTATACAGAAGAAGCGTCTGTAATGTAAAAAAATGCGTACATAGTTTGAGTGCATCGATTTAAAAGAAATAATTTAAAAGCGTGTATAATTGTATTTCTTCTTATTTTCAAACACTAAATCTGCGTTGTATTCTTATCATAACCTATGCCCCCCCTCCGCGTGTCCTTGTGAACCTTGCGATGGGCTCACATTTTTGTCGAAGCGTGGACACGTGAAAAGAAAAAAAAACTTAGCCAAGATAAATGTCTTGTGTTTGTCAAATGTTTATTTCATGGCAGCCGTGGTGCCAGGCAGAAGAAAAAAAGTATGTGTTGGGTTGGGGGGGGGGTGTTCATGCTTATTCCAGGCGATTTTTTAAAAAAGAGGTCAAAATTTTTTACCCGATGGCCAGGATGATGGCCAGCTACCTTCGTGTTAAATAATATGTGCGCGAGGGTCGGGGGGATGATCGTCTTCCTTTTTTTTCGAAACAACTGCCAGTCCTAGTCTTGACAATGAATCAGAACAATTACGCTGAAAACAAACATTAAAGTAAGTACAGTGTGTAATTACTGAGCTCATCCAACTTTGTCAAGCCGTTACAATGGCTCTTGTTTGAATTTTATTTTCATATAGTATTTCAAAAGATCATTGGTATGGAATGGCGTTACAGGTTTAATAGGAAACACAAATGGGTCAAGGCAGCGATAAATTTGATGGCTGCGTCGTGATGTGGCCTCTATCACTACCCTCTAGCCTCCACCCGCCAACCCACCCACCCATCGACGTATTCTTGAGGAGAGGCAATCAATGACCTTGCCAGTATAGGAGCCAAACTTTGGGGTGATCTTGGGACAGTTTCTACACAAATCACTAGTATGCCACGAGTGTTTGATAGAAGAAAGAGTTCAAGTATGCCGTATTCAAGAGGAAACTGGGGAAACTTCGGGAGACATTTGGAAATTTGGGGAATAAAGGAAATCAAATATTGGAAAGTCAACAAAGTCAAATTCATTACTTTTATATAATATTTATTTTAAAAATGTATCTTTAAGAAATTAAAAGGATTAAAGATTTTAAGTTTATTCCTAGAGAATGATGGGGTAAAAGTAAAGTTGATTTAAATTTTAAGAAAAAAAGATTTTTTAAAAATATGAGATAAACAAAGAGAATTTAAAGAAGGGCATGGGAAAAGAGAGATATTTACAGTGTAAGAGGACAATAGATTGAGGTAGAGAGAGATAGAAATGAAATAGATTAATGTAGAGTTAAATAAATGAGATAGAATGAGAGACTGAAACAAAAGATTAGGAATCAGAAGACAAGATTAGTTTGTCTGAATGAGGCTTATCTGGGGCAGTGCTTCTCAAAGTGGTGGTCCGCGGACCGGTGCCGGTCCGTTGGCCATACGCTGCCGGTCCGCAGAAGTTATCAAGAAAGAACCCAAAAAAAATCTAACTATAATCTCCGTTTTCTTTCCATTAATACTAACCATATAGAATAAGTCAATTTTTCGGCAATAAGAAAATTAAATGAAACAAATAAAATAAAATAAAATAAATTACCTTTCGCTACCACGTCAGCATAGGGAAAATAGTACACTGGTCCCTGGTACAATGAAAAAATTCCTGCCGGTCCCACTTACTAAAAAATTTGAGAAGCACTGATCTAGGGCACCTGGAATGTTAACGGTTTTGAACGTCAAATAATAAAGTATGATAAAGAACGCATCTGTGAATACTCCAAAAAAAAGTATCCGATACTATTTACAGAAATATTCCACACAATTACAAAATTATCTTGTACTGTCAATTGCAATATCTGATACTATAAACATCCGGAGTAGATGTGATCAACATCAATTTTCTATAATAATTTAATACACCAAACTGAATGTCTGAAATTAAATTTTATTGGTAGAAAACTTGAAAGCTATATACAGGGCGGTTATGGTTTTGCGAAATAAAGCACCCGCTAATCGTTCTCAGAACCGAAATTTATTCGGATTTCCGATTTTCGTTTAACAACTCTTGTACTCGGATTCGCACCCGGATCCGGCAAACAGCCATGATATATGTATGAACACCAATAATGTGCCATTTTGTAAAAAAAAAGAGACTTTTAACAGAAGTATTGATACTAAAAACGGAACCTAACATACCTTCTAAATTTAAGAGAATAGAAATATCTATAACTCATCGCTAAATCATGTTTCAATAAAAACGAATTTGAAAAAAAAATTACATAGCTTCGGAAATTTTAGACAATGAAATAGGAATAATAGGATACGAGCGGCTTTCAATTGCGTCATTGTGAGTCATAGCATAAGATAATTTATATGAGGTTTATTTGTTACGGGGGCGGAACTGTGGGTGGGAGAGTGGGCTGTTTCCCCAGAGAGTCAGATTGATGATTGGACTAGATATTAATTACAAGTACGGTTTAATCATATCTTACTATTGGTTTCTGAGTATTTTTATGCGTTGATGATCTTTCTTTTACTCTACCATCATGTGTAGATGGTGTGTCCGAGATCTCGTGCAAGAAAATAAATAATTTCTGAGAGTAAGTAAGATAGAGTGTGTACAGCGTCCATCCTGTTAAACCACCGTAAATTAGGTATTGAGTCACAGCATTATGCATAACCATTAACATTGAAACATAGAATTGTGATACAGTTGAAGGGGCCTCCAAAATTTAGAAAGGCCGTAAGTATAGATTTAAATGTTGACAGCTCTTGGACGCCACTAAACATAGTCGCTTCTTTATCCCTGCAAATAAATAGCCTATCCAGATTATAGACTGGCACAGTGCCCAATATATTGAAAAAATGGGGTTGGGGGGGTACTGAAAATGTAACACCGAGGAGACTGATTGTTTCCAAATGGACGTACATACCAACATATGAATGTGCAATACCTTAGAAGTTGATAATAAGTCGTGCCCTTGGTTTCCCATGTGACGTGGACATTTTTTTGTATCTTCGTTAAGATTTATGTGTAGTATTTTAAAGAGGGCCAAGAATACTCTATTGTACGCTGCAGCTGATACGAAAGGGAGAAAATCAATTTGTTACCCTAAGAGTTGAAACACGAGTCATTGTGAGTTGTAAGACATTGATGTGTGTGGGCTGTGAGGTGTAGAAAGTAGATGTGGGGGCTGTGGGTGTAACAATTTGATGTAAGGGATGTGGAGTGTAACAAGCAGATTTATAGGATGTGGGGCTTAACAAGTAGATGTGATGGCTGTTGGATGTAACGAATTGGTGTGGAGGCTATTAGATGTACCGTAACAATTTGATGTGAGGCCTGTTGGATGTAACGAATTGGTGTGGAGGCTATTAGATGTACCGTAACAATTTGATGTGAGGCCTGTGGGATGTAACGAATTGGTGTGGAGGCTATTAGATGTACCGTAACAATTTGAATAAGAAAATATAACCTCTGTGGCAACGTTTGATTTATTATTAAAACGTGATAAATATGGAGCACCGGGTATAAGGCGAGCGAGGACAACCTTGGCATGGTAGGAGCCAAAACAAATATAATTGACAACCAAAGCCTCTGCTTTTCACATCTCAGGGCTGGGGTTGAAAAATAAGCGACACATTGACCATATACACTGGGCATTGTCGAAACGTTAAAGAGGGATCTCCTAGCCATGAGCATAGAGAAATGCGATTGATCTCTGAGCGGTAATTAAGTGAAGGTCTACTCTCTACACCAAACATATTTTGACACAAAGTTATAGCGGTGTGTAAAGCACCTCCATCCGTTCTCCATATCGACGGAGTTTTGTACGTCATTGAATATTTTAGATATTGCGTAGTAAATACTTCACATACGACTCGTGCTTCGCTATTGAAGAAAGGGGTTAGAAGGACGCTTTACTTCTGTCCACCCCCATCCATTGGAGACCAAGCAATCCAGAACTTATAGGCTCAAGAATGGCAATCAGGACACGCTATAACGCCGAATTTGAAGTTCCACATGTTGCGTTTCAAGGCTTTGCCAAACGAAAGGACTTCCAGACCTACACCTACTATAGTAAAATATTATCAGAGCTCATTTTTTATTTGAATAAATTAATCTAAATAAAACAATGTATATTGAAGAGATCACCACAAGAAGTTTAGTTCTTCATAAAAAAATTATCAATGAGACAATAAAAAGAATAATAGCAGCGAAGAGAAAATGTTCCAAATGCATTGCAGGCACTTGAATTGAGAATAATGTGAACCGTCTTACCATTTGAACTCGATCATAGTTAACAGTGGATGTCACAACAAGAATCCGCTAATCTGCCAAAAACAATGGGAGCAAGAGAATAGGCTAACCAAAAGAAATGGCGGCGGCGATGTGTCAAAATCCTATTTATTTGATAGAATAGGCATCCTTAAGATGTGCGTCGCCACACAATTTTTATCACCAATTTTGTTTTTTTGTTTTTAAGTCCCATAAACTATGGTCGTAGGGGGTCCTAATGTTTACATTAGAACTTACTAGGGGCTTGATAACCTGGTGAGTGTGGCCCCGTCTCCCTTCCAGATCAGCGGAGGACTTTCTTAGCGTTAGTCATTCATCATTTTTTAGTGTGGCTTTTCCCTGGGCTGGAACCCACGCCCCTCAGCTTATGAGGCGCTATTGACTTCACTATCCAGCCGCATGAATAGTACTGAATACTCAGTACACTAGTACTGAATACGTTTTGTTCATCACCACTTTTACAATACATAATTTCTTCTTAGATGTCATTTTGAACACTTCCAAAAATATTTCGTATTTAAAGTATTTTTTCAAAATCTCCTTTAAAGTTTTCGGAACTATTCACCTCGGCAATTAGTGCCAACGCAAACTAACCAAATATCTTATAAAATAGTTTTAAAATATCTTTTTTTTTAAAAAGGACACGCTTTTATTTACATATGGAAAGTGCACTAAAAAGAAAAAAAGAAAAACTTTGTATGATAACAGGTGAAATCCGTGAACCTATCCACAGCACATAAAGGCGTGTAAAACACGGGAATTTGGTAATCGAGGGCTGGAGTGAAACCAGTGAGCCGTGGAAGTCAATTCTAGCAGACGACTAAACAATCTATATAGAGATAAAATAGAAATTGATTAACTTAATTTCGGTACATTCGATCGATCTGAAATTTTGACACAATGCATTGTCATCCAAGATCTATGTGTGGTACAATTTTAAGATCTCTAGGACCATCAAAAGTGGTTTAATTTTATGTTACAAGATTTGACGGAAGGATGGATGGAAAATACAACATACAAACAGTGTGACTTAAATAAAAGCGTGTCATAATAATAATAATAATAAAATAATGTTAAAAAAACCTTTTTTTAAAAGGACACGCTTTTATTTACATATAGAAAGTGCACTAAAAAGAAGAAGATGCAATTTTTCTTGAAAACAGGTAAAATTGGTGAAACTATCTACTGCACATAAAAGCGTGGGGCGCACATCACAAATCATTTCTCATTGCAACAAATTCTCTTACATATAGATAAATATTTCTAATTAATGTGACGGTAGCATTTATATGATCAAAGTTGTTAAACTTTTACTGTTTATTAATATTCATACAAATTTGTTTTTATGTTTCGCAGCCTTGTACACGATAGAGAATTGTGATGTGCGCACCACGCTTTTATGTGCAGTAGATAGTGTCACTAATTTTACCTGTTTTCATAGAAAATTTTTATTTTCTTCTTTTTAGTGCACTTTCTATATGTAAATAAAAGCGTGTCCTTTTTAAAAAAAGATTTTTTACATTATTTTATTTTCTACTTTTTAGTATCAACATTTTTAAAAATTGATTTTCGACCTTATCAATTCAATTTAATTAGTTAAATTCATTGTCAATAACTTAAATGTGATAGTGGTAAAAAGAAAGATTATTCATTACAAATTTATGTATAATACAAAAAAATATTTTTTCCCCAACTGAAAATTGAACCTCGTACCCCAATGTCGGCTATCGATCACGCTACTATTTTGGCCAGGAAGACTTAATTTTGGTAGTACTTTTTAAAGTTATATTAATTTTATCCCTCTAGAGCGAATTGAGGCGTGGTTCATGTTTCGCAGCCTGGTACACGATAGAGAGTTGTGATGTGCGCATCACGCTTTTATGTGCAGTAGAAAGTTTCACTAATTTTACCTGTTTTCATAGAAAAATTTTATTTTCTTCTTTTTAGTGCACTTTCTATATGTAAATAAAAGCGTGTCCTTTTTAAAAAAAGATTTTTTACATTATTTTATTTTCTACTTTTTAGTATCAACATTTTTAAAAATTGATTTTCGACCTTATCAATTCAATTTAATTAGTTAAATTCATTGTCAATAACTTAAATGTGATAGAAGTAAAAAGAAAGATTATTCATTACAAATTTATGTATAATACAAAAAAATATTTTTTCCCCAACTGAAAATTGAACCTCGTACCCCAATGTCGGCTATCGATCACGCTAGTATTTCGGCCAGCAAGACTTAATTTTGGTAGTACTTTTTAAAGTTATATTAATTTTATCCCTCTAGAGCGAATTGAGGCGTGGTTCATGTTTCGCAGCCTTGTACACGATAGAGAGTTGTGATGTGCGCATCACGCTTTTATGTGCAGTAGATAGTTTCACTAATTTTACCTGTTTTCATAGAAAAATTTTATTTTCTTCTTTTTAGTGCACTTTCTATATGTAAATAAAAGCGTGTCCTTTTTAAAAAAAGATTTTTTACATTATTTTATTTTCTACTTTTTAGTATCAACATTTTTAAAAATTGATTTTCGACCTTATCAATTCAATTTAATTAGTTAAATTCATTGTCAATAACTTAAATGTGATAGTGGTAAAAAGAAAGATTATTCATTACAAATTTATGTATAATACAAAAAAATATTTTTTCCCCAACTGAAAATTGAACCTCGCACCCCAATGTCGGCTATCGATCACGCTACTATTTCGGCCAGCAAGACTTAATTTTGGTAGTACTTTTTAAAGTTATATTAATTTTATCCCTCTAGAGCGAATTGAGGCGTGGTTCATTGACGCGAGTGATAATATTTTATCTTATCTTTTCTGTTTACAGACGCTCGTTCTATACAGAAGATTATTGCGTCCTACGCTTATCTATGGTTTGTGTTTAGTCCTGCATTTTTATTAGAGATTTAAATGTTGATAAAGTGTTGGTTTTCCTGGATTCTTCAGGCAACCCATTCCACGCCCGAATTCCGGACGGGAAGAAGGAAAACTTGTATGTGTTTGTTCTTGCATACGGAATAAGAAAGGTGTTTTTATCCTTATGTCTATCTGAGGGTTGTATTAAGTTATCTTTGTGTTGTATTTCTAAATTAGAATTAATTGCTTTATGTATGATTACTACTTTGCTCTTGGTTCTTCTATCCTCTAGTGTTTCAAGGTTTAACGATTTAACTAATGGTGTTATTCTTGTCAGTTTTGAATATTCTCCAGTAATGAATCTGGCAGCTCTTTTTTGAATTTTTTCTAGTTTATCAATGTTTTTTTTGGTGGATGGGTCCCATACAGAAGATGCATATTCTAGTACAGGTCTCACCAAAGTGAGGTAGCATTTTAGTTTTATATTTCTATTACATTTGTTAAAGTTCCTTTTTATAAAGCCTAAGGTTTTTTATATTTTATATAGACAAAAACTAAAAACTAAAAGTGCATTAATTTAATTACGGTACATTCGATCGATCTGAAATTTTGATACAATGAATTGTCATCTACGATCTATATGTAGTAAAATTTTGAGATCTCTAGGACAATCAGAAGTGGTTTAATTTGTCGTTAGAAGATTTGAAGGAAGGATTGATGAATGGATACAACATACAAACAGTGTGACTTAAATAAAAGCGTGTAATAAAATAGCTTAAAAATACAATTTTGGAATTCGATAAATATTAATATTAATATTAGTATACTTACATATTGTTAAAAATATAACAAATTTAACATACTATATAATAAAAGGCATGTTTCTGTCCTTTCTGTCCGGTCATCTATAGCGATTGGTCCTCCAACACATAATATGACTCATACAGCCAATCACATTGAACACGTTTACGCGGACGTTCAAAACGGGTTATTTTTGGTGCAGTATTTCTTCCAAGACTTCATTTTGAGTTATGCGCGTTGGGCTTTATAGTCAAAAGCTCTGCTTTTGCGAGTTATTTATTTTAACTATAATGAATAGTATTTTTGACATGATGAACTTGTAATGCCGGTCGAGACGGCTGTTGAAGGGGAGTTACAACATGCCACCGAACGGTGGCGGAATGTCATTGGACGGGCTTTGTTGCTCGTAGTTATATAAATTAATAATTTGAAGTTATAAAGATATAAATTTAGAAACTAATTTTGTAAGACAATTTGGCGTTTACTTCTATTGACTAGCGCCACGCCGCAATATTTAATTTTTAAAAAATTAAACTATCCAATAAAATAATATAATAAATTCAATTTAAAGTAAAAATTTTAACTAAAATTAGCAGCGACTTATAGTTACAAAGTAAGTATGTAATATATTAACATGAGAAACCAAATAAACAAGTAATATATAATGAATTTATTGATTTAAATCTTAATAAATTGATAATCCATTCTTCTGACCATAACATCCTTGCATGAAGAGTGTAGACCAACGGTGTCCACACGGCGGCTCACGAGCCGAATGCTGGTCTTCTGGGTTCACTTTGCGGCTCCCGAACAATTGATCAAATTAAACCTTTTCGTTTGAAATACATGCAATGAAGTACGCTTGAACGTTTTTAAAAAATCTGGACATAAACAAAGGGTTGAAAATATTGTTGGCTTATTTAAATTGTAAAAGTTGGAGGGAGCGATCGGTTTATAAGTGAAGGTGATGTTAACTGTTAAATTTCTTGTTTCCGTATCGATAAAAATCCATAAAATATGGCAACAAGTTGCAGGAAACGGAAATATAAAGAAGAAAATAGAAGCTTTCTACCAAAATGGGAAGAGGGTTTTGCATTTATTGATAAAGATGGTAAGCCAATTTGCCTCTTCTGTCAAACACCTCCAGCAAATTACAAAGCTAGCAATTTAAAGCAACACTGTGAAAAAAATCCTGAAGAGTTGGCATTGCGGTATCCGATGCAGAGTGAATTGAGAATAAAACAAACCCGTAAAAACGAAGTTTTTGACTATAAATCCCTTATATATGAGACAGAACTGAAAGTATTTATTATGCTCCAACGCGACAAACATTTACAGCCTAAAACTGAGTGAACTCCTCCTCCACGAGATGTGGTCATGGACTGCTGGCGTGAAGTCAAGTGACCCGTAAAATGTAAACAATAGCGACCGCTACATATAGTTTATATAGATAAACTAAAAATGCATTAATTTGATTACGGTACTTTCGATGGATCTGAAATTTTGATACGATGAATTGTTACGTGACACGGGTTTGTGTGCAAAATTTCAGCGCGATGGCTTCACGGGAAGTGGGTCATTTTTGTTTTTCCGCGGTACCAAGACAGAGAGAGATGGCGGTGAAGTTAATATAAGGGATTTAATAAAACAAACCCGTAAAAACAACGTTTTTGACTATAAATCCCTTATATATGATACATAACTAAAAGCGTTGATTATTTTCAAACGCGACAAACATTTACAGACTGAATCCGTCTTAACCTATCTTTACTCTATAAACCTTGGGGGCGGGTGAGAGAGGTGAAAGATCTGGTCACCGATCGCTTGACCGAGCTCAGCGTGACACGTAAAATGTAAACAAAAGCACGCCGGTACACCTGGATAAAACACGAGACGTGTTCACCTCTGGCTGGCGTGAAGTCAAGTGACCCGTAAAATCTAAGCAAAGCGACCGCTACATATAGTTTATATAGACCAACTAAAATGCATTAACTTAATTACGGTACGTTCGATCGATCTGAAATTTTGATACGATTCATAGTTAGTTGAGACGTATCCACGTGCCAAATTTCAGCTCGATCACATCACGAAAAAAGGGTCATTTTTGACTTTTGTTTTTCCGCCCGACGTACGAAGAGATGACGACAAGATTTCGAAGTTAATATAAGGGATTTAAAATAAAGTAAACCCGTAAAAACAAAGTTTTTGACAATAAATCCCTTATATATGAGACATAACTAACAGTATTGATTATTTTCAAACACGACAAACATTTACAGACTGAATCTGTCTTAACTCAACTTTGCTTCATAACCCCGATGGGGGTGGGGGGGTCGGGGGGGGGGAGAGGGGAAAAGTCTGGTCACCGATCGCTTGACCGAGCTCAGCGTGACACGTAAAATGTAAACAAAAGCACGCCGGTACTTCGATGGGTCGCGTCAACGCGTCAACTCAAACTCTCACGTGGAAAAGAAACAATAACAAAAAGTGAATTTCAATTACATACCTCATATAAGGATAAACTAAAAATGCATTAATTTAATTATGGTACGTTCGATCGATCTGAAATTTTTGACTTTTGTTTTTTCGCCCGCCCAAGACAGAGAGACAGACACAGAGAGACATAGACGGCCGTGAAGTTAATATAAGGCATTTAAAAAGCAAGCTTGATGAGTTAAAGTCTGGGATGTGTCAGCAGCAGTCAATACTTTCTGCTTTAAGCAAGGAATGTGTCAATTCAACTGAGGCAAGTTATGTCATCGCTTGGAATATTGCTCGTGCTAAACGACCTAAGTCTGATGGGGACTTTATTAAGGACAATATCGAAGAAGTAATTTCAATATTAGATCCAAATAATTCCAGACTTCGGCGACTGATAACACGAGTTCCAATGTCCCGCCATACCACTGAGAGACGTGTTTTAAAATATTAACCCTGATATTGAAGGAAAAATTAGGAACGTTTTAAATAACTGTGTAGCATTCAGTTTGGCTCTTGATGAATCAACAGATATTCAAGATACGCCACAATTGGCAGTGTACGTTCATTACGTCTCATTAGACGTGGCTGTAAAAGAAGAGCTATTAAACTTGGTGGCACTTAAAGATACCACTCGTGGTATTGATGTAAAAAAACGCCCTTGATAAAATACTGATGTTTGCTGGTGTACCACTAAATAGACTTGTGAGTGTGGCAACGGATGGAGCACCGTCCATGCTTTGGTAAAAATGTAGGTCTGATGGAGCTTTTAATTTAACGAATGATCCAAAATATCTGGATATCCTTCCTGTACACTGCATCATTCACAGAGAAAATCTTGCAGCCAAATATTTTAAAATCGAAAGTGTAATAACGATGGTTATACAAATATTGAAATTCATTCGTTCAAGTGCAAAGAATCACGGCAGTTCAAAAACTTTATTAGTGAGTTAGATCTAGAAGACTAACCAGAGGACCTTTCATTTCATTGTGTTGTTAGGTGGCTATCTACCAGCAATGTTTTAAACAGATTTGTAGACTTGCTTGAACCCATTACTGCTTTCCTTTCAGAAAAAGACATGTCTTATCCTCAGCTTGTGGATGAAGCTTGGATGGACGATTTGATGTTTTTAACCGACATAATGCAGCATCTACAAACTCTGAATCTTTCGTTGCAAGGAAAGGATAAACTTATTTCTGATCTTATACAAACTGTATTTAGCTTTCAGAACAAAATACAGATTCTTCAAAGAGATATCCTGTCAAGTGAGTTTAAGCACTTTCCTCGTCTTCAGAATAGAGTTAGCTCATACTCTGAGGGTGGAATTCAGCCTAGAAAGCTTGGTGCATATAGAGATAGGTTACAAGGATTACTGGAAGATTTCCAAGCCAGATTTATTGACTTGCGACGACTAAAATCCTGTTCCCCTTTTCTCATAAATCCATCATGACAGACGTAATCAAAGATAGTTTCCAGCTTCCTATGAACATTGTTATGGAACCTTCTGCTGCTGAAAAGGAGCTGTCAGAATTACAGGAAGATCAGGTTTTGGCAATGTTACACAAATCACAATATGTGATAGATTTCTGGAAGCTTGTGCCAGAAGTAAAATATCCGCAACTTAAGAGAGCTAGTTGCCGACACATATCCATTTTCGGTACAACCTACTGCGTAGAATCTTTGCACTCCACAATGAAGTTCTTAAAATCAAAGCATCGAGCAGTAACTAGTAATCAGCACGTGACAGAACTTCTTCGCACCACTACTACTAGCTACCAACCAGATTTGAAGAAACTTGCTAGTTCAAAGGCTTCTTACCACAATCATAACAGTTAATGTTCACTGTGAGTTTTATGCAACGTGTTTTTATTCATGCATTTTCACGTATAAATGTTTGTTAGTTGCGTAACTGTAACGCATATATTTCTTCAACATACGGATATGATTAAAACAATTGAAATGTTCATGTCATTAAATTCAAATAAAAAATAATTTTGAAAAATGAATCACCAAAGGAATGTTTCATTGCGAGTGGGGACCAATATTCTCTCTAAGGTTCGCTGGTCAGTGTGCGAAGTAAAAAAAAACTCGTGTGCAAAGTTGCACAACATACATTTTGTCTGCAATATTTTACAAAATTTTGCTGCGTGGTAATTCTAAACTTTAAGAGCTTAAAGAGAACATTGGTGGGGACGTGAGCGATAATGTCTCAATGCGGCTCTCAAAATTTTTGAATATTATTAAAATGGCTCTCACTTACTACAGGTCTGGCCACCCCTGGTGTAGACTGTAGACGGTGGTAAAGTAAACAATAACAAATACAGTCTATAATAATTTTATACACCAAATTGAATGCCTGAAATTAAATTTTATTGATAGAAAACGTGAAAGGGAAATACAAGGCGGTTATGGTTTTGCGAAATAAAGCAACCGCTAATCATTTTCCAAACCGAAATTAATTAGGATTTCCAATTTTCGTTTAACAACCCAAGTACTCGGATTCGTACCCGGATCCGGCAAATAGTATAACTAACTATTCGGATTTGGTACCCGGTAGAAAATGTCTACCCGGTTTGTCCCTAATGCATACCCAAGGACTTGCTACCGAAAGATAGGTAAACTTTGATATGAAAGATTTAGTGTTTTCTTTTCCATTTCATGTGATAACTATTTGTAATTATTATTGCATGAGATTACACCAGCCCCCACTAACTCAATGAGCGCATTGCCAGGAGGCCAGTATAAAATGAAAGCTGAATAATTCATCACGCTTGTTGACAACAAAACATAAAAATCAGGTAATTTAATATTGTCAACATGAAAATGTATGTTTCTGGCTAGCACCCTTATAAAGTGAGAGGATATCATCTCAATCTAATTACCGCGGCCCGGCATGGGAGGGATCATCTCACACCCCCACTGCCCCGTCTCCATGCACTTTGTTTCATCCACTGACCTCACTTCCGTAAAATAAACTGATATTCAGTAATTGATATTCATTGGGAAAATATTTGGGCTTCATTACACGTTTGGATAATTGTGTTACTGAGTTTTATTTTTTAAATATTATAATAATTAGGTTTTCATATTATGCGCAAGGCCACGCGCAGGTTAAACATTCCCTTTGCTCTCGGACCGGAACCAGATGAGAAGATGCAACAGATTACATTTTATAAGGTAAATTAAATAAAAAAGGTTTTAATGTAATTGCTGGTTACAGCTTATTTGTATTTTTTAGAGGTGCGTTAAACTGACAAATTCAGAAGCATTTATTTTGAAGAGTAATGCTCCAGACAAAACGTATTTCCCCCCCAGAAAGGATAAGTTTAGTTTGAGACCTTCAAGTCAATGCCTGGATGTGTAACCCTCCTGCGTGATTTAAAAACTCCACCTATAAAATCTTTGTGTTTCTGGAAATGTTAAACAGTAGTTGTGCCAAGTTTTCGTCTCAAGTTATATTGTGCTAATATAGCGGAATTATTTCTTAAATATCATAACTTTTCTTTGAGTCCGAAATTCATCGATTTCTTTGAATGTAAGTAAATTGTAATTTGTCCGTTGTGTATTTCTTGACAAAAACTTAGTGGAATCAATGGTTTGTCAATTCTAAAAGTTTACAGCTGTTATGTCTGACATCTATTTCTGTTTTGGGTGGGGGTGGAGGACAAGTATTTAGCTGGCCTACCCATTCTGTGAAATGATGGTTCCGTGAAATGCAAAAACATTAAACATGAATCATAATTGAATAAGGAAAAGCACCAGTGAAATCTCAACGGATATCTATCTTTATTCTTTTAATAATAAAAGAAAAAATCTTTCAAGCTCATAAAATATTATATGATTAATAGTGATCTTAGCTAAGATTGAAAAATCCATGTTTTTTTTTCAATATTAACATTACAGACGTTCCTTATCTGCATAAGATTCTTGCGTCCTATGGTCTTAAAAGAATGCACATACTATGCTTGCCTGTTGGAAAAATGCGCAGCGTATATACATAGGCCACGGCTATGAGGGGATTTTAGTGCCAATCTACCTTCCCTTCTTTAACTAATGTAAGGTACGCATTGGAGCTGGATCGACTAAGGGACACCTTTAGCCACGGAAACAAATCCCTGACTAATGGTACGCCAGCCACTCGACCACCTTCAACTCGAAAGGACTTGACAAGATTTGAGTGAATAATATAAGTTAAGGGGAATTTTCAGAAGAAAAAAATTCTGCAAGTAAACATACCTAGGAAAAATTTAACAAACAGAGACATTTCTGTATCAATATGATTGAATGAAATCAACATTATTGTTAAGTTGTGTGTAAGTAAAGGGAGGCAAATATATGACATTGCTAGGGAGATTAAAGCGAATTGATTTTTTCCTCATTCTAACCCCATTAATTATAGTTATTCGTCTTTAACTATTAATAGAAACTAATTACTGTTTATTACTATTAAATTCTACCTTTTTAATTTAGAATATATTTGCTCCGTTTCCCACATTTATTAGCCTTTGAATGGGTACAAATGATTTTAATTAGAAACTGTGCCATAATTATTCTCAAATTTGAAGTAATATCTACATCTGCTTCGACCCAACAACCGCAGACATCTACATACGCTATAATAGATATATTCACAAGCTTTTCTTAAAGCCCGAACGATAAGAGACCGCAAGGGTATCACTCTTACATATATGACCGAAAAGGTCAACATAACGTATATCAATCTGGCATGCTGTAACACATGGGTGGCCGAAATAAAAATACATTTAAAAAATATGGTTTTAAAACATTAACATTCTTTAATAAAAAAAAAGAGAGATCTAAAAATGTTGAACCGTTCAAAATGTGAGCCACAAGACTTTTTCAGTTTTAAATCTCAGAAATAAACAACAACCAAGACAACACGACAACAGTGTACATTATTGTTGGAATTCGCCCTCGGCGAGGCTCGGTCATGTTGTGCAGACTCTAAGCAGAGCACGGCAGTCAGTCTGATAAACTGTGTCGTGTACCTGGATAATCCGTGCTCATCGATGACAGCGTAATCTCACTCATCTGATCAACAAGAGATGACAGAGACACGGGGGGATTTAGACGTGAGGAAATGTATCATCTTATGTCAGGTAATTAACTCGACGTTATAACATCAGGATAACAGAATTTCCTTTTTTTTTAGGATATTGTTGAAAAAGTTGTTTTTTTTTAAAAACATAATTTACTCGTAAAATCCCGCTATCTGTCCGTCTAGATACCACATCGCTGCTAAGTTGCAAATGTAATTTTTATTTGGTTTATAGACTGGTTAGCTGAAGAATGTTTTTTTGCCGACTAGTTAGTTGTTCTTGTGTAGGTTTTCTTTACTTTCTGAAATCCCCTGGCCGTCACGTATAGCTGTGTATAATCGCTGGTTATCACGCTCCCAAAGAAGGGTAATTTACAGATGTGCCAGAACTAACGTACAATCAGCCTGATTAGTCAGCCCAGCAAAGTCATGCTTATGGCCATATTAAACAGACTGAAACCACAAGCAGAGCAAATCATTTCAGAAGAGAAGGCGGGCTTCAGAGCAGGAAGAATCACAAAGGAGCAAATATTTAACCTGCGAGTGCTCTGTGAAAAGCATCTCCAACACAAGAGTGACCTCTATCATGTCTTCGTAGACTTTAAAAAAGCGTTCGACAGAGTGTGGCATGCGGCACTGTGGGCAACTATGCACAAATTCAACATTAATGCAAACCACCTCATTGAAGTGATCAAAAACTTATAAAACAGAGCAACTAGCGCAGTACTCTTCAACAGCAAGCTGAGAGATTGGTTCAAGACCACTGTTGGTGTCAGACAAGGATGCTTACTTTCCCCCATCCTCTTCAACCTCTTCCTTGAAAGGATTATGACAGATGTGCTAGAAAACCATGTCGGAACAGTCAGCAAAGGAGGGAGAATTATAACCAACCTACGCTTCGCCAATGACATAGACGGCCTAGCTGGTAGCGAGGACGAACTAAAAGTATTCCTTGAAAAACTAGAGAAAACAGCAAAGGCGTATGGCATGGAAATCAATGCAGAAAAGACCAAGGTCATGGCTAATAGAAAATTCACAAATGAAATTCGGATAAACGAGCAAAAACTCGAAGAGGTCTCCACCTTTAAATATCTAGGGGCCATAATATCCGACGAAGGCTCAAAGCCAGAAATTCTTGCCAGAGTGGCCCAAACAATGGCATCATTGAGCAAACTAAAACACATCTGGCAAAGCAAGAAACTCTCCCTGGGATCAAAGATCCGACTAATGTGCTCTCTGGCGATGTCGGTCTTCTTGTATGGTTGTGAGGTTTGGACGCTCACTGAAGACCTCCAAAGAAGAATCAATGCGCTAGATATTAGATGTTTCAGAAAGATATTGAACATCTCCTACACAGCGCACATCACAAACGAAGCTTTCTGCAACAAAATAAGTTCTGTCATTGGCCCCAGCGAGGACCTTCTCACCTCAATTAAGAAGAGGAAACTACGATGGTATCGACGCGTGGCAAGATCTGGAGGTCTCGCAAAGACTATAATGCAAGGCACAGTCCAGAGAGGAAGGAAAAGAGTCAGAGAAAGGAAGAGATGGGAAGACGATATCAAAGAGTGTACCGGCCTGTCATTCAGCGACTCTGAAAAGGCAGCACAGGACCGGGACAAATGGCGTGAGATAGTGTGCAGTTCACGATGGTGCTCCGCCGACTCAATGACGGGTTAAGGGATAGTTCAATTTCAAGTGTATAATCAAACCTATTTGTCAAACCACTTTAGGAAGTCTCAAAGTCCTTAAAGTCGATCTCTAAAAATTCTAACAACAGTAAGTATTGATGTTTATAAAAGGATATCAATATAAAATGTAAACCCTAAAAATGCAGTGGCCATGCATCGTATCGTTAAACGAGATCGATGCTGAAAATTACTCACCACACATTTGTTTAGAGATTTGTGTGATTAAACCCCACACAGCAATCATTCTGATTACCACATTTCGCACCCTGCCGCCACCGACCATCGCCCCCCGCCCCGGCCCCCACACGGGTAGCACCAAGGCTAAGTGAGTCAACAATCAAAGTTCAGGCGCCCATGGACATTAATCCCATCATGCACCCCGACATCCTCGCGGACGAGATCTCCATGTGATTTCCATTTGATTTCCATGTGATTTCCATGTTGTGTTTTGAAGTTATTCCTCGGCATGTTGAAGGAAGTGACGAACATCATGAAGATTACTTCAAAGCTATGGATGCCGGTCACGATGCTAAGAGAAGCAAACCTCTCCCGTCCCCAAGTCCTGGTCGAACAATAACGCAGCGATCCCTTTGTGCACGGCTTACATCATAATTCAATATGAATGTGTATTCGGATTATTGGGTGGTGATAACATCGGTTAATAAAAAAACAAGTTGCTGTATATTTCTTTGCGATTGTTAAATATGGGTTAAATAATCAAAACAACACGATTTTACTCTTGTTACAGCGTCCACATCTAAAATCTAATTATCGCATTGTGTGTGTTAAATGCAAGGAGAATTGAGTGTTGCAAGGTGAGTACGAAAATTGGGTACATGAGTTTTAGCAAATCAACTATTTAACGATTGTGAAATATTTTATATGTTTTCGAGATTTCACACCGACTACCTCAGCAAATCTATGTAGTTTTATTATTTTCAAATTAAATATTTTAGGTGCGACTTTAAGAAATATTCTAATCAAACTTCGGAACCTTGTTTTTGGCTAATGGAAGAGCAGTAAAACAGAATTGTAAGAAATGACTAAAAACAATATGTACTAAAATCGAGAGTGTGATGTAAAAATATGTGGCCCGAGAAAAGATAAATTCATCATATATCAATAATCATCCCTCAGAATAAATTTAACGAATGCCCAATAAAAATTAGAAGTAATTTTAATTTACATGTGCCCCATTGTACCAACAACCTATTAGGTAGTATAACCCTCAGATACACAATCATGTATGTAAATTTGTAAAAAAAATAAAAAAATTAAAATCTCTGTATATAAGTCACCAGAACAAGAACACGCGGAGTACAAATAGTAATGATGAATGACCGCCGCTAGGGTCGGCCAATCACAGTTTATGGTTGGTGCAGGGTGGGGGCAGGTTGCTAACCGCAGTGCGCATGACAGAAAGTTGAATGACATCAATGAAAACTTACTTCGTCCTCCCGTATAGTCTAGCGTCACCACATCAGATCCCCTCCGGCAATAGTTCATGGGGTCTCCAAACCTGATATGTCCAGTAACATATCTGGCATTACTACACCAGTTTGGATGGAAAAATAAATAGAAGTAAAAACAAGATTTTTAAAAACCACGTTTTTATAAGCGGACTAAAAAGAAGGAAATAATTTAAAACTTATTAGTTCAAGTACTTCGATTTAATATGACTAAAAACGTCGGGCGGTCGCTTATGAGGTTTAACAAATGCGGTTCACTCATTCTCTCACTTATATATCTCTCTTTTGCTTTCTAAATTAGACATCTTTAATTTTTATGGATTGGGATTATTGTAATTATGACATTAATATTTAAAATGTAAGTAAATACAGCGAAAACCCCTTCAGAACCTTCTGAAGGAATCCAGAAAAATTCTAACATACACACGCACAAACATACAGCACACACACACACACACACACGCACAAACAGACACACACACATACACTAAAAAACAAACACACAACACAAAAAACACACCTACAAACACACACACACACACACAAGTGAAGTAAAACAACAAATCATCCGGCACCTCTTTTTAAAGGCGCCCAGAACCATTCAGATCTCATCGTTGTTTTGACATCAAGATGTTGATTCAGTGAAGTGTATTGTAAGATTTCCCTTATTCGACTTGTCAGTGTTTCGTGGCATATTTATTTAGTTTCACGAAAATTTTTAAGAGTATTTCAAGTACAGTAATTTTTATTAAATCCTTTATATTAACTCGTGTTGTCTGCGGCGGACCGACCTTGTCGCCAAAACTTTTGATCGATTTTTAACCCACTTGCTCGCAAGATAGCGAGCTGAAATTTTGCAGGCAGTTTCGTACCGATGATAAAAACAATGTATCAAAATTTCAGATCGATCGCATGTACCGTCATTAAATTATTGATTTTTTAGATTATTTTATTTATTCCTATGTATCATGCTATTTTTTGAGATAGAGCGTCGCGGTGCGTATTATATTGAACAACCTTTCTGTCGCGCAATAAGGTGAGTATTTTATTGACAGCTCTTTTTATAAACATATTCCTGATCGGTGCGCATTATATTAAACATGTTTTACGACACAACTGCAATTTTGTATTTCTGGATGGTCTGGCGCTGCGTATTATAATGAACATTCTTTTATTTACTTCTCGTACATAAAGGATTTATAGTCAAAAACTTGGTTTTTTACGGGTTTTTCTTATTTTTTAATTTGAAAACATTTTAAAATTATTGGCCAGGACAATTGACGCGCAGCTTCATGTCACCAAATTTAATTCATACAGAGCACTTTACAAGTTGTATTCAAATATTTTAAATATTCATATATATTTTTTCCTAATGATTCATTAAAATATGCAAACGTCTAACATAGACTTAGCAGAGGCGTCACTGGAGTTGGTGTCATCCATTGCGGTAACTCATGGTGTCATACCATCATGACTTAATATATATACATCCTCAGAGTCGTCCAGTGCCTAATAATGAAAACATTTATAATTTTAAACTTTGTTATCACCCCGTGTGATTGTGTCATCCATTGCGGTAACTCATGGTGTCATACCATCATGACTTTCTATATATACATCCTCAGAGTCTACCAGTGCCTAATAACGGAAACATATATAATTTTAAACTTTGGTTTCACCCCGTTTGATGGTTTCATCCGGTGAGGTCCGTACTACCTATAGTGACCCCTCATAAACTTTGTATCATGTAAATGACAATAAAATTATTACATCATATTTCATATTTGTCATTTTTATTTCTTTCTTTTTTCGCATTGGTTTCCATGTTGTTTCATTGTTAATTTAGTAGATGTGTTTTATCTATTATATTTTTCTTTAAATTAGTGTTATAGACCGACCTTATGTAAAGAAGTAGTTACCACAATAGCAGGTAAAAAAAAATAACTTTCTGTGACCATAACAGCGTATGGTATGCCTATGTTATTCTATATTAATTGTATGTTCACCTATGAAGAATCATAAAAGTCACTTAGATAGAAAACCTTATTATTACATGGCAGTTTTCAGGTGATAACCTTACCTGTTATGTACCAGAGGTTATATCGATCAGTCCCATTCCTTTGATTTTCCCGTCAAACGACCAGTCTGGCCACTGCACAGTTGGCGTTTTGGTACTACGGTCCGGGGCTTGGTCCAGACTTTGTTGTCCTTCGAAGTGGACCGGAGAACGTCATCAGATACCTCGCACCAAAGCTCATGTTACGTTGAAACACTGGTTGAATCGCCCGTCGAGTGGTGAGAAACATGACAGAACATAAACAAAGCAATCCCTCAACCGTGTCAATCAAACGGTACCCTAACAAAAATTACACAGTAATCAAAACACGACACGAAAACAATCAGCAATATATATATATACAAGGATTTTACTAGGCAAATATTTTAAATAGGATACCTGTAAAATATAATTTTGAATTAGCATGGCCCAGTTCTGAACATCTCCAGCTAATGTACCAATCTCATGGCACTCTTCTCCTGGATAGGCTAGTATTGAAGTATGTAAATTAATTAAATTGAAAACCAGCACAACAGTGTGCTCCCGCATCATTCTTTCAAAAGTTGAATGCTTGATTTATGGCTTTAGAGTTGCTGTCTCCATGATGACTTCTCGGGTGTGATAACTAACCTGGTTGGGTTGCGATAAAAATTTCAATTATCATACAATAATTACAGGTAAGCCATTATAAATTTATAGTTTTTATTGTGTCAAAATGACTTAATGAGATGTGTGCTTTTCCCATAAATTTCCTATATTAGTTTAGCAAATTTAAGTTTAATAAATCTAGTTAACTATAGATTTTGTTAAGAGTCTAATATATTATTATAATTCTTTTGATCCTAAGGTGAAATTGTTTTGTTTCAAAACTATATTAAACAGTGTCCTTATGTGTTGTCAAACCTGTGCCCCCCCCACACTCACAAACTTTTTTTTTGGTGCAAATTTACTGTGTTGAAAGTTTTGTTTTTTTTAAAAGCTGTCTCATAGTGAGATTCATTTGTAATTGTCTGAACTCACTGGCTCACTCAAGTGAAAAAGTTAATTATATGCACCTTGTTAATCAGTAAAGTTAATTGCATGAAATGGTGGTAAGGAAGCGTTGGTGTTGGTAGGAGTTATAGCTTGATTTTAGTTAAATCATGACAATGCAAGTTGAGTTGAAAATTTGTAATCATTGACATAAATAGTGATTCTCTAAATGTATTTAAAGTCTATACATGTTATATGGTGGTAACCAATGTTCCCTCTAAGGTTCGTTAGTCCTCGTGCGAAATAAAAAAACGTATGTGCAAAGCATCCATTTTTTGTCTAAAATTTAACACCTAACAAAAACAGATATTATATTGCCCTCTTATTCTTATCAAAATTTGGTGCACTTGTGACTTGTGATTCTAAACTGCTGTGTGGATTTGTTCAGATATGTGCGCTGCCATTTATAAGAAGTATTTAGTATTTATATTAAATCAATTGTCACTCACTACTCACTTTGATTTTGATTAATTACTCATTAATTAGACTACAGTCTAAAGTTAAGGATAAATATTAATATTTGAATATTTTCAGTTACAAAAATAATAATAATTTACATAACAATTTGAAATTGAAGTAGCCAGATGCTATTACTATTACTATTAGTTAGTAGAAATATACTTATTAACAATAGTCAATAGGCAACATAATATGAAATATGCTTAGTTTAGACTTAATCTAAGTATAAGTCGTATAAGTAGTCTACAATTACAGAAAGAGAATATGAATAATAAAATATGAGTCAAAAGTAATTTATAAAATGTTAATAATATTAATAATAGTAACTTTAGTAACTTTATAGTTAATAATTAAAATTAAAGAAAGAAGTTGTTAGACTAAGTTAGTAAGTTCACTAAGTACTAAGACTAAGTTAGAGTCCTTGTGAATCTGTATACTCAGAGTATACTACTGTACTGGTTGTACTGAATACTGACTGTAACTGAAACTGTAACTGAAACTGTAGGCCTATTTAAATAACTATATTTATATACTACTAGTAGACCCGTCGTGCGTTGCAACGATCAAAGTAAAAAGTAATAAATTTAAAGAAACCAATGAGTGGTATGTTTAAAAATAATCCTGAACAAATCTTCGTGTAAGTGTAAAAAAAAATCCAAGTTTCATAGCAAACGGATAAATAAATTAATCATTAAATAGCGTACAAAAGAAGAAACGATATTAAGGGCCCCGGCCCCAAAATGAGTGATATTATAGGTTTTTTTTATTGCCATTGTACTCATTTCTTAAACGTTTAAGATTTTATTCACTATTCAGTCATTAACAATCTTGAAAAATAATGACACATGTATCCATTATTATACAAATTGAAATTAGCAGGTGTTTTGAACTTTATATCTTTGCCCAGAATGGGCCCTGGGGCCCTTAATGTTGTTTTTATCTATTTAGAAGTGCAGTGTCTATAGTATTTTAATATAGGCTACCAAGTTTTTGTGTGCAAAGTTTGGTGAAGATCTATTCATTTACTAAGTAGCTAACGTAGAAACTATTTTTTATATAGCTCATATAAGATAAAAACGGCATTCTGAATATTTAATTTACGGCATTCGGGCAAAAGGACGAAACTACATCGTATCACAATTGTAAGTTATATAATATTTGTAACCACGTCTATGAGATAAAGAACATGTGGCACTATCCCTTTAAAAGGCAAAAGCTAATTGACTCATAGCCCAAATAAACAAAATTATAAATGTACTTTCTAAAATACTATTTTTAAAAAAAACGGTCGTATTAAAATGATATAAAAAAATGTGCACACCATATTTAGACATATAGAAAGCTGGCCGCATAAAATAAAGTCTTGTTATAAAGTAAATGTACTGGACCAAAAATAACTCTTCATTTTGACGTATTCATAATTGTCGTAACAGGGAAATAATATTTAACACTTTTATGTCTCTATATTTTACGATTTATATTTACGGTTTATAAGTAATGTGTATAATTTCAAAAAGGAATCTTTTTTTTTGTTCCCTATTTCGGATAAGGCATCATATTTTGTAAATTATATTCAATGCACACACACACACACCAGATTTTATATCTGAAAAATAAAATACATTAAAAAAAAAGATTCAACCGTCCGTTAATAAGCGCATCTTAAAAATGATTAAAAGGCAATTTTAGAAATGGCCTATGCTATTCTGAATACAAAGGAATGAACATAAAAACATATTCAATTCGCAATTCATATTAATTAAGCGTTTTCAGGATCACTTCATTAAATTTAGTCAACTTTTGTTAATACGTTCGGTAGCGAAAGTTTATAATGTATAGTGTATATAAAGCTTAAGTAAACAGTTTTAAAGTGTACGTTTATTTGACATAGGCCATCACTTTCAACATAAAATAAACTCGCTACATCTATGTTTTTTAATTAAATGTCAAGTTATGAATTAAATTTTAAAAAATCCCAATTTTATTCATTGCATGTAAAATATTATTACAATGCATCGTGAAAATAATTGAAATAAAATAATTTAAACGCATATGTAATATATAAAGCTCAGTTGATATTTTTATGTTTGTTTGTTTTGTATCCATTAAAAAAGGCCACTGCTTTGTTGACATTTTTCCAAAAGATCTCTGCCACCGTCGTCACTAAAAAAGCTGTTATATATTTACGACACTGCAATGTAACACAATTGTAATTAATACAATATTTGCAACAGCGTCTATGAGATAAAGATAATAAAGATAAATAAAAAAAATTAGGCTATATTCCTAATTTTAAAAAAACAAACAAAAAAAATCAATTTTATGTTAAAAATGCATGTGAAACCATCAAAATAATCGATTTTAAAAATGGCCTATGTTAATCCATCATCAAAGGGATGAACATAACATATTCAATTCGCAATACAAAATAATTAAGAGTTTTCAGGATCACTTTATTTAGTTCAATCTACTTATGTTAATAAGTCCGGTAGCCTAAGTTTAAATAGTATAAGTGTATAGGTTATGTAAAAGACAACAAACAAAATATAAATGTTATATTAATAGGACACAGCTAAATTTAAGATGCGTACACGAACATGTGCGCACAGTAATCAGGCGATAAAAGATTTTAAAACGTGCACCGCTAAAAATGAAGCCTTGAAAAAAATACTGACACAATTATTACATAAATAGGTTTTTCATTAAATGTCGAGTTATGGAACAGAAAATAATTAAAACAAATTCGCAATTAAATTTAAACGTGTAAACAAATAAATATAATGCATCGTGTGGCAGTTGTAATTAAATATGTTTACGTGTCTATCTAATATATAGAAAGTAACAGTAAAGAAAATGACAAATCTTTGTACTACACAGCTCAAATTATGAAGCGTATATGAAAATGTGCGCACCGTAATTAGACATTATAATATTTTTTCAAATGCGCACGGCTGAAAATAAAGTATTGGCATTGGGGGAAAAAAACGTCACCAAAAGTAACTCGCTTTGAACGGCATTTGAACGTCCGCGTAAATTTGTTCAATACAGAAATGAGGTTAAATTTTTTATTCTTTGTCTCTGCATTTTCTGATTATTTAATTTACGGCATTCGGGCAAAAGGGACGATTACAAAAACTAACTTAAAACCACCTTCAGGGTAAAAGGAACCGTCCCTGCCAAATTTGGTCCCCGTCCGTCATTTGGTTTTTCCGTGATTGTCTAACAGAAAGTCGAAAAGTGAAACATACAAACATACAAACATACAAACATTTGAGCTTTATATATTAGATAATAACACTATTAAATATAAAATAATTACGTTAACGTCCTTTCTTTTGTTCAATAATATATACTTACATATGATATTCTAAATGCCTTACTGTGCGTTGTAAATTTGATCAGAGAGAAGAGATCGATGACAACAGAACTTTAAAAAATCGTTAAAAAAACGTGAGAGCATAAATTATTTTATGATTAATATTTGTAGACATTAAGAAGCGGTGAATACATGACAAACTTTTAGATCAATTTATATTTCTTTGATCTTGCGATCATCATCCTACACTGTAGTAAATCATAAAGTTACACAGTAAAAAAAAAGCTTCATTCTAAATGAATCATTAACGTTGTATTGATCTTACATTTTTAAATACCAAATGGTAAAAACGTTAAAAAACACGTCTTTATTTTATTTTTATTCCTTGCCTTAGCAATACATCTTGCTAGAAAGACATTTCAATTCTCTTGGGTATTTAAAACACACCAGAAGAAATCTCCGTGCCATCTACCACTGGCCGCAGCCATTGGCCACATGTCAGACCTGTAGAAGTCGTTTTTTTTTCTGCGTCTGATTGCCATTCACTCGTCTTGCCGTGGTCGTGAAAGAAACTTGCCATATTGAGGATAATAATCACGCGGTGATTTTTGTTACCTGGTTAAAAACTCACAAGACCTCCAGACATGTGGAAAGTTCGATGCCCCAACTACAGTGTCTGGTCGATAATCGAATGCAGAGATGTAAGTAAGTCCAGGGGAAGCGATTAAACGTGGGCGAACTTTTCAGCACGGATTCTAGCAATTACTTTATGTTGAACGATGGGGGAATTATTTCTGTGTGTTTAACTGGTTAGGTTTTTTTGTTTCGATTGTCTTAACTTAGGGCGCTGTGAAAAATTGGTAGGGATTTGCTTTTAATGTCTGTCGCTCGCTCGATGTTGATTAACCACAAAACTAGTCGCATGAAATGGAAACAAAACATGGTTTACGTGTGGTCATGAATGTACTTCATGAAAGAAAGGAAAACAGAAAAATATCTGAGCCAGAGAAATAATTTTCACTTAGCAGTAAAAGAGTATTTTCGCCTTGGGGCCAAAAGTGAAATATTTTTATGTCAGATTAAAATTAATTTGTTTATGAAACTTTTACGTTTTTTAGAGTAAGTCTTTTAGCTTGTTTTTTTTAAAAATAAAGTTTCTTAAAACAAATACAACTTAAGGTAACATGGATGTTGTCCAAACGAACGCAACAATAATATAAATAACATCAGTATAAATCAAAGGAAAACATGAAAAAATGACAAATGGAACGGGAAAGAGAATACCTGCACTAAAATAGAACTTAAAATTCCTTTCCAAAAAAAGGTTTACGACAGACTATTAAACATAAATGATGGAATAAATCCGTAATTTTAAAAGGTGCAACGAGGTACTAAAATTGTTGATAAAATGTGATACACATGCGTGGCTTAGTAATAAGGGTGGGATGATGGCCAAAGCTCCAATTGGAATTCGTTGCTTGAATGCACATGTATGTTTTTTTGAAGACATGAAGTTCTCTCCCCATGGCCGGAATCGTTTGGTATATTATAGCTAGCCACCATTCTTTGGTAGATTATAGCTGGCAAAATTGTTTTGGGGATTATTTCTTCATTACTTATTTTATCGCTATTTCATTATACATAAGGGCCCCGGTGGTAGATTATAGCTAGCCACCATTCTTTAGTAGATTATAGCAAGCCACCATTCTTTGGTAGATTATAGCTAGCCACCATTCTTTGGTAGATAATTATAGCTAGCCACCATCCTTGTGTAGATTATAGCTGGCAACATTGTTTTGGGATTATTTCTTCATTACTTATTTTATCGCATTTCATTATACATTAGAGCTCCGGTGGTCTAATGGTAGCGCGCTGGACTACCGAACCGAGATAGAAGAGAACCAGGGTTTCCATTCTCGGTGCAGGCAATACCCCTGGGGCATTGTGCTGGCCACACAATCCCATGCTGGTTAGTGGTGGCTAAAAAAAACGTGTGAACGCTACTTCACTTGCCCCGTAGTCCGTCATGGACAGGAAAGGTGGTTATATTATATACATTATACATTGAAAACATTCAAATGGAGTTGTTTCTTTAAATACAATTCTGGAACACTGACTATATATAAAATACATTCCCCCGAACTCACATGCGTTAAAGTAATTCACCCCCATTTTAAAAAAAAATATAACAGTTATATAATATTCTAATAGGTCTGGCCACATTATCTAAATTATCTTACCCCTGAGACTGTAACTTATTTACTTTGTCTACGTGCTGGAGATTTTCACTTTTTTTTTAACGTATCAACAATTGGCTTTAACGGCTAATATTCTTTTTGTCACATTTAAAAATAATATTTCAAATTACAAGACAATTTTCATCAGACAAGTTGGTAGTAAAGAAGAATTTTAATCTTTTTATTTTAAATATAAAAAAAAATTTAGTTTATTTTGTGACGTCGAATTTTTGAAGAGACGACTCACTTTATGCTTCGCTCTGCGATACTGTGGCAGCATCATGCGATACTGTGGCAGCACCAACGTATCATTTTATGATACGCTCTGCGATACGGTGGCTCGTCATGCGATACTGTTGCAGCACTAATGTATCACTTTATGCTACGCTCTGCGATACGGTGGCAGCGTCCATCTATCATTTTATGCTACGCTCTGCGATACCGTGGCAGCGTCATGCGATACTGTTGCAGCACCAATGTATCATTTTATGCTACGCTCTGCGATACTGTAGCAGCGTGTTGCGATACTGTGGCAGCATCAATGTATCATTTTATGCTACGCTCTGCGATACTGTGGCAGCGGCATGCGATACTGTGGCAGCGTCAATGTATCATTCTATGCTACGCTCTGCGATAACGTGGCAGCGTCACGTGATACTGTGGCTGGGTCGTGCGATACTGTGGCAGCGTCATGCGATACTGTGGCAGCGTCAATGTATCATTTTCAAGCTAGTATACATTGGAAACGTTTTCAAAAACACAAGATCTCTAAGGGGATATCATACTTCGTCTATAACTCCGTTTCATCCTAGGCTTGTAGATTAATGTCTTATGTCTCATAGGGAAAAAAGTGGTTGAAGTTAAAATATAATACGACTATCCGTTAAATTGCGTCAATTGAAAAACATCAATTTCCCAATTATTTATTTTTAACGTAGTATGTTAAGCTTGACTGCATTAATTCTGTTTTAAGATTTTGTCCGTAAATAAAAGAGACTTAACAAACTGAACACATATAATAGACCAAGTCACTGTTCCCTCGTCAGATTGAATCAACAATTATTAATATAATAATGCTTCAAATTCAAATAGAGAATTACAAGTTTTAATTCAAAAATATCAACAACTACAAAAATTATTTTCAAATAAAACCGCTTAAATAAGTCTAACAATGAAAAGCATTTAAAGGAAGAATCCACACACAAAAGTAAAGAGGTAAAATATACATCTGAATAATGAAAGTGCACGCTATTTTCTTTGTTTTGAAATAGAATAAACAAACATGTTGCCACCACGAGGATACCAATATGCCTACATATGCATGCACGTGACAGCACGTGATCTCATCGTGAATCTATTATTAGCTCAGGTCATGTTATATTCAGGTTTAAAACATAAAAATTAAATAATTTTAAAAAGACAAATTCTCAATTAAGTAAATAAAGTAAGGGTTCGGTGCGTCGAGCAGACATGTCACCCAGTTAGCTCGTGACTTCAGTATACCATGTGACTTCAGTATACCATGTGACTTCAGTATACCATGTGACTTCAGTATACCATGTGACTTCAGTATACCATGTGACTTCAGTATACCATGTGACTTCAGTATACCATGTGACTTCAGTATACCATGTGACTTCAGTATACCATGTGACTTCAGTATACCATGTGACTTCAGTATACCATGTGACTTCAGTATACCATCACAGACAAAGATCTAAACCCACGGCATGGTCCAACGCTGGTCTGTCATCACGCAGGCTTGTGGCGATCACGCAGCACATACCGATAGCCCACGTTAAAACCTTTGACCTATTGGTATAAGCAGTACTTCGCAAAAGTAGAAGATGCGTATTAACACACTAAAACTAAAACGGATAGTTCTCAGCCATCATAACAGTTGTGTCAAAACATGTGATGTGATGTTAAATGACTAATATACCTCTCAATAGCATGTTATAAAACTGTCTCTGACCAAGTCAATTATCCATCAGTAAAGTAATTGGCTTTTATCTTTATAATAATGTTGTTATTTTTCGGAGGGAGAAGGGGGTGCAAATCTTCAGTACGATGTGTTTTTCCTTAAATGGCGTGACATTAAAGCTGGCAGCTTCATGCATTTAAATTCTATTGTTTGTAGTTTATGATCAACTGAGTGTCGAAAGACTTTACCTCAGTCGTTGTGGGAAGGAATGAATATAAACTCATTTAGTCTATGAACTACGAAGGCCACGTGTTTCTGCGCCAGCGTACACTTTGACAACGTCATAAAAATTGCGCAGGATGATGCGCAATAAACAAAAAACAAGAAACTTTTTAAAAGCTGACTTTGTCAAGTAACCATCAACATACATAATTCCCGTAATGAATGTAAGGCTTCTTGGATGTAATGCTGATTTCTTCAATAGTGCGCACAAAAAATTACTGCACCAAATATAACACTTTTCGAACTTTCCGTATAAAATTGTTCGATGTGATAATAAATGAATCAAATAAAAATAAATAAAATAAATGAAAGTTCTGTATTGTGTTATTTTTTAATCTGATGTGTATTTATTTTGAAAACTTCCGTCATTTTTGACGGGTGATACGCTAGTATTTTCATATTTAGCTGAAACAAAAGTAATGGAACTTGCAAAGAAACCTTAAAACTGCATGCGAAACTTGTCATTAACTCAAATCAAATCTCCATATTCACCGTCTACGCCATAAAATCTAATCAGCACCGTGACATGATGAATACAAAATGTAGTGACGCACTAAACGCTATCTCCCATCAGTTATCAACAAAGACATTCTTATGTTCATTTCCACTTCCGATTCATTAAAGCAGGCAGCGCTCGGATTAAAGCAATCAGCGTAATTTTTCCATTGTTCTAAAAGAAAACAAAATCAATTAATGAAATATTCTCGTTATCAATAATGCTGGACGGAAAAGAAGTTTTTAATGATAAAAGTTCAATGAGAAACCACGCAATCTCAACGTTAATGACGCAAAAATAAATTTCCAGTTACAAATATTGCAGAGTAAACTTTAGATGAAGTGAAGATTTCAAAATTGGATTATGTTGAGTTTAGCATCACGTTGTGTTTCGTATAATAAAAAATGGACACTTTGAAATATTTTTTGAAGCGCCTAGTCTCATTACGGCAGTGACAAGATTGGTCTCTAGATGTGTTGACAGCACACTGTCAGTACGAGATGTGTTGACATCACACTGTCAGTAGGAGATGTGTTGACATCACACTGTCAGTACGAGATTTATTGACATCACACTGTCAGTACGAGACGTGTTGACATCACACTGTCAGTACGAGATGTATTGACATCACACTGTCAGTACGAGACGTGTTGACATCACACTGTCAGTACGAGATGTGTTGACTTCACAATGTCAATACGAGATGTGATGACATCACAATGTCAGTACTTGATATGTTGACATCACACTGTCAGGACGAGATGTGTCGACATCGCACTGTCAGTACGAGATGTGTTGACATTACACTGTCAATATGAGATGTGATGCAGTGGTTCTCAGTCTGAGAAAGCTCACATCAAAGGCGATGGTAAAACCAAGCGTATGTCAATGAATTGATTAGGTATTACACCAGGGACAGGTTTTGCTAAAAGTTTATTGACGGGAATTATTTCATCTCGTGATAATACGAATTTTAAATATGTTGCTAAAAAAATAATAAAATAAAATAAAATAAAAAATGGATGACTAGATAGTAAAAAGAGGCTTATGGAAGACGCACATTAATAAGAAGGCAAAGCCAAATGACCCATTTCTAAAGATGGACATGCTAAACCGAAGTTTACAGCAAATATAATATACACATAGTAGAAAGCGAATTTCTAAGACATGAAAAGAGAAAGACGATATCTATGCAAATACAAGAAATTACATTACACAAAAGAATTTACGATATAATAAATTAGCTGCTGTAGTATTTTTACTGAGAAGTTACCAACAGACCGGAATCATTCTCTTTCTGCCTCTGGCTATTAAATTCGATTTTATATAAGAAACGTTTGAAATTTTGAATACATATACATGCATCAATGCTAGAAAACTACAATATAAAATTATAGCAGATTAAAGGAAATTTAAATCTGACGTTATAAATATACCAAAAAGGTACATTTCAACTTTATTAAAGACAGCTGAAAATTCAATTATTGTCGCTTATATTCTCAATTCCTTAATAGTCCGATCTACTCGTATTGCTCATAATTCGGTATAATGTAACAACAGTGTCGATCATTGACATGATAAATTCCTAAATAGAGAGTCATTGATTCGATGTAAGCACGAGTATAAAACAGATTGTAGTTTAAAACAACGGTCAACAGGTGTACATAACTTTTAATTGAAATTTTATTTTAACTATAGGGATAGGCATAATCTATGATGATTTGTACCATGTTAAGACGTTGTCACAAATTCATGTGACTTTTAACGGTTTCTTTGTTTCTCACGAGCTTCATCAACAAAACGATCGACTAACAGCAACATGTGTAATCAGCCTTACCGCGGTTACTCATTCTTTCTCTCTCTCTCTATCTCTCTCTCTCTCTCTCTCTCTCTCTCTCTCTCTCTCTCTGTATGTCTCTCTTTCTCTGGATCTCTCTGTCTCTCTCTCTCCCTCTCTCTCTCTCTGTCTCTCTCTGTCTCTCTCTCTCTCTGTCTCTCTCTCTCTCTCTCTCTGTCTCTCTCTCTTTCTCTCTGTATCTCTCTCTGGATCTCTCTGTCTCTCTTTCTCTCCCTCTCTCTCTATCTCTCTCTCTCTCTCTCTCTCTCTCTCTCTCTCTCTCTCTCTGGACTTATACATTATTGACGTCTCCTTGCAGCGCACAGTAAGATGTTTATCAATACTGGCTTTTTAACTACTGCAGCGACTTCCAAAGGAATCTGAAATGGCGGCGATTATTTAAAACATTTCAGACACCGTTACCGACCAGTTTTATTTCCATTAACAATTTAACAAACTGGCCCATAAAATGGAAACAATATTGCCTTAAAAGACACGTCTTTGTTTATAAAGTGCAACAGATACTAATGAGGTGAGACAGCTAATAGGCACTGTAGAAAGAAAGCACTATAACAAAGTGTGGCAACCTTTGATAAATGGACACAACGAAACAACAAAAATGTCAATGAATGATTAATACACATGCACAATATTGCTTCAAAACTTCACAACCTATCTTCAATGTAAGTTCTAAACTGAAAATTGTCCCTTGCATCTACATAAACAATTATTGTCAACTTCTTCTCTCACTTTCTTTGTATTTGATTTTCTTTAGAATCCTCAACCTCACACATGACTTACTGCTTTCTTATTGATGTTATGTCTTCGTCAGTTTTTAAGAAAGCCTGCTGTATTGCTTTCTCACACACACACAAAAATGTAACTAAAAGTTGGGATCGCCTCGGTGATACATTGTTAGTATTAGTTATTGTTCTCCAGTATTTGTAAGTGTAAGTCCAAATGTTCACACTACACTTTTAGCAATGGGTAACCCAGCACTTGGGGGATTTCTTGATTATGGAGACATTTAGGGAAACGGGACGTTAGGCTATTGATTTATATGTGAAAATATTAAAATATTTTTTTTTAAATGTCCCGAATTACATGGTCGGTACCAACCTGTATGTGATTTGTAGAGATTTTTTTTTATCTCATAAATTTTTTACTAAAAATAATATTCTATGGAAATATCTTTTAGCACAAATATTTCTATAACTAAATTTGAATTTTCTCAATATCAGAGAATGATTTTTTTCATATAATTGTTTGGTATAGAGCCAACTGTAGTTTGATTACTCAACACTAAGCTCAGCGCATAGTTGGGTTCCATTACAAACGGAGGGATCCATAGACGACCTCTTATACAAAGAGATACAAAAAATAATCATCTTTTGCAAACTTTTATTCAATTTTTACAGGAAGTTTTTTTTTATTCTGCGAAGCGCGGGTATTTTTATGGTACATAAATAAATTAACAAGTAACTAATAAAATTAAATTAAGGGTTATTGCACCTAAACAAATTTTTAAAACATTTTTAGTAACTTCACCACGAGTTATCAATCATATCATTACACTTTTGAATTTTTGTTCATTTCTTGGACAGAAAAAAGATATTCTCAAAAAAAAATAATAATAAAAATTCGATACTTATAATTTATCAAGGTTATAAATAAAAATATAAGTTAAAAATTATTCTATAAAGCTTGATTAAAACTGAAGAAATTCATGTTCTAATTTCACATAAAAAATGATTTTTCACTCCTAATTAAATGTCATTAATGGTATACATAATTGGAAATATCAAGTACAAATTTTGCATTTTTTTTTAAATTTCAAGAAGATTCTTGCGTCATACTTTCTGATAAGAACCCTCAGACCATGGTGGGTTATTGGCAATCACGCAGCGTTTACAGGCCATGGCTATGAGGGGATTGTATGGTACAATGCCCAGCCTCCTTTGTTTCCATAACTTGCGTTAGCTCCCCATTTGGAGCTGGGTGGACTCAGGGAAACCCTTAGCCTCGTGAAGAAATCCCTGCCTTCACAGAGATTGAAACCCGTGACTCGTGGTACCCCAGCCGAGCGCGCGCACCGCTCGACCACCGGTTTGCATTTATCATGATCAATCAGATACATTGGTATTTAATTAGGCTTATTGATAATCGACTACACCAATCCGCACTCAATTTTTAGAGTCATTTAAATTACCCATCTTTTAAATATCCAGATCTCTTAAATATATTTTAGGATTCGAATTTTCTAGAAAATTATTTCTTTAAAATATTCTTGTTTAACTTGTATGGCCCGTTTAACTCACAGGCCTACGGCACGCCTCGCCAGAAAAGACCTGGCCATATTTCCAACAAAAACAATACTCACTGGAGACGTCAGTTGTACCGGAGACTTTTGACGAGTCACGTCTCCGGCGGGGACCATGTCAAAAATCAATAACATCACTAATGTGAACTCATAAGGATGCTGCGCCTTGCTGGCAGGAAACTCGCTCCGTCGTCGACGTGTGACTTGTGACTGAGAATCCAATAGGCTTTGTGATCTAGCATTACATGGGCTCGAACATTCAATAAGATGTATGATTGGGAATGCGGTAGGATAGACACAGCAATGACAGCAAATAAGTGAATAAAAAAAAGGAATATTGAGAAGCAGAAACATAAAGTCATTAGAAGAAGAGATTAACCCAGATACTGACCAACCTAAATCAAAATTTGTCCTATAACAAACCGTAAAGAAACGTAACTAGATGCTCGTTTCTTGTCACATCATGATTTATTTTTTTTTAAAGAGGGTAACCTTGTTCTATCAGCCTTCTTAACAACATCAGGGAAAGTAACCAGGGCCTTAATGAGAGTCAATGGTATCAACTTACTCCAGGACAGCCTTTCAAATCTTCCCCTCACCCCACCCACCAAAAGTATGGTTTGTTTTCGGTACCGTCAGTGGACATTGCCAATACTCGTTACAATAAAACGAGGCTTAGCCGGACCGGCCTACTACCCGATAAGCACGCGCCACTGGTAATAGGGGTCATCCTCTCTGTTATCTCTCACCTTGGTTCGCGTTACCTCCACCTCCCTCCCCCTCTCACCTCCTCCAATCCCTAAAATCTCAACCTCCCTCCCCCACCCCCCTGTTCCCCACAAGCGCTCCCTATCCAGGCCTTTGGGGAGTAATCAGTTTAATGCGAAACGAGAGATACTTTGAATCGATAACGCAAACGTAGTCGAAGACTCACAAAAAACCCGCGGATCCTGGATCAGTTGTGCCCAGGGAGCTGTATCGTCCTCCGTGGGTCGACAATTTAATATCGTTGTTGGTTTGCCATTATCCAAATAAAACGTAGATATTAGTTGCGAAGATAACTCTGGAAATCTCGTGGGTGCTCGTCGTGGCTCGTCTTGTCCGAGGCTAGTCTGATTGCGGGTAATCACGTAACTAGGCTCGGTATTGATGGCACGCGGAATTTAAACGTCACGAGTTTAAACCGATTAGATGTATCGATACATACGTTTAGTCATCAATTTGAGGAATCGGATACATTGTCTTTTGCTTCGTTAACTACGCTTAGACTTGTAAGTATTTCTAACTCGTGGAATTATTGTATATCTAGTTGAATATGAAGACACGTCACGGTATTGTTATTTCGAGGAAATTACTAAAAAAGAGATTTTTAACAATTTCACCACGTTATAAAAGATCTGATGAAAAAAGTATTTTTAAAAAATACTTTGTCATTTTACTTTAATTAGAGAACTGCAAAGATTTTGGTGAAGAACTAGGTACATAAAAACTATTTCTAATATTATCTTTGACCTACCTTTAATAATTGAACAATGTTCTCAATTTTGTTTTTAATATGTTTTAAGAGGGGGAGGGGGGTGGGCGAATCATTAAGCGAGTCGCAGCTAAGTTTTGCGCCATCCGTTGCGAAACGGTAAGTTAGCGCCTTGGCCAAATAAGCCATCAATCTATATAAATTATTTATTTTTTAAATGTGACGTTATAGTCAGAGGCGTCACTATGGTTGGTGTCACCCAGTGTGTTTTCTCAAGGTGTCACCCCTTAACGACTTACCCCATAGACCTTCTTCGAGTCTCCCAGTGCCAAATAACCGGAAAATACACAACTTTACATTCTGGTGTCACCAGGTGCTGTCCCCACCATTCGCTGACTCCTAGAAGCGCCACAGGTTGGCGCCAAACCGTCCATACATCCATGACATCAAGTTCATATATCTGAGACCATACGTTGTATGTCTCATAGTACCGCCTATTTCCTTGTCAATTTTTTCTCTTATTATACAGTTCTACTGTTTTTGGACGCCTACCTTACTATTACATTAAGTTTTCTACTTTATTGTCATATCTAATACGAGCAACAAAGCCCGTCCAAGGACGTTCCGCCACCGTTCGGAGGCATGTTGTAACTCCCCTCCAACAGCCGTCTCGACTGGCATACATGTGCATCACGTCAAAAATACTGTTCATTAAAGTTAAAATAAATAATTCGTAAAAATTGAGCTTTTCACTATAAATCCCAACGCGCATAACTCAAAGTAAAGTCTTGGAAGAAAGACTGCACCAAAAATAACTCGTTTTGAACGCCCGCGTAAAACGTGTTCAAGTTGATTGGCTGTAGGAGTCATATGTGTTTGAAGGACCAATCGCTATCGATGACTGCACAGAACATAGCCTTTAATTATATAGGATTTCTTCTGTACAGTTATATTTAACACTATGTTGTTATTTAAGATCATACTTAATCCTCGTAGCCTTTGCAACCCTTAAAAACCATTGTTAGCAAAGCCTGCTTTTACCCACATAATCAAAAGACATGGGCATCAATTTACTCACCTCTGTTGATTGCCGAATAACTTAAAGTTTGTGAGCCCAAGCGTAAGTTTCAATACTGTGCTAATTGCACTTTCTTGAAATTAAAAAAAAATGTGCTTCAATTCGGAATTGTTCTATTTATTGTAATCACACATGCAAATATGGATATCAATTATCATGATTTGACAAAGAAGTTTACAATACATTTCAGCTTTATTTGCCTTATAAAACATACACCCTTTGAAGCATTTTACAAAATGACAATTATATCAATTTCTGATCTGTGGTCATTGAAAAAACGTATCTCTAAGTGATCAAGTATTGATCTAAGTTCATTGAGACAATTATGACAAACTAAAAAATATACCAGAGATTACTGCAAAATTGATTAACGTCCAACCTTTGACCATTGCGAGAATGGCGGTGAACTCGCCGGTCAAAAGTCCAAGCGCTCTGTGCCCACCAGTGTGAGAAACATGACCTACTATGGCAAGCTAAGGGCCCTGTGCCCACCAGTGTGAGAAACATGACCTACTATGGCAAGCCAAGGGCTCTGTGCCCACCAGTGTGAGAAACATGACCTACTATGGCAAACTAAGGGTCCTGTGCCCACCAGTGTGAGAAACATGACCTACTATGGCAAGCTAAGGGTCCTGTGCCCACCAGTGTGAGAAACATGACCTACTATGGCAAGCTAAGGGCTCTGTGCCCACCAGTGAGAGAAACATGAACTTCTATGGCAAGCTAAGGGCCCTGTGCCCACCAGTGTGAGAAACATGACCTACTAAGGCAAGCTAAGGGCCCTGTGCCCACCAGTGTGAGAAACATGACCTACTATGGAAAGCTCAGGGCCCTGTGCCCACCAGTGTGAGAAACATGACCTACTATGGCAAGCTAAGGGTCCTGTGCCCACCAGTGTGAGAAACATGACCTACTATGGCAAGCCTCCGCTTGGATGGTTCTCAACTCGGCGTCGTCTATTTCTGTTCCACGTTTGCCTGGTTAGCTCTGCTAGGACCACAATTTCGTGAGTGACTGGCACAGTGATAAATTGACTCCGATCTAGACATTTTTGTTAATCTAGAAAAAATCAAGCCATCGTGAGATAGAATGAGAAAACAAACAACGTTATAGAACGTTATAAACAAATAGAGACCTGAATAGAATTTACTTAGTTATATATTGATGGAGAGAGTCAATAAAGCCGAAGTTGTTTATTTTTTCTAAAACTCTTGTATAGTTATTTTTTTCAACCTGTCCACTTTGACTTAACATGCTATGAAATATTTTTTTTTAAAAAGAAGGTTATATATTTCTGAGCAATATGTGTATTCATTTGAAATTAAAATGATATGTTTAAAAATAACAACCTTTGTCCATAAATGATAACCTGTTATGATTTTTTAAAAACATAGTAACACTCATGCAAGGCGATTTGTTATATCTCTGAATGTTAACTCACTCCTGAAGAGAATCAGGTAGACATGACGTCATTCTGAAAATACCATCGGGACGTTGACAACATTTCGAGCTACTAAATTATTCTGTGACATCTGAATTAGTTCATTTTATTATCATTAAAGAAATGTCTCCACAATAAAGTCAATAAGATACTTGATTGGTTCATTTCGTGAATGTCGAACTCCAATAACATCAAATGAAAGGCAATTTGTAAGCCTTAACCACAATTCTTTTTATTATTAATATCTATAAATATAATTCACCAAAGAGAGTATGTGCTAATGAGCATGACGAGTGACCCTCGCTGGGGTCGACCAATCCGTTCATAGTTGGCAAGCAGAGGTGATCTTGAGACCAACAAAGGTTCTTGCATTCACTTGCGTTTTTCCTTCACAGAATAACGTGTGATTCGTGGTGTACTGGTTATCAAGTCCGCCTTATACGCGGATGATCCTGGGGTCAAGCCCCGGCGAGAGTATTATTTTTTAATTTGTAAAAATGTGTGTTTGTGCCCGTTCTTTTCCCCCTTTTTTAAATCCGTTATATTAACATGCTTTGTAAGTTTAAGTGATCGGACAATCCGAAATTTTGTTTATAATTCGTTCACGTGACAGTTCAGTTCACGCGTTGGCGCCGACCGTCGATGTTCACACCCTTACCTTCCATGCGTCCGGTTTTAAAACCAGGGGAGATAATTCTGTTTCAGTCTGTAAATGTCGCATTTAAACATAATCACTACATTTAGTTATGTCTCATATATAAGGGATATATAGTCAAAAACTTTCTTATTACATCTATTTATTTGCTAACATGGCTAACCATTGCTAGGGTCGGCCAATGACAGTTTATGGTTGACAAGTTAGGGTGGTGAAGGGTAGTGCGTCGGTGGTTCAATCCTACGTTCACTCGCGTTGTTTTGACTGCTTCGTGCTGTAATTTCTGTCCGTTCTTTTCCCGCTTTCTTTGCACTATCCATGAGCAAGTCTGAGGCGTATCCTACGCCACGGGGCGTATCCTACGCCACGGGCGTATCAAGTTTTTAAAATAATTTTTGTGAGAATTTTTGAAATTCCTCAGCAAAGAATAAGTGTTTTGTGTCGTAAATTTACACTCTTGAATATTCTTATATAGCCGTACAAACCCGAATCAGTTTAATTTCAATGAAAATACAACCAAAATTTTAATGGAAAAAAAGGTATATGGAGGTTGGGGTGTGGGGGGGGGGTGGGGAGGAGGCGATGTATTTATATGTCTGATAAACACGTGCTGTTTGATAACCTACTTATGAATGTATCGGTGTAACAGTGACAGCACTTTTTAGGATTCAGAAATAAAAAAAAACACATAAAAAACTGTTTTTTACTATAAATCCTCTATGTACGAGACGTCACTAAAAGAATGTTCATTATAATACGCAGCGCAAGACCATCCAAAAATACAAAATTGCATTTGTGTCGTAAAACATGTTTAATATCATGCGCACCGATCAGGAATATGTTTATAAAAAGTGTTGTCAATAAAATACGCACCTTATTGCGCGACAGAAAGGTCGTTCAATATAATACGCACCGCGACACTCTTTATCAAAAAATAACATGATACATAGAGATAAATAAAATAATCTAAAAATTCAATAATTTAATTACGGTAAATGCGATCGATCTGAAATTTGGATACCTCATTTTTAACATCGGCATGAAACTGCATGCAAAATTTCAGCTGGGTAGCTTACGAGGAAGTTGGTTAAAATCGATCCAAAAGTCTTCCGGAAATCAAGGGCTCAAACAGACACCACAAGTTAATATAAAGGATTTAAAAAGATAGTTTCTGCAATTGTTGTTTTCCTCTTAGAACAGAATATTTTTTATTAAAAATCAATATTTTTATGGATTTAATCATCTCTAATGGATCGAGACGCACTATAAAATTGAAACGTTCGGTGATATAAAAACATAATTAATTTCAGAAACATAAAAAATTTAAGAAAGGGACAAATAAAATAATGCCAAATGTTCTGAATTGTCAACATTTTTTATAACATTGATTGGATAAATAATATTTATAAATCTAAATTTTGTATTAAGTTTTGATTTTTAACAAAATCACAATCTTTAGTATTTCTTTCAGTAATTTTTTTTTCTTCTTAAAATTTCAGTAAAGTAAAGAATACAGGTATAAAGCCAAGCGTTGGGTCAAATATGGCCACACAATTAGACATAAGGACAAGACCTTGTAATAGACGAGCACATTAGACAAATGTTTTCAGATTATGCTCGCCAGGTTTCTTATTTTATCTTACCCGCCCCCACTCCCCAATCCGAAAACTCCCCCCGTAATCCCCGTAGTCGGTTGTTTTGTTCCCCTCACGGCCAGGGCATTATGGACGGGTGGACGTAACACTGAATGCCTAATGGTACGTGAGGTCTGCCATGTTTAGGCTCAGAGAAAAGTGGGGATGTGGTGAGCTTGTTTTTGGAGATTGTGCTCGGGAGTAGGAGGGCTAGTGGGGGACGAAGGACATTTGGAGAATGTGTAGTGACATGAAAGTGCAAGGCAGTTGGCATGGATCTTAGAGTAAGAAAATGGGAAATAAAATACGGTCCTATTAGTTTAAATAAATAAATATAAATTTTAAAAAGAAGATTCAGAGCTTTTGAGAAGCAATCGAGATGTAAGGTTTTATGTTTAATTTAACAATGAGTTTTGCTGGTTTCAACAATTCATCGTTTTCTAAGAACGTTTGTTACTTATTTAGATCTTGCGAATGGCTGCAGAATGGTTGCACGTGAAATAAGATATCGCGTTAAGAATAGAATAGTTTCAAAGAATGTTAAGTGTCTTTTTTTTAAAAGATTCCATTTGATGTCATTGAAAATATATAAAGCAAATAACTGGCTAATTCTACGTTATTAATTATGTGGTTTTTCGACAATTATAGTCTTACTACCAAATAACTGTGCTTCTATAATATGTCTTTGTGAGAAATAATCTTTAGAATGGCATTACGTTTTTAATGGTGCTATGAGATTATTTGGTTTACTCTTTATGCCAGAACTAAATTTTTCTAGATAGGAAACAGACGATCACCAGAGCCCATTAACTTATATCCAACTCTATCAACAATAACATGGATCTGATCAATAATCGTCTTTGTTCAATGTTTCTGAGTATAAGAATATTTTCTAAAATTAACCCAATTAAAAATATCTCGTTGGTAACGTTCCGCTTATTGATAAACTGTTTACTAAACACATCTTTGACAAATTAAGAGAGATTAACTGTACTGTATTAATTGTACTCCACATCTTTAAAATCCACGTTTGTTTGTTCTTTTTTTCTCAATCCCACTGATAACATTTTGAGATGGAAGTTTGAGAACGCCCTGTCTTTCAAACAGATTCTTTTGTTGACTTGCAAGGAATCAGGCTCTAGGTGCAAATGCTAAACGTAGGCCTTGACATTATCAACACCTGTAATCGAAGACACGCAGTTTGCGTGTTCATGAGTCCGCGGTGGTTAACTAAGATCCTTAAGATGTCTTGAAGAGTTTTACTAGCATATCTGTTCTTCGGTTGTGAGCCGTGGAGGCCTCATTCTAAATAATTGATTTGTCCGTCCTGTGATGTCTTTAGAGTATTTCTAAGTGTCGTATCAGAGAGTTTTTAGTTGGGTGGAAGAACGAGTTTTGTCTAGAAATCCTCTAACAACTATACACATGCTATACACACGGAAGCTTTAGAAATTTCAACAAACAAAAAAATAGCACATTTTATCGCAATAAGAAAAAGTTTTGTTACTGCGTACCATACAATGAATTAACCGTACATCAGTTTTTTTTTATATAAAAAAATATCAAGTAACATAAATCAAATAAAAAATATATATATATATAAACAACCTCAATTATCACTCATGCCGTAACGCTAAGGGACACCACTCTGCTTTTTTAAAATTGAAAGTGTAGAATTAAAAATCATAATCATTTTGGTTTCCAGATTAACATTAGCAGTTAAAAAATCGTGTGGTGATTAGCACTGTAAAAAATATTAAATGACGTCATTGTTTGAGCTTATATTTTAAAATACAAGGTGTGCATGGAGAGCTGTGTAAAAGGGAACGATGTAAAAAGAGGATTTGAGGATTGTTAATTATAAAATAATTTGTGTACATTTCAGGAATATTTCGTATTTATCATACAAGGATAACTTACTTGGGTTTTTGACAAAAAGAAATTTGGGCGCCATAGGCGCCCTACAACCCCTATTATAAAATACCTTGTGTACATTTCAGAAAGTTTAATATTTCGTATTTATCTAACAAGGACAAGTTAATTGGGCTTTTTTAAAAAAGTGGGCGCCGTAGGCACCCCAGAGCAACGTAGTAAAAATAAAAGGTCTACTCTAAAATGATTAAAGAATAAAACAAAACGGAAGCTGACAAGGTTTTTTTCAAACTTGAAAATGATGGTCTATATTGTCATGCTGACATATTTTTAGTTTTCCGGCTGGTCTCTAGCAACACTACAGACACGTTCATTGAGAGCCCGACTCCGTTGAGCTTTTAGAAACTGAACTATTTCTAAGCCGATCGTACCTAACAGCCCCTGGGGTTCAGTGGGGAGAAGAGGGTTCAAAACTGCGTATTGCGTCATCAAGAAATGTGCAACGCAAGGTGTCACGAGTGCAGTCCAAATGGGCGGTAGACTTCCACTTCCTGCTGACTGCCAGAGTTTTGTGTTATCTACATTTTATTTTGTTAATTAAACACAAATTAGCAACGAAGCGCGCGTGTGTGCGTGTATGTTTGTGTGTGTATGTGTGTGTGTAGTAATGAATATAGTTAAGTTTTACTAAACATTTAAAAGTTTTGGATCATATATATATATATATATATATATATATATATATATATATAAAATACTTTTACAAGCGCGCACCATGCTTTGCAACTCATAATCTTGATGACCTCCCATATTGTTTAATGGTCTAATCTTGTTGTTGCTATCTTCATGCCCTATGTCAGTTGCGTCCTCAACTAAATAAGGGAACTGCAAATGTGGTTGCAGATTCTTTAATACAAACGAGACTGGTTTAGTGCAACAGTAGTCTATAAGGATTACCTCAAAATCAACAGCAGAGACTCCGGAGATTACAAAACAATGTAAAGCGAATTGTTTTTAGGATGAGAAAGTCAGACCACATTGAACCGGCACTTCGGGATTTACACTGGCTTCCTTTGGTTGAAAGATTAGACCACTAGACCACATATGTCTCTATGTTATTGCTGTATGAACGCACCAGCGCCTCAGTAAATAAGGGAATTAAAATTTGGATTTGTATTTCTAAAGGCACAGCGAACTTACACCCAGTCCTTTCTGAAAATTCCAATTGTGAATAGACACAGGAGGAGGACATTTGACATTCTATCTTTTTAATTGTAAGCACCTAAATTCTTGAAAAGTCTTCCAAAATTTTTGAAAGAATGTGAAAACAAAGATGAAGGTAAAAAAAAATTGAAGACGATTTTATTTGATAGTGCATTTAAACACCAAAGCGCAACGAGCATTCTAGACTAACATGAATAGCATTAACGCTATTTCAATAAAACGTTGTTCTTTCTTATTTTAATTTGCTTTAGATGTTCCAGCTGCTAAATAGAAATTTACATGTTCCATTTTTTTGGGCATTTTATCACGGCTACATATAATAATTTGTTGTTATTTTAACCTTATTTAAAATTTATTTCTTTCATGTAAAGCGCTGTGAGCCCAGTTCCTTACTGGGATACAGCGCTATATAAAAAATCAATTTATTATTATTATTATTATTATTTATATACTAGTATACTTATTAGATAAACGGTTCATATACGCATTTTAATTTAAAGACACAATCAAACTATGACTTTGATACCATTAAAAATTGGAAAGGTAACTTATCATGTCTTTCTTCGGTAGGTTAAAATAGTAATTTATATTTATTACAGATAAAAAAATTAGAGTTAATTTAAAACAAATATTATCCCAAGATGAAGACGCACCGTGAGTATTTCAATACAACACTGTATGATTTTTGAGACCATCAGTCTGGACAGGATATGACGTGGTGTCTACTGGGTTCACTTTCGTTTGTTTGTTATAAATGGTAACTCAGTAGTGCAAAGATATTTTTATAGCAATCAATACGACGTCATTAGGATAATCGTGATGAGTGTCGTTAAAGATCTAAGCCAACAATACACAGTTTTCTTGTTATTCTAAATACATTCATGAAACATTCGTTGTTTCATACGTTAAAAGAAACATGCTGAGCAAGTCTTTTGCAGACTATATTAGGAAAGCATCGTTCGCCCAGCTTCGTTCAACAGAGATAGATAAAAGTTAATTTTACATTTCAAATTGAATTTTTAGCAGAGCTTTCAGAATAACTCGTGGTCAGAGCAGTTTAATCTTAGAGACAAAGTTTTCTTAAGATGAAGGGATTCATTTATTTGCCTTTTCGTGTAATAACGATAATCTGTTATTAGACAATACTAGTATTCATTGGCTACCTACACAAGCCCGAATTGATTACAAACTGGCCGTTTTCAGTCTTAACTTCTTTTCTGACTCATGCCTTTCCTATCTTACTGAGCTTCTGTCGGTCTACTCACAAAGTCGTCAGCTACGCTCTTCTGCAGACACGCGCATTCCCTGTGTTCCTAAGACACGAACTAAAACATTAGGCGAAAGGTTCTTCTCTTTTTTTGCAGCCAAACAATGGAATTCTCTACCATTACACATCCGGAGTATTTCATCTACCAAGTCCTTCAAGACTGCACTTAAGACGCATCTTTTCAAAATTTATTTTCAAAATTAAAGAAACAAAAATTCTTTTTAATGATTAACCGAGCTTATGTCTAACGTACTTTCATCCTATGTGGTTATTATTATTAGAATGTTTATTTAATTGTTATATGTATGTTATTATCTCCATGTAAAGCGCCGTGAGCCCGGCTCCTTGCTGGGATACAGCGCTATAAAAATTATCAAGTTATTATTATTATTATTAAGCTGTGATAATGTCAGAAATAAATATAATGAATACCCGTGCATCCTGTTATCACTTGGCCGCCACAAAAATTCGCAAACAACTTTTTTATAAAACAATTTTGCAAACATATTGCTACTTGTTTGTTTATTATGACAAACAGCGTTATACGAAAAGTTCGCCTAAAAAATTAAAATTAATAAATACTATTTGTTATTGTCAGGTCTGGAAAATGACAAAACATTTTCCCCTGTAGCCTTATGAAAATGTTATTTTATTCCCCTAACCCCAAGAAAAGCAATTAAAACTATCGGCCATCTGATTACGAAGGTGCACATTTTAATACTTTACGTATGTGTCCATTAATTGCCCTAACTTGCTGAAGACGTCGTTTAGATAACTTACGCCTACTTTCGACTACATTCGTAAAGAAGTTTTTGTAGAGTCCTGCAGGAGATGTTAATTGTATGAAAAGTAGGAAAACATCCATAGAACGGACATGTCAAAATCTGTTGGCGTAAGGTCAGTGAGGTGAGAACAGTATGTAAAGTCAGTACCACAGAAACTTTCGTCCAATGGAGAATGTCTGCAATATGACAGTAAGATCTCCGACTGTAGGGCTGTCAGTAAGGACATCGAAGATCGCGTGGTTACGCTCTAAGACCGCGAAGAAACATTGGTAATTGGTATTGGGTAAGTGATGGTAGTTAGTTCTGTACTTAGTATTGTGTCAGTGATGGTAGTTAGTTCGATACATAGTATTGTGTCAGTGATTTTAGTCAGTTCTGTACATAACGTCAGTTGAGATGCATTATCACATGCAAATAATTTTACAAAAAAATAATAATTTAATACATTTTCAGGAACGTTACATATATTACCAGTTGTCATTCTTGCGGTTTTTGAAATTTCCATCTTACAGACAAACAAAACAAAAAACAGAAAGGAAAAACGTATAAAATAAGTACATTACAGACGCCAATGGGATACAGGGAAAAGAATGCTAAAATACTCATATCCACAAAGTGTAACTCAGGGAACGAAAAGAAGAGATATTGAGGTTTTCCCTTCTGTAGCTCCCTCTTCTTTGCTCGACTTGGTAGCATGACCTCTGCTTGACATTATGCAGTATAATTATATAACCTTGTCATTAACTGTTACAAACCAAGTCAGTCATCTAACTAACCCAGAAGAACAAGGTTATATTTCTTGCTCAGCTATTGATCGAATACAAACCAAGCATCTCACTAGACCCCAGAATACCATTGTGTTCTGTAACATTAAAAAATCTTCTGGCATTTCATCTGAAATATGAAACTCTCAGCGCATGCATTGGACAAGATGAAAATGACAGCTTCTCCATTTCTTTTCATTTTCTTCCTGGTCTTAAGGAAACTCTAAAAGAATCGAACAAAGGACGCTTTTTATACTCTAAGGCAGGGGTCTCCAAACTACGGTGTGCGGGCCAGATTTTGCCCACCGGGCCCTCTCATCCGGCCCCTGGAGACCTTTTAATCTCCAAAAAAGATAATACTTTTACCTATTGTTTACCAGAAAACAGTATGCCGTTTGCCCCAAAACTGCTATTTGACAGTTAATGTGTCCCACCGGCAGAAAAGTTTGGAGACCCTTGCTCTAAGGGAACACTATTTTGAAAAAGAATATCAGAGCTGGTTATTTTCAAATTGCAATAGTATTTTTAACACAGAATCCCCTTGTGGCCCATACGCAATTGTAATGATGGTTTGTTTGTTTGTTGATTTTTGTCCGCAAATGAAGCGATCAATAATGAACTGCACAGAAATCATAAAAATGTAGAGGAGATATTTGTAGAATTGCAATTATGCAATGCGTCCCGACACATGTTATTTTGGTGATAATTGGAGACACGCGTTCCAGCCAGGTGTGGGGTAATGTAACCTCTGCGAAATAAGAAACATTAAAAACAGCACACACGAAAATTGATGACGTCATTACATAATGGTATTATCATCAAAACGTTTTTGTCATATAGCAATGCTAAAAATTCCCGCTGTTGTCGTGAGAAAAACAGCATGTTAAATAAATCAATTGTTGGTAATATTAGACAGAAAACTGGACGAAAAAACAGACGGTTGACAAATTTAAAAGAACAAGGTCGTAACAATGGGTCAAAAAGTAATTAGCTTGATCGCAAGTCTAATTGAACGCAGACAAAAAATAAAATAAAAGGTCATACTGACTGTCTAAATGTTGACAGCGAAAGTCTAAAAAAATCATATGTGTTTATAAAGTTTAAGTAAAGATATTTCACGTCTAAATGAACGCAAGTAATCTACACACTTTAAGTAAGTAATCTACACACTTTAAGTAAGTAATCTACACACTTTAAGTAAGTAATCTACACACTTTAAGTAAGTAATCTACACACTTTAAGTAAGTAATCTACACACTTTAAGTAAGTAATCTACACACTTTAAGTCTAAGGAAGTATATATTACAATACTAATAAACGATATTAAAATTTTAAATGAGCATTCTGCAAGTCTATGAATATATCGACAGCCAAAGCCTGTTTTATTATTTTTTTAAAAATTAATTTGATCTAAAGTAATAATATAATTGACAGCATACAAAGTAAAATATTTAGTACCAAAGTAAACTATTTACAAAGTGAGTCTAAATGACGACAAAAATGTTTTCTTTCTTTAGCTTTACAATTATGAAAGTATCAACATCTTTACTCGAATTGAAATTTTTCAAACTTGGAGTAAAACTATCATCCTTAGAACTTTGAATGAAACTATCATCTAGCAAACATAGAATAAAAATATCATTCCAACATGGACTGAATCTCTCTCCTTTCAAGCTTAGAAACGCTCTGTCATCTTTCAAACGCTGAGATACACCAAAAATAGAACACGGAAAATGTCTGCAAAAATCGTGTTCCGATGGCGTGCTCTGAAATGTACCTTAAGGAGGTCATTGGGCTAGGAAATGTTAAGGTCACCATAAGGGAAAGCGAGGGTGAAGTTCCATCTCCAGATTGTGTTCCATAACACATGCCACTGAGTGAGCTAGGCCCGTATAATTTGTTGATATTTAAGAACATTTTTTAAGAAAATAAGAGGCAATAATTCCATATCGGTTATTGGTAATTACTTCATAAAATGTATATGACGGATCCTTATTTCATCTAATCTTTGTGAATTTTACACGCTTTTATTTAAGTCCCAATGTTTGTATGTTGTATCCATCCATCCTTCCATCCATCCTTCCTTCAAAACTTCAAACGTAAAACTTCGGATGGTCCTAGAGATCTAAATATTTTACCACAGATAGATCTTGGATGACAATGCATTGTATCAAAATTTCAGATCGATCGAATTGAAATTATTGCATTTTTATTTTATCTATAGTCTATATATAAGCATCGGTACCCGTCTGCTTTGTTGACATCCATGAGTTCACCACGTGAACACAACGCCGTCGTATAAAACGTTGGGCGGGCGCTTATGAGGTGTTTGGTATAAAAAAATAGTTGTATTATGGCTTCAGACGTGAATTTTAAAGAGTTTTTATTATAAGTTTTAAAACATAGCTGTAAAAACAAAGTTTTTGACTATAAATCCCTTATATATGAGACATAACTAAAAGTAGTGGTTATGTTAAAAGCGTGTCCTTTTCAAAAAAAGATTTTTTAAATATTTAATTATTAATACTCATTTTGAAATTTTAACTCGGAGCACTACTACGACGACAACAAATTTGTTAAAATACTTTATTATGGTCCATCTCGGTCTATTGATCACATTTAAATGGTTAAAAGTGTTTTAAACACACACATTTTCTACGACTTTTGAATTTTGAGTAAAGTGAAAACATCTCCTTTTTTTTCAAAACGGATGAACATCATTGAACATGTCATCGCAACAATTGCACTCATACATTA
>CALYLW010000043.1:602500-765000 GCA_944989445.1 Ampullaceana balthica | reverse complement strand
ACATGACATTTATGGTGTACCATCACAGACAGGGTCTTTGATAAGAGTTCTCGCCATTCATTCACAATTTTAATGTCAAACAGTGAAAAAAAAGTTCATATCTTTAAATGTAGAAGAATGAATTTTAAAAAAGATAATACAAATAAAACAATTGACATAAATTGCCATCGCATTTTTAAATGATGTTTCCCTAAGGAAAGCATTCAATTTGGCATGAGACTATGTGAAATTATTGTTTATACTAACATTTGAAGCAACGGCAGTTATTTAAACCAGTAGAATCACATGAATATATGAGGCTCGTTCAAAACATCTTTACCTTTTAACATTTTATAATTCTTTTAAAGTAATTCCTTATTGTGTTCCTTTTTTTTCATTTATCACTATTTATTTAATTGTACTTTTTACAAATATGAGCTTTTTATTTCATAATGTCCAAGTAATAAAATATTATATGGACCAAACAAAATGGACTTGATTCACGGCGAATAGAATATTAAATAAAATAAAATTACTGTCAAATCGTTACCACGTTGTATCATGGTTGAAGATTTTAGCCTCGAATGAAATTATCAACCAAAGTACGACAGGCCAATCATTGGTTTAATCCTGCAGCAAGTATTTGAAAATTGGAGGACATTTATTCTAGTTTGCAATATATTATTATTTTTTTATTATATTATTATCATTATTATTATTGTGGTTGTCATTGTGGGGGATCGGGGCTGCAATGGTGCTAGGGTGAAGGGGGCCATAATTAAAGCACTGCGCGCTGACCAGCCGTAAGACTCCCTGGGGGGTTGCAAGGAGGACGTAGGAACGCTAAGGGGGGGAGGGAAGAAGGCATGGAGGCCAAGGTGGCGGAAGACTAACACTAAAGTGAAAAATTGGAAAGTAGAGGCAGAGGTTGAGAGACACATTTGATTCTGAAAGTAGAGGCAGAGGAAGGGAGACAGATTTTATTCTAAAAGCGGAGATAAAGGGGGGTAGATTTCAAGAGATGCAGGAAAGAGTGAGAGAGAAATCTGCATACGTATTTTTAAATATCAGATTGCGAGGTTGAGACGAATCGTGAGTGTAAAAGGAAATATTGGTTTTCGGGGAGGGGGCGGGCAAATTGAGTAGCATGGGAGTGTGCCAGAGAAATATTTGTCTGTGCTGTGTTATAAAAGCAACAAATTCTCTTCAGGAAATAAAGAGAAAAAAATATTGAAGGGGAAAAAACACACCACCACCCGGCTAGGATGACATGTGGCTGTGATGAACAGTTGGGGAGGAGGGTGGAACGGTGCAGTAGCCATTCTATCCCGGTCTGGGTCTTTTGATGTATTACAATGGATCACCTCCAGGAAAGAAACACAAATTCAGACAACAATATAACTTTGTGGGATATACAGGTCAGGACATAAAGATATCATTTGGAAAGATATGCAGATTAGGACCTAAGCTAATAATTTAGGAGATACACAGAATAAGAAAAAAAATACCTCTTGGTAAAATGGTAAAATGTATAGATTAGGATAACAAGATATCACTTGTTAAGATGTACAGATTAGGACCTAATCTAACACTTGCGAGATGTACAGATTAGTTAGTTAGTTAGTTAGTTAGTTAGTTAGTTAGTTAGTTAGTTAGTTCCTCTCGGGCCGAAGACGGCACATAGGGCAGAAGTCATTGATTTCCATTTACGACGATCCGTCGCCAATTGTATTAGGTCTTGATTATTTCTTAGACCCAAGGTTGAGCTTTCTCTTTAAGACTGAAATATTGCTGGTAAGATGTATAGAGTAAAAATATATCAATTGGTAAGATGTAAAAATTATAACAAAATAAATGATTTTCAGATTAAGACAAAAAATTATCACTTGGTAAAATGTATAGATTTGATGAAAATAAGTCTTGGTAAGATGTTAAAATTCTGACAACAGAATAAATTGATATACACGTGTTGCGAAATAACAAAATATATTGATTATTTTTTTCAAGCACATGCTTTTGTTAGCATAGATTTAAATCAAAAAATAAAATAAAACTTCTTATCCTGCTACATGAGATACTTGAAGTTTCAAAAGTTTAAAATGAAATTGTAGGCACGAATGTTTTATGAAAACAAAGTTTGTTATCCTTATCAATCTAGCTCTAACGTGTCATATAGGTTCTTGAAAAGATTTAAACGTTACGAGGACAAATTTATTACCTTTTTTTAATAAAAGGTGATAGAGCTTTAGGGTTAAAAAAGTGTTTTTTTTCCCCTATACTGTTTTCAGTAGTTCGAAAATCTTGTAATAAATTTTCAGCCTTAAAATTTCATCAGTCTGAGACCAAAGACTTTTCAATGGAAGTAACCTTATATATCATGTTTTATTTTTTTTTATTATTTTTTTTTATAAGTTCTTTCTGGGATCAAGTAAGAACTGTTCATATTTTTTTTTAATCATTATTTTTTTAATGTTATTGAAGGAAAAAGACAACATTTTAAGTTTTTATTGTTGTCGACTACTTGGATTGTAATTGTTTACCTAGATCAGAAACCTTGCCACTCAGCATGCATTATATGTTACTCCCATCGGTTTAATCGCTCCTGTAAAGTAAGAGGTACAATGCTTATATAAATACAGTGTCACTTAAAAGATAACTTATTATTCAAAGCAAAACATTTAAAATAGAGCATGTTTTAAAATTAATTTTATCAATTGTGTAGATAGTCCACTTGCAAAACCTAAAATATCACTTTTAGAGGGGTTTTTTTTCAGAAAAAGACATTAATGTTTGAGCGACTTACCAGATTTTGCAAGTATTTCATATTTTAACGATAAAACACAGTTTATTTAGTAGGTTGCAGATGACCATCCCAAAAGAATACTGTAGAGTTTCACCATTTAAACCAGGAAACGGCAGCAACTCATTTTCTCGCCAAATTTGACTAATAAATTTTGCAAGTGGACTCCTCGTGAATTGTATGACTTTGTGCGTGAAATTTTAGCTCAAACCTACCATGTAAGCGTTTGAGAAACATTGACACAAGGCTTAGAACCCAGGTGGATGGACACACGGACACAGCTTTTTAGAATATGATCTGTACGATGATTGGTTCAGAAGAAGACAGTTTTATATGCATGAGAACATAATTTTAAGGTGCAGTTTAGTTACATATTATGTTAAGCAGCAAAACATGTTTCCTTCTCGTGCTTGTTCAAAGACTTAGAATTTTGGGAATGGTCGGAAACATCCCTAAACTAACCTCCCCCTCCCCAAACTTAGCCTCTAAAACGAATGCAGATGGACAAGGTTAATCTCTAGGGTTCACAATGCATTATATCTGGCTCAAGGCATGGAATAGCTTTACCAGGTGGAACCAGCTCTGTATCCAGTATGGCAGGACGCGAGTGGCAAATCTTTCGAAACATTGCCTCAGTGTGCGACCCGGCTGGGGGTCTCATCACCTAGGCATGTCGAAAGCCAGCGGTGTCATCAGCTTGGGATGTCATTAGCTAGCGGTGTCAGATGGAGGTGTCATGTGGTGTCATCAGCGAGGGATGTCATTAGCTAGCGGTGTCAGATGGAGGTCTCATGTGGTGTCATCAGCTTGGGATGTCATTAGCTAGCGGTGTCAGATGGAGGTGTCATGTGGTGTCATCAGCTTGGGATGTCATTAGCTAGCGGTGTCAGATGTAGGTGTCATGTGGTTTCTTCAGCTTGGGATGTCATTAGTTGGCAGTGTCATCAGATGTCATTGGCTAGGGATGCCATTGACAAGGATATTTTTATTCTGTTTTAATTCGTCTCCTGTATGTAATAAAAAATTATTTGTATATTTTATAGACCTGATATGCATGTTAATGCATCAATAAACAGAATCGTATAAATAATCTACAAAGCCTGCCATTTCAAATGAAATCCGATGCACATTATGTATGATGCATATGAAATTCATTGTAAAAAAAAGTATTACTTTTTTATATAATTCTTTCAATTTACCTCTATAATTCAATATTTCAATTATTATTTCTTTTCAAAAAACATAAATCTCAATCTAAACACTGCTTGAAACACTTATAAGAAAAAGAACAAGATTTCAGACTCAATAAAAGAGATCTAAAGGTACATGCAATTTAAGCAGACTGTTAGAACTATTTATGGACATAGAGAGAACTATTACAATAAGCTGTGATTTGTTTATTTTATTTGCATTGCTAAAACTTGTCTGGCATCTATAATGATGAAAGCCTAGACTTTCGAATTATATAAACATGTTGTCGTGTATTTATTTGTTCTATATAAAAAAACATATTAAGTTTGAGTCCCAAATACTTGAAGTAAATAAATATAGATAAGAGATGAAAACTGACTAGTTTTGCTTTTATTTATCTCCAGACCTTGCCTGACTGCATTATAATTAGACTTCGTGATTAAATAAGATTTAAAAACCTATGTTTTTGGTATTTTACAAGTTATTTTCACAAATTCTAGTAATTTTATTTTCAAAGCCACTATTTTGAAAGTTTTTATTTTAAAAAAACTGATCATCTACTTTACGAGGGCAACAAAATTTCCCGTGAAATGAATAAATGAAGGCCTCAATTTTCAAATAAAGGCGTTATTGAAGAAAGCCATTTCGTCTTGTACTCGGTCACTTACACAAAGTGATATCCGCCCTCGCTCTCCGCTCCCCTTTCACAACTTACTGTGTCTTCTCTCGTGATACGTTGTCACTCATCTACAAGGTTTTGCTGGCTCACATCAGCGTGCCCAACAAGGGGGCGGGTAATGGGATTATTTACCCAAGCCCAGGGGTGCGATCAATGCAGTGGGTAATAGAACAGTTTGTCGGGCGATATGCTGGGCACTTGGGTGACTGGACATTTTCTGGATTCTGCTTTTCACTTGAATGACTGGGCAGTGTGTTGGATATGTTGGTCACATGAATGACTGGACAGTGTGTTGGATCTGTTGGTCACTTGGGTGATTGGACAGTGTGTTGGATTTGTTGGTCACTTGGGTGATTGGACAGTGTTGGATCTGTTAGTCACTTGAATGACTGGACAGTGTGTGGAATCCTTTGGTCACTTTGATGACTAGACAGTGTGGTAGATCTACTGGTCACTTGGGTGACTGGACTATTTTGATAACAGGACTTTTTATGCCATCTGCAGGTTACGTGAATTACTGCACATTACTTGTCTTCTTCTGGTCACTTGAAAAACTGTACACTTTGTGTGATCTGTTGGTTACTTGGATGTGTTTACATTGCGTGTAATATGTTGGTTATTTTGATGACTTAAAGCTAGGGTGATAACATGTATATTGGATAAATCAGTTTTGGTATGATTGTTGGCTCTTTCGATGATCCATATTTTAATTGGATTTTGTTGTACAAAACTCACAAATGGATGGTGCCTTGTTATGGTAGGGTTTTGGCGTGTGAGTGGTTCTCTTACTTTATGTTACGATCAGCTGGTCATTTGCATATGCACCACCATGGCATTATGTTTTGTTTTTGTTTTTTTAATGTTGTCATTAGGGAATGAATGTTTGAAATTGAATTGATGTATGAATATATCTGATACTATTTTTATGTAAGGCGCTGTGAGCTCACTTGCTTTATGGGGTACTGCGTTAAGTAAGTTATCAAATTATCATTTATTATAATTATCAACATTAAATGGGGAGAGTGGTAATTGAAGGGATTTTGTTGTTAAGGCTGAGACTCTTATATGTTCTAAAGGTTGTGAGGGTCATATGGGTTATAAAGGTTTTGTAACTTTTAGGGTGATATGAATATAGAGTCTTATTATGGTGTACAATTTTAGGTGATATAAATGAGGCTTCTTCGGGGATGTGGAGATAAGTTGTTGGGGAATTTCAGTGAGTACAATGGGCTGTGTTCAAACATCACTCTAAACATAACATATTTGTAGGATTGAGGCAAAAATAGATTTAATTGTAAAATGTTATGTGACTTGAAGAAATCTGAGAAATATCATTTGTTGAGGGTGAACTCTACATTTGGGATATGGGCTTTTCTTGTATTTGATAATTAATTTGTGTAAACGTCAAAAATTTATAAATTATTTTTGTAAAAAAAAAGATTTAGTATAACATGAAGGACATACATGAAAATATCACGTTTATAATTTTGGAAAGACGTTATTGAAATGTATAACACACACTCAAATTAGTACTAACAATTGACGGCTAGCATAAAGTTTGATTTACAGAACAATATTTTAAGTTAATTAAACTATAACACTATCTACTTCTGTTTGTTCATCCATTATGTTGGCCATTAATGAGTGCGCCTTCGAACAGCTCAAGAGACCAAGGCTTAAGACAAGACCATTAAGTTGTTATTCGTCAATAATTTTAGATATTTGTATTTTAAGAATACCGAATAAAGCTGAGAGCTGACTCAGCTTTTTGTTTTCTGTGACTATTAAATGTGACTAATGGGCTTCAAATTCCGTAGAAATCTTAATTAATAAAGAAGTTACTTTTCTTGTTCGCGGAGAAATGTAGCGAAAAAATGTGGGTACATAAAAAAAAAGTACATGGACAAATTTGTGTGTGTGACTGTTTGGGTGTTTTAGTGCCCCCTTTAAGGATTTAAATATTTCAGCGGAATAAATCAAAATTCATTCAGAATTTAGTTTATTAATTTAATAAATTAATTATTATTGTCAAAGATCTGATATTTTCCCATGGCAATGAAATATACTGGTAAATAAAAATTATTAACTAAAATTTCAAGAAAATGAAGTATTTATTCGTGCCATTATTTTTATTTTAAGAAAACTCCAGGAATTTTACAAGGAATAATTGACCATCCATTACAGATAAGGACATATAAATGTATAAAAAACTTATGTTTATGTCTTTTCAGATTCCCCGGAACAAATAGTCTCACCTCGCTCCAACGGTAAGTATTTATGTCTTAAAACACTATAAGTCCTGTATTTAAAGCAATGACGTCTCAAACTGACCAACAGTTTAATAAAGTATTTTAAAAAGTCTTCAATGAGGACAGACAACACACTGACATAATTAATCATTGAGGAGACTATCTTTCTTCTTAAATTAAATGAAACGGGTCTCAGGGGAACTAACTATTACTGTGCAATACTTTATTTTTTAAGAAATGATCCGCAACAGTTTAAGGATCAACCTTTCAAGCGTTATCTACACATGTTCATGTACATTGAAAGAAGTCGTTCTATTAACGAGACTACCTTAGATGGGCAAAATATTTTGACTTACAAATGATATTTCTGAAAGTTTATATATACCTATGTCGCATTGTAATGAATTTTATCGCGAGCATAATTAAAATGTAATTATATTTATTAATTTTTAAAAATAACAATTACCTTTTATATTTTTTTAATAATTAATCCCCTAAATAATACCGAAAGTCCCGTTAACACTGACGCCCCTGATTAATTTGTGTGTGTGTCTAGCCACGATTATTTACGAGTTATTCTTATAAAATACGATACAAGAGAGTCAGTCGAATTTACCACTACTTCCATTTGATTCAGTACATTGTCTATCTAACACAATGGAACATTAATCACCACATTAAATCTCTTAGACATAACGTTTCAACGTAATTATTTCAAAAAGCATTCAGTTGGCCTTTTAACGATAACACCAGCCCCACCGTTATGTCACCGTGAACCCTTAGCATTTAGAGAATAGATAGATCAAGTAATTAACCACAACAAAAACTGGGAAATTGCTCGTTAAAACCAGACCAACAGACACCGGGGTGTACGATCTCGTAATGATGCGCTGACAACTCGAAGCTGTCTTTAGAAACTCTACCCTGGGAGCACCTGTTCGGCTTAATTTCGTGGCTGACTATGATTAAACGAACTCCCCCCTATCATTGTGACTGGCAATCATCGCTTACTGCCACAGCTTTAATGCTAATCAATTTCACTGCAAAAATTACGGCAATCTGATAGTGAGTGTTGTTGTCAATATTACTCCATTTTAACTACATCTTGACTTGTAAAAATGTGGTTTAAGTAAACAATGTAAACAGGAAGAGCACCTGAAAAAAATATAATTATTTCGCGTCAATAATAAAAGTTAATGTTCAACTTCTTACAATGCTAAAGTCATTTAACAAGAATTTTTTATTTTTTAAAAATAATAATAGACTAAAAAAAGTGTAGAGCATTGAAAAATTCTATTGAGTGCACCCTTGGGCATTACCAGTAACTAGATTAATGAAGATAACTCCCCTTTCGAATTTCTTGGCAAAACGTTCAAGTTAGCATGCATGAGCTATGTAGGCCGATTTTATATCAATACCAGATGTAAGGGTGAGCTGTAAAATTACGTTCAGCTTACTTCAGCCTAACTAACCCATTAAACTGTAATTCACCTGGTGATTTCGTGCACCGATCTAGACTGCCGAGGTGGCTTGTGAGACTGGAGATTCCGACGTTAAGATACGACGTAGAGAAGTGCCCCAGCAAAAAGCACACGTCGCCAAGGTCCTAACAAATGTGTGATCTTAGGACTTCAAGAAAATAAACATCAGTGCAAATATCAAATTAACTGATCTTCCATGACTCTCAACCATTAAATCTTGCACGGATAATGGTCTGTGTCATTAATCGGTCACCCTTCACGAGCAACGACGATCTTTTGCAGAGGTAGTTGGTCACATCCACAACGAGCTCTGTAGATCGTCTACTGTAATAACTAGTCGCTTCAAACACTGTTTCTATCGAGTGTAAAAAGATTCAAGCGCCTGACGGTCATGTGTGTGAAGTACACAAGTAGAGTCCGCTGAAGCGTGAACCAAACTTTTAAGCAATGAGAGAAAACTCTAATTAATCACTAAACGTGTGTATCTCATATTTTGCAAATTTGAAAGGGGGCATCCATTTCCATCAAACTTGGAACTATTCAAAACGTGTGGCATGTTCTCCTCCCAAAGCAAGAGCTGTAATGTGATGAGTGGAACAAGACTGTACTGTAAATATTCTGGTGCTTAGAATGTTGGCAAAAGGCTAAGAAATATTGGTTGGCCATTGTTCTGGTTTAAGCTGAACAACACAAGGGAAGCTAACACATAACAAAAAAATCAGTGGGAGATAATTGATGAACATTTTTCCAGCTGATGAGCATCGGAGTAGAACGACTGAAGGTGTTTGTAATGAAACTTTTGCAACAGTATCAAGACAGAGGTTGGAGAAGAAACGGTTAACCTGGGCAAAGTATCGCCAAGATAACTGTTCTGGATCGTTGATGAAAATTTACAAAAATGTTTTAATGACTACATGATCGTCTCTCTGTGCGGGAATGTGGTATAAAAATCTATTTGTATTAAAGTATGTTTAAAAATAGAATTTTTACATATCTTTTTTTTTCATCAGATCAAGCAGTCTTTTAAAATATTTGACTTGACACTTTACACCAATAAACATTTACTTAAATAATACAATATCACTACACTTCTCAAAAGCATCTGATACAGTTTCCCATTCTAGCTTATTATTCAAAAAATGTAAATACACTGGCTATTCTATTCCACTTCATTATTGGAACCAATATTGTAGGTAAAGAGAAAACTAAAAAAAATTATGGATCTAAATCAGCATAGACCACTCGGTGGTAGAGTGGCATGCGCGCTCTGCTGGCGTACCGATATCACGGGATCGAATCCATTTGAAGGTAAGTATTTTTTCCTGGGTACCAGGGAGGTCCCTGAGTCCACCCAGCTCCGAATGGGTACCTAAAACTAGTTAGGGAAATAAAGGAGGATGGGTAATGGGTGGAACCCTCATAGCCGCTGTGAACGCTGCATCACTTCCCAACAGACCGGCATGGTCTATGGACGCAGTAATCTCCTGTAGAGATGGCACTTCTGTTTAGATAAGACAATGCACCAATTACGGTTAACTCAGGAGTTCCACAAGGAAGTGTTCTAGTCCACCTACTCTTCCTAATTTATGTAAATGATTTTCCCTACAACATCTCATCAGGTACAGACTACCAATTGAAACCAAAGCTGCCTTTACTTTACCTTTAGTCAGGATATAGTCTAACAAGTTGAACATGTTTCATAGTTCTGTCTGGTATAAAAAAAACAGTAGAAGAAGGTTATGCTGTTTTTCTACAACAAGGAAAAAAACATTAACATGAAAACTCATATAGTAAGTCAGTACACAACACAAAATGTCACAGAAACTCTCATAGAACTCGACGCAATATGAGATGGCATTTCGCTCAAAGTAGCCCAACACACAATTTTACTGCAACAATATATTACAAAACCTCACACAGGAAAAGAAAAGAGTTATGTTATTTCCAATTCCAATATGAGTCATTTGTACCGTAATTACCCCAATCTGAGCCACGATCATCTTTGTGGGCCACCATGCGGAATTTAATTGAACAGTAATGATAAGCAAGATAAGCAATGATAAGCAATGATAACGGAAATAAAGCCAAGTTGTGCTATAATTTATTTCATTGCGAGGCCACGTACATTTAAATTATTTACAGTAATACTACTGTTATGTTCTAAGCTGACAAAACGTTTCATAATTGACGAGTATAATATTTTTGTTACATTTTCAGAAGTTCACAATAACATTAATTTACAATAAACACATACAATGACTTGTGTTTTTGTTATTAAAGATTTAATTTAGACATCCTTAAAGATCAACACTTTGACATGATGTCCTTTTGAACATGGCCAGTCTGTGACAACTGAATATTTATTTCGCCTTTGTTGCGATCTTTTCTAGTAATACTCTCAGATCCTGTTGAAACATTAGAAAATTCAGCAAATTTCGATGTAAATTTTCTTACTTTACTAACTCTTCATCGTCTTCCAAATTTTTGAAATAGACAAAAGGATAACATTTTGTTGTATGGATGAAAAGAGGAATATGTGTAGAAGTTTGTAGCATTTGATTTTAATTATGGTGGTTAAATGTGATACAAAATTATCAATTAAATAAAACAAACACGTAAAAACAAAGTTTTTGACTATAAATCCCTTATATATGAGACATAACTAGCAGTATTGATTATTTTCAAACGCGACAAACATTTACAGACTGAATATGTCTTAACTCAACTTTGCTTCATAACCCTGAGGGGTGAAGTCTGGTCACCGATCGCTTGACCGAGCTCAGCGTGACACGTAACGTGTAAACAAAGGCACGCCGGTACTTCGATGGGTCGCGTCAACGCGTCAACTCAAACTCTCACGTGGAAAAAAAACAATAACAAACAGTGAATTTTAATTACATATGTTATATTAGGACAAACTAAAACTGCATTAATTTAATTACGGTACGTTCGATCGATCTGAAATTTTGATACGATGCATTGTTAGGTGAGTCGGGTACGTGTGCCAAGATTCAGCTCGATCGGATCACGGGAAGTGGGTCATTTTTTACTTTTGTTTTTCCGCCCGCCCAAGACAGAGAGACAGACAGAGAGAGATGACGACAGAACGACAGAGAGACAGAGACGGCCGTGAAGTTAATATAAGGGATTTAAAAAGTATATTTGTGTGTAAAAAGCGTGTTTGCTAAAGTAACTAATTTTGATATTTCTGTAATGTGTGCATAGTGTCTATATTGAAACATGGTTTAAAATTGTTCGTTTTATGTGAAAACAAACAAAGATATGAGGACTTCTCTTTTCTTTGCGAGAATAACACAGACCTTAAATCGCGTATTTACTGTTAGAGTAGAACGAAATCTTTACGCGTTAGTTATCAACAGCTTCAGACCGGAAAGGGCCCAAACTTTGCTTGTGGCTGGAGCAGAAGAGCTCATATCCTGAGGCGAGAATCGAGTTTTCGATCTTTATCGCCCGCTTTTTTTTCCCCCAATACATACACACCCAGGCGCAATTACTCCCCACTTCCCTATCATCATCGGTGTCATAGAGTTGTTGTCCCGCAGTTATCTGGAGATGATTAGCATATTAAGGTCATGGCCGTAGTGATACGCTTTTATTAGAACGCTACCGCACAGCGCTTAGGGTACTACAGAGTACTACTGAAACATACTCAACTATAAAAACTCGTATCGCTTTCTGCTAATATCTGCTAATTTATTCAATAACTTTTTCGACACATTTATAAATTTTATTAACATATTGCTACTTATCTTGCACTTTTATCTTTTCTCAGTTATGCACTAAATGAAGGGTCTGCTTGCAAAACCTACTAAGTTACCTTTTAGAGTTTTTGAGAAAATGCATTTATGTTCGAGTGACTAGGAAGATTTTATAAGGGGTTCATATTTTTAGCAATAAAACAAAGCGTATTTAATAGGTGTTTTTGACCAAAACCAAAAAGAATGCTGTTGAATTTTACAATTTAAACCAGAAAACGAAAGGAACTTATCTTCCCACTAAAATCGACACTGTAGCTTTTGCAAGTGGACTCCTGAAATATAATTTTTTTTTAAAATTCTTCTCAACCATTTAAAGACTACTTTTTACACTCCCTCTCTTTGTGTCTTTCTTTCTCTCCTTTTCTTGAGTTTCCACATTTTCCTTTTTTTGTTTTCTGATCTTTAAAAACCCCTCAAGAATCTTCCCACTCTTTTCTGCTTCTCTCTATTGTTTTTACTCTCTTTAAATTGATCTATTTCCATCACACTAACTCCTTGCAACATGCTTGCCTTGTCTGCTCCACTCATCTCTTAATCTCTTCATATCCGTCCACTTACGACAATTTTTACCGCATCTTTAACTATGTCAACGTTTAACACGTTTAATCCACTTAATATCTGGTAACCAGGAAGTTTCTTATATCTAAAACAATTTTCCGCTGTTTGCAGACAAATATAAAACTTGGTAATGTCTTTGTTAGAGCCCTCCTATCTGTTGAGCGGAAAGGATCGAAGTACTATCACCATACTTGGTACTTTTTTTCCCGAAACTTCGCCAAGAGAATGATCTGTTTTGACAGGTGATGTCATTTTATCGGTGCGATTAGATTTGTGGTCCTTATATAATTATAATCCACCCAGTATTATACAGAACTGTTTTCGCTATCTTAGCTGGATATTTGTTTATGTTTTCAAAGGAAACACGGCACAAACCTTTCGCGTGAAGTGGAGCAGAAAATTAATTGACAAGATAAAGGATGTGGAAGGCGATTAAGTTTTTTACCCAAAAAAATCACATTTCGCAACACTGTTACCCACGATATTGGATTGTATTGATCTCATATTATATCTCATATTGTATGTTGTATTTGAAAAAGATTTTTTTCTCTGTTATCATCATTTCCATGATTCGACTTTTGAATTTGTGATAAAAAAACAAATGCGAGTCTGATGTCTTATCTGTCATGTACAATTAAATTAACGCTTCGTTATTTTAATTTCTTTCTTTTAATTTTTTTAAGCTTTTTAAATATTACTTAGTTTAAGGATTTTTTTATTTTTTTTTGGGGGGGGGTCTATAAAGACACTCATAATCAATTCTTTTGGAGTCATAGAAACATGTGCGCCATTAAAGTCATTGTTTTCTGCTCACTATTTCATCAGATCTCTGCCACGCAGTCTATTTGTCTCCTGTTGATTGAGATTCTGGGAACAATTATTGTTTTGATTTTTTGGAGACTGTTTAATATTACGGCCGGACCGTAGGGTAACGATTTTATCGTTGCCGAAATTATGATCAATAATTTCATTCTCAAAAGAAACTCTCAAAAGGTTACATAAAACAATACTTGTCAATAAAGACAAGTTTATAGTTTTTAAAAAGAAGAAGAAAAAAATTAACTTAAGTTTCAAAATGAAAAACAAAATCAAGGAGAATAAAATATTTAAAGCTATTGTCTATTTTCCCTCTGAATACTTTATCTAAATTGATAGAATATCTGATGTTCTTCACTTTAATACTATTTAAAATAAATAATGTGCTATCAATATAAATAATTCCCGTTGTCTGTATGGTTGTAATGTAATGTAACGCTGTTTGGTGGCGCTGCGATGGATGTAACGCTGTTAGGTGGCGCTGCGATCGATTTTAGAAAGCAGCGCACCAAATTACTGCACCAAAAATAACACTTCTCGAACGTTCCGCATAAAATCGTTCAATATGATAATAAATGAATCAAATAATAAGAAAAACCCGTAAAAAACCAAGTTTTTGACTATAAATCCTTTATGTACGAGAAGTAATTAAAAGAATGTTCATTATAATACGCAGCGCCAGACCATCCAGAAATACAAAATTGAAGTTGTGTCGTAAAACATGTTTAATATAATACGCACCGATCAGGAATATGTTTATAAAAAGAGCTGTCAATAAAATACGCACCTTATTGCGCGACAGAAAGGTTGTTCAATATAATACGCACCGCGACGCTCTATCTCAAAAAATAGCATGATACATAGGAATAAAAAAAATAATCTAAAAAATCAATAATTTAATTACGGTACATGCGATCGATCTGATATTTTGATACATTGTTTTTATCATCGGTACGAAACTGCCTGCAAAATTTGAGCTCGCTATCTTGCGAGCAAGTGGGTTAAAAATCGATCAAAAGTTTTGGCGACAAGCAAGCAAGCAAGCAAGGTCCGCCGCAGACACCACGAGTTAATATAAAGGATTTAAAAATAAATCAAATAAACGAAAGTTCTGTATTACATTATTTTTTAATCTGATGTGTATTTATTTTGAAAACTTCCGTCATTTTTGACGGGTGATACACTAGTAATATCTTATTGTCGCGTAGTTCATTACGTCATTTCTATTTGTGGTTTTATTCAAATAGCTTTAAGTCAAAAAAATGTTATCAGGGATTGAAATATTTCCCCACGTTGCTTTAATCATTAAAAAAACATAGTAAAATATTACATAGGTCAACGAAATATCGACCAAAATGATGCTATGTTTTTTTTTAAAATTTACATTGTTATCCCTTAATGAAACTTTAAAAAAATCTTGGCTCATTACCTGATACCCAACGGCGTGACGAGTTCTTGTTTCATCTGCCAAAATTCCCATTTCAAATCTGTCAACAAACACTCACCTGGTCAATAGGAACAGATCGATGTAAGATAGCGTCATCATCTTCCCACTAAAAGAAGAGATCAATCCTGTTCTGTTGTCCACCTCGTACGACGCCTCAATTATCAGATTGAACGTTGTTTGTCACAAAAACCTCCAAGCATGCGCTTGCATTGCGTAACTGGTGTCCAAGCTCATGAGTGTGTGTTAATCAAACAAATGATAAACAAGTAGCAACAATTTAAATCTCTGTGTTTATAAAAATAAATTAAAAAAACTAACATTTGGAGAAAAAAATCCCCTGTCACCAGATTTTGTCTTTGAAAAAAAGGATATGGTCCTTGAATTAGTATACGCGGTGGGTTAGGGGGGGGATAACAGTTACAAAGGAGTAGGGTCGAAACAAAACATTTTCTATCTTTAAAAAGATATTAAATTATTATTTTTTTATTCAAAGGAAAGAGCTACAATTATTTCACGTTAAAGACTGAAGATCTTACCTTGATTAAACTGTTATGACTTCTTTTGTAAAATATTTTTTAAAGACTTGATAATGGAATAGTATAGTATGGTGCATACTTCATACACACTTTCATCATTAGCAGTTCGTCATGACTGACTCAAAATACAAGGGACAAATTACGACCCGTTTCGTCCCTCTTAAAGCATTTCCTTATGATCATTTGACTTAGTGACGAACGCTACACGGAATGAGTTCTAGGAAAAAACGTATTTTTTTTATTAATGTCAACCTGTCAAATATTGTTCTTGGAGTAGTCCAACTGACTTGAGTTACCCAACTACTTCACAAATCTTGACTTGAGTTACCCTACTACTTCACAAATCTTGACTTGAGTTACCCAACTACTTCACAAATCTTGACTTGAGTTTCCCATCTACTCAGAAATATTGACTTGGGTTTACCTTCTGCTTCACAAATCTTGACTTGAGTTACCCAACTACTTCACAAATCTTGACTTGAGTTACCAAACTACTTCACAAATCTTGACTTGAGTTTCCCATCTGCTCAGAAATCTTGCCTTGGGTTTACCTTCTGCTTCACAAATCTTGACTTGAGTTACCCAACTACTTCACAAATCTTGACTTGAGTTTCCCATCTGCTCAGAAATCTTGCCTTGAGTTTCCCAACTACTTCACAAATCTTGACTTGAGTTACCCAACTACTTCACAAATCTTGACTTGAGTTTCCCATCTGCTCAGAAATCTTGCCTTGGGTTTACCTTCTGCTTCACAAATCTTGACTTGAGTTACCCAAATACTTCACAAATCTTGACTTGAGTTACCCAAGTACTTCACAAATCTTGACTTGAGTTTCCCATCTGCTCAGAAATCTTGCCTTGGGTTTACCTTCTGCTTCACAAATCTTGACTTGAGTTACCCAACTACTTCACAAATCTTGACTTGAGTTTCCCAACTACTTCACAAATCTTGACTTGAGTTACCCAACTACTTCACAAATCTTGACTTGAGTTTCCCATCTGCTCAGAAATCTTGACTTGGGTTTACCTTCTGCTTCACAAATCTTGACTTGAGTTTCCCGTCTACTCAGAAATCTTGACTTGGGTTTACCTTCTGCTTCACAAATCTTGACTTGAGTTTCCCAATTACTTGAAAAATTTTGCCACTTAATGTGATACACTTAAAGCATACAACTTTCTCCTCGCATCTCTAACTATATCGGGGGGGGGGAGGGGCGGGAACTATTGTTGTCACACACACCACCCATTACTTGCAAATTTCTGTTCTTTCATCCATACCATTTTAGTGAGTGCCTGATAGAAAGTCTTTTGCTTTTCTCTTTTAAAAAGAAATTGCTGTCTAAATCGATCTCACTAAAGTCAGTTATTGGGAATTTAATCTTGGTTTTCTTGTTGGCATCATTACATCGACCGACCAACCGACAGACACACCGATAGCCAAGACTTGACCGTTTGCAAGATTATACCGATAGCAAGACTAGACCGATAGCAAGATTAGACCGATAGCAAGATTACACCGATAGCAAGACTAGACCGATAGAAAGACTTGGCCGATAGCCAAGACTTGACCGATAGCAAGACTAGACCAATAGCAGGACTAGATCGATAGCAAGACTAGACTGATAGAAAAACTAGACCTATAGCAAGACTAGACCGATAGCAAGACTAGGCCGATAGCAAGACTAGATCGATACCGATACTAAACAGTAAGAAAAACTAGACCTATAGCGAGACTGGATCGACGGCAAAAGTAGACCGATAGCAAGACTATGCCTATAGCATTTAAGGCTAGACCGATAGAACGACTATATTGAAAGACCGACTAGACCGATAGCAAAATTAGACCCATATCAAGAATAGACCGAAAGCAAGACTAGATCGATAGACCAAACGATAGACAGACGACAGGCCACTCACACGACAGATCAACCGATTGACAGACCGACCGATAAATATATCAACACATTATCTAGAGAAGGGGTCGGGAAACTTTTTCTCTGAGAGAGCCATAAACACCAAATGTTTTTTTAAAGTAATTCTTTGAGAGCCATACAGTATGTTTAAATCTAAAAATTCAAGTAAATGTCTGCAATTTTGTGTAATTTCAACACTAAAACTACAATAGCTATGTCTCTGAATTCTTTTGAATAACATTGTTATGCTGCTTTTACATGCAATTAATATGTAAATCAAAGGAGGGTGAATAAACGTTTTTTTAATATATATAATCGAACATTTGTCTGCGAGCCAGATGCAGCCATCAATAGAGCCAAATTTGTCTCGCGAGCCATGGTTACCCGACCCATGATCTAGTGAATCCTTCCAACGATACTTATCTACCGAAAATTCAGTGACGCTAACAGAACACAAGTGGGTCTACGTGATGAAACTATCAGTATTGTCTGATTTTGACTGGATTTAATGACAAAATCCTCTAAAGGAAGTGAAAGTTTTATTGTTTTTAGTGTTAGCAACAGCTGGTGTTATACTAAGGAAATGCCAACCGTAATATCATTTCTGGACTATGCAAGTAAGCTACTCCATTATGTATACACGAATTAGCTATTAACTCAATTCTTTCTATTATTTAGAAAAAAAAATGAAGTACAACAATCGTTGTCTGCTACTCAAAAATACAATTTACTGTCTCAGCATCTAGGAGGTTGGTCACAAAGTACAAAATGTTACAGACTGAATTTTTTCAAGATATCAGTCCATAAACTTGAATTCGTAGATGCTGTCTCTGTCCCGGGGAATGCTGGGATATGATCACGTGATTTCTAGCTTAAGCCTCTTTTTTGGATCGTGGATTAAAACATTTACGCAGTTCACTGAATTTATTTATTTGGTAAAAGTTGCTTTTCAAATAATGCAAGTAAATAAACTTTTTTTTGGTTAAAAAACAAAATTCTAAATGGCGAGGGGAAAAAAATGGCATTTTAAGTGAGATTAGCATATATACTTTCTCCCAGTCTGTTTTGTTTTCGCTTTATTATTTTTTTCTATGGATAAAACTAGTATCGTGGCGCATCAGGTACAGCTGTGCCGACATCAAATAGATGCGACAGCTTGCCACTAAGCGCTGAATTCTGTTAACCACAAATATCTCAGCACGGTTTGTGAAGGTTGCCTTTATTATATTATAATCTTTTATTTCTGCTCTGTTAATCTGCCAGACTATCACGACATGCTGATTGCAAGTCGAGGGAAACAAGGTTCACACGATTACCCAAAATTTTTGAACATCTGTCTCGCCTGGTTGTTGTACGTTTCTGAACATCTGTCTCATGCCTGGTTGTTGTACATTTCTGACAATCTGTCTCATGCCTGGTTGTTGTACACTTCTGAAAGTCTGTCTCGCATGGTTGTTGTACATTTCTGAAAGTCTGTCTCGCCTGGTTGTTGTACGTTTCTGAACATCTGTCTCGCCTGGTTGTTGTACATTTCTGAAAGTCTGTCTCGCCTGGTTGTTGTACATTTCTGAAAGTCTGTCTCGCCTGGTTGTTGTACATTTCTGACAATCTATCTCATGCCTGGATTGTTGTACACTTCTGAACATCTGTCTCGCCTGGGTTGTTGTACATTTCTGAGCATAGACCACGATTACGCTGTTATAAATGTTTAAACATCGGTCACCTGCTTGTTTCTTAGGTTACCACCAGGTACCACCAGGTACCACCAGGCTACCACTTGTTAATCATTTCACCAAATGAACCGTCTCAGACAATTTTGCACTGGCGTTTTTCTGGTCATCCTTCAGTTTCTCTGTTTCGTGCTCCTAATCCTCTCGCCTTGATTCATTCTGTCACGCTGCACAGATTATTTGACCAAACAGAAAGATATTGATAGAGAGAATTATGTAGTGCTTCTGAAAGAGGAAAGCTGTGACACGGCATGTCATACGGAAACTGAATTCGTTCAAGGGGAGATAAATGAAAAAAAAATCAACTTACAATTGCGTTAATACAAAAAATGTTTGTTGTCTTGCAACCGTTGATGAGAAGAAGCTCGTCAGACCTTTGCTCTCTTCTGTTTATTGTCTCTGTGACGGTTTGAAGAGTCTAACTGTGGTCGAGTTTCTGATTGCATAATACAGTGAGCAAAATGCATTAACAACGGATACATTTGTTTGAAGAAACCGATTCTTAAATATGTCCAATTTTGAAACGTTGAAAAGTTTCCGAAACCGCCAAGGTAGCTTAAAATATGTTTATTAATTGATGTGGAAATTTTACTCAATATCTGGCATTCTTCTTTTACTTGAAATCGTACACTTCAGTGCTCTCATGGTTGAGTGTTGTAAGTTGTGACACCTAGTGTTTGTTGACTAAGTTGCCGAAAGGCTGAAAGTACCTCAGCTGTTTCCAGTTTCTTTGTATACAATTCATCCTAATTTCGGATGGCGAATAATCTCACCTTGCGCAAATCTAACTGTTGATAGAATCACTCAGGCTTGCTGGAATTTTTTAAGAGGATTGTCGTAATCCTCACTGAGAACATTATTTCGTCGCCTTGATCGACTTAATTGCATAATCCACATTGATCTTTCACCTTTATGTTACGTAACACGTGTGTAGTCACCTGGGGAGAACTCCGACGTAACACTGAACTCAAATCGGATTCAGGAATTTGACCAAGACAAGAAGTAGGGCCATGAAAGGGCTGAGGTCTTTGGGTTAGTTCTTAAAGGTTAGTTTAAATTAGGGAACAGCCGAATGTTTTTTTTTACTATATGTCGGATCCGCATAGTTTGGCCCTGCCCGGTGACCCTTAAAGTAATTTCTTTTTTATCTATATGTATCCTTTTTACTGAGATTGTTGCAACGCACGACGGGTCTGCTAGTTAATAATATAATTTTAAAACTAGATAGTTCAACAAATTGGGTTAAGCTATTTTGTTTAATTCTTAAAGCGTGAATAAAATATAGTTAAATCTTGCATCATTAAATATGATTTTATTTTCTTAAAAACTTGAAAGCCAGCCCGTTGCGTGACACATAGATCTATAGCGATAAAAATGCATTCATAAACATCGTTTTCATGAAAACTTAGTTTTAAGCCATTGGTTCATATTTCTTTAACAATATGTAACACACTCTGCATGAAGGACCCCTAGCACCTTCATATGTGCGGTCTAACTGTAGCATTAGTAATAACAATTTTGGGTTGATCTTTAAAAAATAATTTCAATACAAAATAAATATAAATCAATAAATGTATGTCTCTAAAATTATGTCTCTATATAGCAATCAATAGTTCAAGAAAAATTAGAAATTCCTAGACAACATTTACGTGAAATTTATTTTCTAAATATATTAAATACTTAATAATACTCTAGAAACTGAAGTGAATGAAAATGAAAAAAACTGAGATTTACCTCACATTATATAAGATTAATTATTTCAAAGAATTTTACGCAATTATAGAAAAAAGAAACGTTTATAGAAAACTTAATAACCCGATATAATGAACAACTTTTCTTTCAGTTGACAGCTAATTAATTTAAAAAACAGATAATACGTATATAAACATATATATAAAAATAACATCCTCTTAACCAACAAATATGGATAATAAACTACAGTAGTTTGTACTGCATATAATTATTTACACAATAATAATTTATTTTCTACTTATAAAGAGTAGTACTACTTATAGGAAAACAACTTTAAACCTCGAGGTACTCGTCTGGGCAGGACTTCCAAGTATCTACACAAGCCTGATGCAGTCCAAACTACTCTGGGCGGGGCATGTCGTGCGCATGCAAGACCATCCGCTCAGAAAGAGGCTCTTCTATGACGCACTCTTAATACTTAATGGACAGAGAGCTCGCGGAGGTCACAGGAAGAGCTCCAAGGATACGCTCAAGGCCACATTGAAGGCTTATGTCATCATTGGGTTAGTCAGCGACTGAGCCTCCTGGCGTCTTACTGTACCGAACGTTTTAGCAGCCTGTGAGGCACACACATGACATTCACCCAAGTCAAGTAGACAGGCAAGGAAAACAATCGGGCAAGTCACTCAGAAACACACCAAGCTGCCACAGGTCACGGCTATTATGATGAGAATGGTCCTAGACACACCAAGCCGCCACAGGTCACGGCTATTATGATGAGAATGGTCCTAGTCACACCAAGCCGCCAAGGTGACAGCTAATATGATGAGAATGGTCCTAGACACACCAGGCCGCCACAGGTCACGGCTATTATGATGAGAATGGTCCTGGACACACCAGGCCGCCACAGGTCACGGCTATTATGACGAGAATGGTCCTAGACACACCAGGCTGCCACAGGTCACGGCTATTATGATGAGAATGGTCCTCGTCGATCGCGACGGACAAACAACACGACTTATAGGAATTATAACGGTGTTCCCTCAGCCTGTCACGTGGTCACCAAGGCGTCTATCACACCTCAAGTCCAACTCGTTTAGACTTGGTCAAGGTTACTGTTGGTCAAGGTTACTGTTGGTCAAGGTTACTGTTGGTCAAGGTTACTGTTGGTCAAGGTTACTTTTGGTCAAGTTTACTGTTGGTCAAGGTTACTGTTGGTCAAGGTTACTGTTGGTCAAGGTTACTGTTGGTCAAGATTACTGTCTTCTTCTTGTAACACACGATGTCGCCTTCACCTGTTGCCAATAAAGTCCACTGGTGCAGGCTGGCCGGTACTGAACTTTCTGACCTACTTATACTCTACTTTATTTTCCTACTAATATTTTCCTAAGATACACCAAAATAGCAAGCCGAGTTCCTTAAGGCCCTTTGTGGAAAAGATGGAGAATGGGGGTCCAAAGCCTGATTGTATGGTGTGATCTTTGAGGTTCGGGGGGGGGGCGCTCAAGAGAGAAGCTCATTCATTTTTAGATGGCCCACTATAATTTTTCAATGCCCTCGTCATTGTTCTAGAACGAGAGGACAACAATAATCAAAAATGTGTACGTGTGCAAATTCAATTAATTCTGCTTAAATATTAGCATGGAATTTCTTTAGTATTTTTTTTAGAACCACTCTTCTCAAAATTTTCCGAGACGCTATCATCTCCTTATATCTCATATGATGATAGCTGGGACCTGGAGCCAATGTGTTTCAGCCCACCTGTGATGGCCCCTGTCTAGACTAATGCAGGTTTCAATTAGACATGTCCAAAACAAGATAATTATGCGAGCTCTTTTAAAACCTGTTGACATGTCATGTTGACCTGGCGTGCTGACGTTAGGAGTGCCCGTTCCTTTAGGAGGTTCGGTGTCAGGAAGTGCATGATTATAAAACGATCAGTCATTCCAGGATGAGGTGATTGTGCGTAAATTTAATCCTTGTATTTCAGAAAATTTGTGTTGTTTTTTGGTTTTTTATCTTCCCATCTGAGGTCTAAAAAACAATATATCGTATGAGTAACGGTTTTTTCTGTTTTCCAAAATGTGTGCCTACCGATACAAACATTTTATACACTTCAAAGTTATTTGAAAGGGGCCTTCCATAAAGTACGTCACGCTCCAGAGGGGGAGGGGTGAAGCGGTGTAAGAAAATGTGACAGTTTGTGACAGGGGGAGGGGGGTTCCAGCCATGTGTGACGTCACGCTGTTTTATATTACATTTGAATATTTTGTTAAATAAAAAACACATTTTTTGTTCGAAAGTGTGACGTACTTGTGGGGGGGAGGGCCTAGATATTTGACAGTTTGTGACAGGGGGGAAGGGGGGGGGTTAAAATGGCCAAAAAAAGCGTGACGTACTTAATGGATGGCCCCTAAAAGTTTACTACACGAAGGAATTCATGCGAACGATTTTACTTTCGAATCAGTGGCACTGCATATACATTTATATTATTACAATATTGTTATTCTTACAATGCATGAGTCTTTACGATGTGCTACAATGAATTTCAAACACAAGACTGACTTTGTTACTAAATATATCTTCTCTGTTAGGCATTGGAGGATAGCCAGCTCACTTGTATTTAACGTAATGGAACTGCTGCACGGTAGAAGAACCGCATTTTCCTAAAGCATTGTTTTCCAGCGCATTAAATTTGATTGGAATAGCAGCGAACAAACGCAAAGGCAAGAAAACTAATCAGCTGTGTATTAGTTAGAGCGAAATCATTGCAAGAGTCAAGGCGGAATGTTCCGATCAATCGATATCTCGGATGTTTGGCGGGAGTCGGGGGGGGGGTAAATATATTTGACTGAAGTAACGTCTGAACAATGTTTGGACAAATATACCCAGGGACTTCACCGGCAGATCAACGACCGCCTTACTTTATGCAGGCAAATATACCATCAAAGACATTGAACTGATGCCTTGGGATGTGCCTGCATTAGAACATTTTATTTTAAAACGACAGAAAGTTGGCGTATGAAATCTGAGTAGTTTTATGTTGCCTTTCAAAAGTGCGTCCTAAACAAGTTACATCAGCTGAAAAAATTATGTTTTTTTTTAATGTATAACGTTCACCTTATTATTATAATACATACATACAAACACATATATATATATATGGTTTGTAATAGTGTGACACTTATATATACATATAAGTAAAAAGAAAATAGTATGAAGGAAAGAAGGAAAAACTACAATATAAAGCTTATTGTTTAGGCAGTTTTTAATCTCAATGCTTTGAACTGATCCCTTAATCTGTAATCTATAAACACCATGTTGATAATAAATTCATGCCATAAGTTTTAAAACAAAATTTTAAAAAATATTTATTTAAAAAAAAACAATTAGAAGACCTCACTTTACAGGCCCCATGACCGTAGATGTAAAGTCGACTCTTGTAAACAGACCTCGCTTTAGGCGTGTACATCACGCAAGCGTCAATGAACTGCCATGAAAAAACTCTCATAGGAATTTTGGCAACGCTTTTTAATGTTCATTTCTCTTTTACAAAAGGCAGCCATATAATTATTTTAACCCAGTCTAAAAAATCTGTAATTTTGCCCTTGCTCGTGGAGATTGGACATAGAATTTCATTAAAACAGTTTGTTCATGCTTACATCATGAGGAGATATAAGATTACATTTAATGTTAATGATTTTATTTAAAAATTATATAAAAAAATTAATAGATATTTGGGAACATCAGTGACAGTCCATTTGACGTCTCACCTGTTCGTTTTTAAAAAAAATTACTAAAAGTCTTAATTTTAAATGGAAAAATGTATTTAAATTCGATTGAGCGTTCAGCGAATGAGAGATCATTCATTTTGCATACATATGAATGATGGCTAAAGTAATCACTAATTTGCGCTATTGAGAAATATTTTAAAAACTGTTCATCCTAAGTCTCTGATTAGGAATCATACCTAAAATGTCTGCCCCCTGGTGACTATTAAAGCATGATACAAACCTTAATCTGCCCCTTGGCACTATTAAAGAGTCATACCTACCGCTATCTGCCCCTTGGCGCTATTAAAGAGTCATACCTACCGCTATCTGCCCCTTGGCGCTATTGAAGAGTCATACCTACCGCTATCTGCACCTAGGCAACATTAAAGAGTCATACATCACGTGATATGCCCCCATGCACAATTTAGCAGTCTATAACATCAATAACTCTGTTGTCGTGTTAAGACCATCAATGTGAAATTCTCTCTGAAGGTTGAGAGCTACCAACGGAACCGGAAGAAAAGTCTTTCATCTGACTGCCACAACCCAATCTAGTCAACAAAGCTAACAATCGGCGCTGATTCGAGAGTTTTGCAGAAATCAATGCCAACACGGGAACGAACTAAGAACCTGCCGTGATCATGGGCCATGAAGACCGGGTCAGCCTTGATTTGATTCAGTTTGATGCCAGCTTTCCAGCTTTGCCACAATTGGTGAGCAGAGAAAATAGGTCAGCTTGGGAGAAACTGACCCATGGGTTGTGTTTATTTAAAGAGCCCGGTGGATATCGAGCCGTGAGGTTTATCACAGATCATGTTTTGAGGAAGTGGAATTCTCGTTGCTATGAAGTGTATCTTTTAGTTAAACCTTAACTTTCATACCAGCTCAAACTTTTGTTGACGGATCGCTACGTCTTATAACTCTCTGACAACTAGTCGATGGTAGGTAGAGTTTACAATCCGAAAATCAGATCGCTTGCCATTTTGTCCTCATTTCATATTTGATTTCATCTCATATATAATCCCATTCATCGTTTCATATAATCCCATATTTGATCTCATCCCATATTTGATCCCAGTCTTCATTCTGATATCATCCATATTTCGTAGCTCATATTTGATTCAATGAAGTTATACATTGAACTCGAAATATTTATTGTATTTTATCATATGCCATTAAGTACTCAAGAAAAATCTTCCTCTTTGATGTGATATTATTTCAGGAGATATGATCCACAACGGTGGTTTCATTTTATTTTATAGGATATCATTTTAAAGAAAGGTATGATATTTTTAAGAGAAAATAATCTTAACGTATGATCTTATTGCAAAGCTATCATACGATCTAATGAAATGATCTTAGTTAAATGATATGATCATAATTTATAGTATGATCTTGTATCAGAGCTATGATCTTAAGTTATTTTATGATCTTATTTGAGGGAATGTAACATTGACACGAAACATATGAACTTAACTTATAAAACGTATTTTTATTTAGGGCCGTATCAGATTTTCACAGAGATAAATCTTGACCCAGCATTTAAGATTTTAACACAGGAGAGTGTCGCATTTCTGAAACAGCGGTCTTGATACAGGGGATTATATGACGTCATGAAGGCCAGAGATCTGTCAGGTGTCTTGATAAAACATGCTGGGGTCACAGGTTGAAATAGGCAGGCAGGACGTAATAACATCATAGAAGGTGCGTCTGTAACGTAGGACGTAATAACATCATAGAAGGTGCGTCTGTAATGTAGGATGTAATAACATCATAGAAAGTGCGTCTGTAATGTAGGACGTAATAACATCATAGAAGGTGCGTCTGTAACGTAGGACGTAATAACATCATAGAAGGAGCGTCTGTAACGTAGGACGTAATAACATCATAGAAGGAGCGTCTGTAACGTAGGACGTAATAACATCATAGAAGGTGCGTCTGTAACGTAGGACGTAATAACACCATAGAAGGTGCGTCTGTAACGTAGGACGCAGTAACCTTATAGAAGGAGCGTCTGTAACAGATAAGAAATATGCTACTAAAATTTTTAGTTTAAAAAAAACTCTTATATTATCTGTAAATATTGCCCAACTATTTATAGGTATATACAGAGCAAACACTAATTTTTTAATTGTATTCAATATTTAGTCAATACGATTAATTTTTAAATAAAAGAATGGCAACTATGTTTCAACATGAGATTGTATATTTAATTGGTTTATAAATGTTTGCTACTACATGTAGTTAATACATGGTAAAATATTTGGTTTAATACGACTTTTGAAATTCATAAAATTCAGATTTTTTAGGCACTTTATTTCTTTTCCTTTAATTAGTTTTTTTTCTCCTCTTCAATTCTTGTAGTTTATAAACGACACTCTCTCTCAGGGCTTGGCTTTTATGTTAACGCAATAAATCTTCTCCTCTTCATGAGTGATTGTTTCAAATAATAACGGAGTTAATTTTTTTTAAATTACCATTAACTCAACTTCGCCTGTGATGAGATTTCTCTTTGTTGTTTTGAAACGTATCAAATAATGCGACTCTTGTGCTTAGGCAAACTTCAACGTAACTTAGTGTAAACTATTTACATTGGCCCGAGTACCTTTGTTATGTTATGGTGGAAACAATATGATTATTTGAAGAAAAAAATTTATAACTAAAATATTATAATAAAGTGTAGAAAAAAATAAAAATGTTATATTCAAGTGTTCGATAATTATCAGCTCGCGATAAGCATTCTGCTCTAGCTGGTCAATTACCGCTTTACAAGACGCCATCAACATATTCATTGATGCTTATCCTTTTATTTATGGTAAAAAGTTATATTTAAAAAAAAGATGTGTTTTCTTATTTCAGTGTTTGCGTTTCACGTTTTCCTTGTTTTAAAAAGGGGGAAAAAATTAAAATCACAATAAATGTTGGAAAATTTTAGTCATGATAATTAGAAGAGGAGAGGTTTGGGATTATGGCAATGGCTTGGGGCGTTTCAAGTCAGGAGTCAAACATTTCCTGCCCCCTCCCTACTCCTTCACGTCTTTGGGGTTCTCAGAAATGTTACGATTGTTAAGTATTTTTTAAAATATGGTTTTTACTTCCAGTTTGAATATTTATAAATTTATTTAAGTAAGAACAGGCATAAATCATTGCAGATGAGACAAATCTTTCGTTCAGTTTCGTCTATTTTGTGATCTCTTTGATTTAGCTACGTTTATTACTTCAAACGTTGGCGACACAAAACCTTGTTTCTTCCTCAATGGACCATATGTCCCTTATGACACATGAGCCACGACACAAAACCTTGTTTCTTCCTCAATGGGCCATATGTCCCTTATGACACATGAGCCATGACACAAACCCGTGTTTCTTCCTCAATGGGCCATATGTCCCTTATGACACATGAGCAACGACACAAACCCGTGTTTCTTCCTCTATGGGCCATATGTCCCTTATGACACATGAGCCACGACACAAACCCGTGTTTCTTCCTCAATGGGCCATATGTCCCTTATGACACATGAGCCACGACACAAACCCGTGTTTCTTCCTCTATGGGCCATATGTCCGTTATGACACATGAGCCACGACACAAACCCGTGTTTCTTCCTCTATGGGCCATATGTCCCTTATGACACATGAGCCACGACACAAACCCGTGTTTCTTCCTCTATGGGCCATATGTCCGTTATGACACATGAGCCACGACACAAACCCGTGTTTCTTCCTCTATGGGCCATATGTCCCTTATGACACATGAGCCACGACACAAACCCGTGTTTCTTTCTCTATGGGCCATATGTCCCTTATGACACATGAGCCACTCTGTGATTTCTTGATCTTGTTGAAACAGTACCTCAATCAGCTTGTAATCCCTACATAAAACAATCCTGGTTCCATCTTGTTTTAGGACCACCCGACAAATAAAAATGCATTTCAACAACAATAAAAACCAAAAAACAAAATAAAAGCTAACTTTGGAGAGTCCTCTTTTTAAGTCAATTTTTCTTTTAACTTGAAATTCCCATTTCGATAGGACCCAACTAATGGACTGCAGCAGAAAATCGAAGAGATTCGCCCAGATCTCAGCATCTACTTCAAAGCCTCGCAAGCTCACTGTGTCTCACCCCCTCCCCCACTAAATCTAAATCTTGCTACTTTGGAATTTCTTTCATATAATATCTCCAGCAGACTTTTAATTTACGATCGATTTACATTTCAACTCACTTTTCTTATTCCTTGATGCTAATTGTTACTTCTTTAGACAATAAGTATTTTTAAAAAGGATTTTCTTATTTACTGCAATATTTTGTGAGCGAATAAAATGAAAATTATTTTGTTACATTGTCCTGAAAATAGTTTCAATTTATCAGCCTTGAAAAGTTTTAAAAAAATAACATCACATAAATGATAGAAATATATCAACAAAATATGAGATTCCTATGAGACTGTTAGCTCAAATTAGTTTAACAATGTTTTATTTGATGCATATTCTAATTCAGGTCTCACCAAAGTAAAGTAGTATTTTAGTTTTACATTCTTATTACATTTGTAAACGCTTCTTTTCCATTAAGCCTGAAGTTTTGTTGGACTTTATAATTACTTCATTGACTGGGGACTCCATGATAATTTCTCATTTACTTTTACTCTTCTGTTTTTGCATCTTTAATTTAGATTAATTGTTTTTCATGAATTATATGTTTTGCATTTTTTATCTGTTGTTGTTTTTTTTTCTTTGTTACTCATAAGAGCAGTGGCGTCACTAGGGGGTGCGGTGGGGGTGGGCCGCCCCGGGTGACACCATCAGGGGGGGGTGACACCAAAATGTAAAATTCTGTATGTTCCCATTATTTGGCACTGGAAAACTCGGAGGATTTCTATAGGTTAAGTCGTGAGGGGGTGACACCAAGGGGTGCCGCCCCGGGTGACACCAACCCTAGTGACGCCTCTGCATAAGAGTTCACGCTTTTCTGAATGGAAATTTAGTTTCCAATTTTATTAATTCATCTAAGTCTTTTGGTAAGACTTTGCAATCTTGTTCTGATTGAAATTATTCTATAGATAATACAATCATCAGTAAATAGCACAACTTTAGTTTCTGCTGAGATGTTGTTGGGTAAATCAATTATATAAATTTTTAAAGAATAGGGGACCTAACACAGTTCCTTTTGTATACATATACACGTTTATTAAATAGTGTTTTGACCCTAATAATAGGCCACTGTTATTCTGAACATAGAGTCATGGCGTATCTTGAACAATTCCAAAAAATCAATACTTGACGTTCATAATAAAGCAGCAGCGTCCACCTCATTTTTTTTTCAAGTAAAGGCGAGAGTGGTAGGTTTCTTAAATTTATATTACTAATTTTTTTTTAATGTTGTCCTTAACAATATTTAATTTATCAATATAATTTTGGACTTTTTTGCTATTCTTGTGAGTTTTGTTTAGACTCTTTGCAAGGAAATTTTGCTAAAGGAGCTTATAGTGTCATTTCATAAGAGCAGAGTTTATTGGGTTTTTTAAGTTTGAAAAGATCACATGAATTTTTGTTTGTAAATTACACCAGTACCAGAAATAGCATCCGACGCTTTGTGAAGGTAAACCAAACGCCATCGGAGCCATCCTTCTCTAACTCATCGGCCCCTCGGACCTGACATGACAGTCGCAGCTCCTCTTGACCCCACTCGGCGCCGCCCTCGGTAGTCTGTCGAGTGGGACTTACAAGGGCTTTCCTCCCAGACACGAGTGACAAGCACTTGTGTCAGGTCCGAAAAGCCGGGTATTTGGGCCCCTTGTGTCAGCTAGGGGGGAAATCTTGGCTTGTTTAAGTCAAGCACGGAAGTGTCAGTGGCGTATAATCTCCGGACTACGCCTCTGCTAATTGTGGACAATCACGAAATATCACATCGCTCATCTCTGGTTTACGCTTTTGTTTTGAGAGTACGTGTGTAGCCCTGTCAAACGCGACGCGTTAAAATAGGAACATCGAATGTTTACGCAGCTACTGAATTGAAGGGAGACTAATTATGAAGATTATTATTTTGTTTACAAAAATCATTACATTAAAAATATCAAGTCAACGTCTATAAATTCAAAAAAAACATGTTGTTCAACCGCGATTAATAAGAGAAATAATTCCGTTCGTTGAACTTTCCCGTTGGGACCGTCCATAAATGACGTCACTAACATAGGGGGGAGGGAGGTTCTCCAGATTTGTGACGATGTGTGACGAGGGGGAGGGGGGGGGAGTTTAAGAATTGTGACGTGACATCAAAACACGATACTAAACATTTAAATTCCACTTAAATATTTAAATATTCGATTTCTTACTTATTTTTAGGGCTGCGGATATTAACGATTAATTTCTCGATTAATCGTTAAAATTTTTTATCGATTAAAATTATTTTAATCGATAAAAATTCGATTAAAATTAAATAAAATATTTATAATCTTTTTAAAATGTTTTATTAATAAACAACTAATTATTAATAATTAATAATAATTTTATTACTGTATGTGGACTGGCAGACGTCAACTAAAAAATGGCTGACAGCATCAGCGCAGTTAAATTTATACATATAACAAGAAAGTTGAGTAAAACGTTTGTTTTTAAGCTAACTGCGGAAGGCAAAGTCGAAGATGGTGAAAAATTTTACCGTGTTCACTGCCATAAACAATTCTCTTTTAAAGGTTCAAATACATCGCTGACGTACCACCTTCAGTTTCGATTAATTAATCGATAATTTTTCAAACGTTTACGATTAAATTTAAATTAATCGATAACAGCCCTATTTATTTTATGAACTTTTACTTGGATTCACGCGTGTTACGACATTACGACATTAGAGTGCAGCCTTACACTAAATACATACTAAATTGACAATAAAGTGATTTGAAACATGCTCATTTTCAAATATAAAATACGGCTTTTATGGTGGGGGGGCAAGAGCTTTGTGACGTCCCATTTGAGGTGGGTGGTCTAAGTTTTTGTGACGAAGTGTGACGAGGGGGGTGGGGGTAAAAAATCGGACAAAATCGCATGACGTCATTTATGGACGGCCCCATGGTTGAAATGCTTCGATTTAATAATTTAATTACTTTAGCTCTCTTCGCACTATACATGCACATATGATATTGCGAATACACTTTCGATATGCCTTCGGAAGAATGAACTTTTCGGAATACAAATTATAACGTATCCTTGATTGTAAACAAAGCTAAGCTAATAAGCGTATATTCATCCCCAGGCGTGCTTTAACTTCAGACAGCTTCGTTTAAATTCACCTGATGCTGACGACTGGTTAGCAATGACACGTAGAGACATAATACAATGTCATGTAGTTAAACAATTTTTGAAAATGACCTAATTATGGAATCAGCTCAGGTCTCATCCACTATTGTGACGGCCGAGCCACTGGTATAAATAAGACCTGCCAAAAATAATGTGGCGGCCGAAAGGCTTGTTGGCAGATTGTTTTTTTTTAAGGAAACTTGAAGTTAGTTTTAAAAATAGAGTTAGATTTATTCCAAAGGAGACCGCGCGTGTGTGGGCGGGGGTTAACGTTTGGGCGACAATTGTCAGACGAACTTGGAATCTTGAGACGAAATCGATTAAATATTTCCGGTGTGTTACAAATTTAGCATTTGTTGAACACAAATAACAAAATTAAACTTGAAAGCTAAAGCATTGGGTAAAGTAAATAGGTTTCATCTGTAAAGATAATTAAGTCACAACGTAGAGTGGGATAATAAAATTGATGAAAATGGGCTCATTTATCATAGGTATCTTTCCATAGTTTTGTCAAATTTTATAGAATTTTTTAGCGAATAAATATTGTAAATAGTAATTTTCTTTATTTAGAAAACAGATTCATTGGATAGCAGTACAGATATTAAATCTACGTTGTTATTTTTTAAAGAAAAGATTCACATTGATTTCTATTTTTAAGAATACAAAAGGAAAATAGATTCTGAAATGATAAACTTGCATCATCCGATGTAAGCCAGGTGATTGAAGTTTGCTTTGTATCATTAAATAAGGCCATATTCAAGAAACTTCCAAAAAAGGATACATAGAATTTTTAATTGAATGATATAGAAATAGAGGAAATTACTAACTTAAATATGTCCAGCCTATTTATGTCTGAGTCTTACCTGCTATTTTATTGAGCAGCGATTAATATCTGGTGGCAGCTTAGAGGAAAGGAAGGGCCCAGAAAACCTCATCAGTGTTTCTGATGACGATCCAAAAGATTGTAAGACTTCAACATCTATTATGAGTAAGACATTTTTTAATGACCTGAGAGTGAATGGGCCCTACATTTCTAAAGTTACTTTAAATGCCACTACTAACTTTTGACATATATGTTAAAATTATGCTTGCGGCCAGCAAAAACATTTTAGACAGACCGATGATAAGCCAAATCGGAACATTTCAGAGCCTTTCGGATGCAAGTCTTACGTCATCTCTGTATTATGAGATTGATTCATATTTAATCCCATAGCATAAAAATGTAACGGAACTCGGATAGGATGAATATCCGGAGAGTTATGAATGTAAAAATTAAATACTAAGGCGTTTAGCTTCGATATTTTAAGATGTCGCACAACATAAATTTTGTTTTTAATCATTTGGTCAATACCGATGTGAATACATTTGAATTTTTTTCAGCCCTGTGTCTATGAAGTAATTATTCTTAGATAGTATATCTTTCAAAGTGTAACAGCTCAAGAAACATGTCACTCATGATGTGCTTTCCTGCAGTTTTCGTCGATTCTACTAATTTAACGTGTAAGCTTTCTTAGGTGTCTACATGATATTTGTAATATAAAGAACATTCTACTAATTTAACGTGTTAGCTTTCTGGGGTGTTTAAATGATATTTGTAATATAAAGAACATTCTACTAATTTAATGTGTAAGCTTTCTGATGTGTCTAAATGATATTTGTAATATAAAGAACATTCTACTAATTTAACGTGTAAGCTTTCTGGGGTGTCTAAATGATATTTGTAATATAAAGAACATTTCTTTTCGGTAGGAACTTTGGAGTTGGAAACAGATTTGTTTAATTAAACAACTGTTTAAGTTATTATTTCAGTGAGTAACAATTACTGTAAGATATGCCATCATTTTTCCAGATATTTTTCGTACAAATTAATATTTAAAAATGAAAGTTATATAGATGGTAAAACTCTATTCAAAAATTAAAAAATAAAAGATTTTTCTGGTGTAACAATTGAAAAAACTTTCCTACAAGCAGACTATAACAAATGTAAAAACTAGAAATTGATCCTGAATTGTGGTCGGTTTATTTTGCTCATCTAGTAATATTTAACATGAAGTTCCCGAAATCGATGTCCCACCAGCCACAGTTAAACATGACTTTCTTGTATTTATTTCTAAGACCCCTGTTGGACTTATCTTATCTTATCTGTTTACAGACGCTCCTTCTATAAAGAAGATTATTGCGTCCTACGCTTATCTATGGTTTGTGTTTAGTCCTGCATTTTTATTAGAGATTTAAATGCTGACTTTGTATCCATGAACGTGTTACATTTAAAGACTATTATGTTCAGGAGCCAAATGAAACATAAGGGAAACATAAGGGGAACATAAGTTGAACATAAAGGGAACATTCATTTCAACTTTGATTGTGTTTTTAATTGTTTTATTTTCATGGATTGACACATTTACAAACCTACGTGCAAATATACACGCAGACATGCATGAAAATATACATAAAATACATACAAAATATATGTGAAAATGCATACAAACAAGCATATACATACGTGCGAAATTCTAGTAAACATTCCTAAAAACATACATACAAACAAACATACAAAAACGCATGCTAACATACATAAATACCTATTCACACGGGTTTTGTTAATTAGTTTCTTAGGCAGTTTTTCCTTGAATTCTTAATATTATACGACCCAAACGTTCGAAAGATATTATTAATGGTAACGATTTTATGTATCAAAGAAGCAAACAAAATAATTTAACGACACAATTGTTTACTAATTATTTCTTATTTTCCATCTTAAGATCACTTGTGTCATAAGTACCAAGCAGATCCTCAAAGTATTTGATCTGTCATGTTTTGATTCCAAATCTAAAAACAAATCTAAAAACTATAATGGATGAGAATGTTCCAACAAAACTAACATCAAATAAAATTAACAAATGCTGGTTCAATTCTAGATTGAAAAAGCTATGCAAACAAAAAGAGAACTTATTTTAGAAATATAAAGCTACCTATTCATATAGGATACACAAAAATACTTAAGGATTAAACACTTGACACATAAACTTAGTCGAAACCTCCAAAATGAATCTATAAACAATGTAATTACCAAAGATAACAATAAAAACTTATGGTCCTTTATCAAATCTAAAAAAATGGAACCTCCAGGAATAGCCACACTAAAAGGCTCAAATAATAAAACCTATTATAATAATGAAACTAAAGCTAATATCCTTAACACATATTTTGCATCATCTTTTTCTGCCTCAGGCGACAAGGAAGTTTTAATAAATTTAAATAGAATGGAGGAAATAGGTAACATAACTGTCGATGAGATAGGTATACATTCACTCCTAAAAAACTTTAAAATAAACAAAGCTACTGGCCCAGATGATTTGCCTGCAAGGTTATTAAAAGAACTAAGCAATGAACTGTCCCCAATCCTTGTAGTTCTCTTTCAAGCCTCTCTAAACCATGGTAAAGTGCCCAGGGATTGGAAAATAGCTAACGTAACTCCAATCTTTAAGAAAGGAGATAAATCAGACCCTGGTAATTACAGGCCTGTATCACTTACTAGTATCACATGTAAATTACTAGAACACATAATATATAGTAGAATAGTTAACCACCTTGACAAATATAATGCCTTATGCCCACATCAACACGGCTTTAGAAAAAACAGATCATGTGAAACACAAGTAATAGGTTTAATAGATGAACTATCAAAAGGCTTAGACAAAAATGATCAAATAGATACAATATTACTAGACTTCTCAAAAGCATTTGACAAAGTTCACCACCTTAGTTTACTTAAAAAACTTAACTACTTTGGAATCTCAGGTTCCTTACATCACTGGATCCAAGACTTCCTTTTGGGCAGGGAGCAAACTGTAATAATTAATGGATCTAAATCTGCACCAATAAAGGTTAATTCAGGAGTTCCACAAGGAACTGTGCTAGGTCCCGTACCCTTTTTAATATATATAAATGATTTACCCAACAACATCTCAACAGGAACAAAAGTAAGGTTATTTGCTGATGATTGTATAATCTATAGAACAATTAAATCAGAACAAAATTTTACAAAAAGACCTAGATGAATTGATAAAATGGAAACCAACTGGAGTATGAGTTTCCACCCAGAAAAGTAGAACTGTTAAGAGTAACAAAGAAAAAGTAACAAATAAATTCAAAATATTTCATTCATCGAAAGGAACTAACCCAAACTAAAGATGCAAAACACTTAGGAGTCATAAGAAATGAGAAATTATCATGGAATCCCAATGTCAATAAAGTTATTAAAAAATCAAACAAAACCTTAGGCTTTATAAAAAGAAACCTTTACAAATGTAATAAAGATATAAAACTAAAATGCTATCTCACTTTGGTGAGACCTGTACTAGAATATGCATCTTCTGTATGGGACCCATCCACCAAAGAAAACATCGATAAACTAGAACAAATCCAAAGAAGAGCTGCCAGTTTCATTACTGGAGAATATACAAAACTGACTAACCTTGAACCTTGAAACACTAGAGGATAGAAGTACCAAGAGTAAAGTAGTAATCATACATAAAGCAATCAACTCTAATTTAGAAATACAACACAAAGATAACTTAATACAACCCTCAGATAGACATCAGAATAAAAACATCTTTCTTATTCCGTATGCAAGAACAAACTCATACAAATGTTCGTTCTTCCCGTCCAGAATTCGGGCGTGGTATGGGTTGCCTGAAGAAACCAGGAAAGCCAAAACTTTATCAACATTTAAAACTCTAATAAGAATGTAGGACTAAACACAAACCATAGATAAGCGTAGGACGCAATAATCTTCTGTATAGAAGGAGCGTCTGAAACAGATAAGATAAGATAAGATAATCTCTGAATGCGCTTGGTTATGTAATAGAAATACTTTTGATGTTCCAGCCGTGACCTGTCATAAAAGTGGCCATGGTAGTAGTAGGTTTGCCCTAATTTTAATGGCCTCCAGATTTGTATTCATGTATTCATTGATTTATTCAAGAAGACTGGCCACTTAAGTAAATGTATCAGTGTCTGGTGTCCAGTCTATGGTAATGCAACCCTACACTGAACGAGTTTAAATGGTGTAACAGTTGTGTCATAACAACGGTAATACAGGCTCACATAGTGCATGGTTTAAATACTCACTCTCTCCATGGCTTAAATATCGATCTGCTAGTGATGATACATCGATGGTAATTGAGACTCAAATTGTTTATGGTTTAACAGTCGTTCTACTGATGATGCATCAATAGTAATAGAGAGTCACATTGTCCATGGTTTAATTGTGGTACTACTAGTTGAATAGTTAAAAGTATCCTATACTTTATTTTGAAAAACCAAAACTTTCCATGATCGGGTTGTCACAATCACCTCATAAAAAATGATGTCTTAAATGTGTCTTCAGGCCAGGTACAGCTGATAGACACGTCAACTGACACCAAGGAGAAATTGTTTTTAAATATTCATAGAATATACCCCCCCCCCAAACTGTCATTAAAGACATTTCTTATGTACAGATTATTATAAGTTCTGGTAAGAACGTATTGGTAAGTGACGCTGCGTTCACAGGCCAGGGCTTTAGGGTTACGAGGGACCACTCAGACAACTATGTTTCCCTAACTAGTGTCAGGTACCCAATTGAAGTTGGGTATGCGTGACTCAGTTACATCCTAAGCCCCTGACTTCACTGAGTTTCGAACACGTGACCCTCGGTAGGCCAGCCGAGTGCGTATGCCCCACGACCACCTTCCTCCACTATGCACGTCCCGTCTTGTCATAGTGCCAGCCCCTAAGAAAACATTTAATTTCATATTGAACGCTATCAACTAATCGAAGAGATTTACGACACAGACTTAACAACTACAATTCTAGCAATGAAACTATCGGCGACAGATGTTATTGTCAAAAATGCACCGATAAACAACTTGACATGCATTGAGGTAAATCAATAACCGTAAAACAACGCTAGCACCGATAAAACCCGGATGGTTAGTTCAAGGGTCATTGTTTTGTTTATGTGTTGTCGGGTGGGTATAGTGCGGGTTTGATGGCAAACGAAGCATTAAAGTATTATTTTCATAAATAAAGGGGTCTGGTTTTGTCTGTTAAGGTCAAACTGAATGTAGTGACGATGCATAATGCGCCGAAAAGGCTTCAAATTTGGACATTAAAAGAAAATCGTCTGAGTAAGTCAAATATTTGAAACTAGATACGACCCGCAGCGTAGCATAAGCCAAAGACTTGCTCATAGATAGGGCCAAGAAAGGGGGAAAGAACGGACACAAACAGCAGCACGAAGAATTTGGAACAATTCGAGTAAACTTTGGGGGGACCACCGACGCATTTTTTGGTATCGAGACATGCTCACTGCGGTTGAGCGCCCCCCCCCGGTGCACCACCCTCGCTTGCCAACCATAAACTGTGATTGGTCGAACCTAGTGAGGTTCATTTGTCATGCTTGTTTGCTCGCGTCTTGTGCTTGTCCTAATCTTTGGCGAGTTATTTTTATAGATAAGGATCAGAATATCAATGAAGAAATAAAGTATCTTCTTTAGTGTAGGTTAAGCAGTCGATTTGAAACTCCAAAACAATTTAAAAATTAAGAAATAAAGTCAAAGTAATATCTTATATTATGTATGTAGTAGGTAAAAGTAATTTTTTTTAAAGAGATAATTGGTAGAGACATGTTGGAAAAAGTGCAATGGTGAGACTATTTAGGTTGAAAAGCTTTTGGAAAAGAATTTGCGGCTTGAAGAGCAATAAAATATTAAACCAGAGCCAGGGGTGATGGGGAATCAGACCTTGTGAAATAAAGAAATAAGACACGTCTTCTAAATTTAGAAAACCTTAGCTCACTCGAACGAAAGTTAATTCTTCTGTAAACGTTGTTATTAAAGTTAAATACGATTCTGAGAACGAGTGTGGACACTTGTTTCAAATGAGGAAATGCCAAACAAGTCAATTTTTTTACAGCTTGTTGCTTTTAAAAAAGCTGTTTTTTATAGATAGATTTGTGTTGCGTACTTTGAGATGCTTTAAGAAGAAAATCTGACTCAATACTGTTGTATACTAGAGACATTCCCTTTCATTTTCACGGGTAATTAATTTGATAGTTAATTTCATCTAGATTCTAGAAATTGTATTTTATTTTTTATTTTTTTTAAAGTTCATACAACTGCAAAAGTTTATGAATTCCTTACAGTAGTGAGTAGTGAGTCGAATGATTCTTTTAAAAAAGTACTGCAATATTTAGGTTTGACTGAATATGTGTGTGGGCGGGGGGGGGGTGGGGGACTATGTTCATGTTTTTAAAAACCTCATTCTTTTGGTAACCCTTAAGGTGCTTAACAAAAATGATTTTCGTTTAGAAGGCCGTCCGTAAAAGCTATCAACAGTTCATACACTAAGACTAGAAGTAGGTTTGGGGCCAGGCAATCGAGACAAGCCCGGATGTTACAGTCATAAGAAGGGAGACCGAACGTTGGGAACCGTGGCCACAATAGATGGAGATTAGTCGCTGGCGTCCAAATGTTCCAATTCCAGCGAGTGATGGTAACCGACAGTTTACACTAGGTACACACGGCTCGGCTCATCCAACCAACAGTTGTCTAGAGAACGTGTGGGATCCTGCTCCCCGGAGGTCTATCATTAACTGTGTTTTTACGCCCGGGGGATGGGACTACCGTGGCAAATGAAAGGTTCACTGAACAATAATGTGTCGTTGAAGCGAAATAAGGGACAGCTCCGAAGAGCCCAAATGAAAATCGAAATTAAGATTTAAATGTTTGTTGTTTTTTTCCCCTTTCTTTTTTTTTAAACATTTGTCCAAAAATGTGCTTTATATTAAAGAATGACGCCAATAAAAATAGTTATACAGCTGTTTTTTTTATAGCCATAGTTGAATAATTTTCTGAATATCGGTATGCATGTATAGATCAAAGTAAATTTTAGCAAGCCTTATATCTAAAACGATTCTTGCAGGGAAACGTGCTTCACTAGTGTTTGCTTTCAAAAAAAAATTAATAAACAGCACATTTAATAGTAATCAGCCCAAATTTAAATATTCAGGCTCGTGGATAAAAAAAAATTGTTATTTAAAATCAAAGGATCTTTTTATAAAGCCGTTAATACAATGACGTTATTTTTTAAAAAGATATTAACAAGAGCAACATTGGTAAGCTTTAATCAGTTAATATAAAACAACTTCAACTTCAAAGTCCCTCAGACATTCACTTCCCACAACATGTTACATTGTTATAAAAATTACATTCCTTGAATTAAGAGGATTATAAACAAATTCTCCCTGTAGCATTTGTATAGCGCGTGCAACGGAAATGTTAATTTATTCACAATTCTTGATCGTTAAACTCATTCCATAGGGGCCGTCCATAAATGACGTCACGCACCTAGGGGGGGGGGAGCGGGTTCACACTTTTGTGACGATGCGTGACGAGGGGGAGGGAGGGGGGTTGAAGAAATGTGACGTCACATCTAAAGGGTAACTTTAAATAAAACTTCCACTGAAATATTTGGTCGCTTACAATTTATTTAATGACTTTTTGTTTCTTTTTGTTTCTTTTTTTAAAAATCAGTGCTTCTCAATGTGCCATTCTGTAGGCCATCAGACGCTGGTTGGCGTAAGCTATCAAGACACGAAAATTAAATCTAATTATAATCCTTCAGTTTGAGAATCCACAAGATAACGTATGAAATTGTTCCATTGCGTCGTTTGATGTTGACATCAAAGCATTTGTGATGTAACCGCAGCTCCGTTTGGCTCTCTCATGTCAGGAGTCGAAATTTTTTCCGTTACCCCAAAATATACAAGTTTATGTATGCGTTACCCCGCCCCCCACCCCAGACTCTAGATCCTGCTCACATGACCCGGGGATTTTGGGGAGCGTCGTTAGCCCCCCCCCCAACTCCAAAAAAAAATACTGGTGAGTTTTACAAGCGTAAGTGTCTAAAAATGATCTGAATAGGATTATGTGCAGATATTTAAAGTGAAAACGACACGGAATATCCTTTTTCTTTAAAAGGAGAGGGGGGAGGGAATCTATTTGATAGAATTAAAAACGTTTTAAGTTTGATATAATTGTTCGATTGGTTTTTGGTCAAACGCCCCTGGCCATTCTAGTCTTCTAGATTCTAGATAAAATGGTAAATGAGCCCATTTAAAATTAGTCAAGTATTCATTAACTTTATTGAATGCATCAATTCTTGACATCGCAATCGAGAGGAGCACAAAGCAACTTTTCTTCTTAGCTCAGTTTTTAAGGCATTAATTTTAAATATCACAGAAAGGATACGTGATACAGACAAATCATGTGGATTAAGATTAGTGTCATTCGTTTCAATCTAAATGAAAGTAGGGTAGATTTAGGTGTCTTCGTTTAATACATAGGTTAGAAATCTACATAGTTGTCAAATTTTTAAAAAATGCATTTTCTGGAAGGAACCGGTTCAATAATGGGCATATGTTCCAAGCGTTCACGTACACATGACGTATTTTAATATATCTAGTGGATTGTAGTGGATGTTATATGTCAAAAATGAGTCTGCATTACCCCCAAGAATTCTCTTTTTGACCCCAGATGAGGATAATAATGTCTGTTCGCTGACCTCTTTCTTACGGGTTGCCCGTCAGTCAATTGAGGGATTTTTAAAAAATACATTTAAATAAAACAAACCCGTAAAAACAAAGTTTTTGACTATAAATCCCTTATATATGAGACATAACTAACAGTATTGATTATTTTCAAACATTTACAGACTGAATCTGTCTTAACTCAACTTTGCATCATAACCCTAGTGGGGGGGGGAGGGGTGGGTGGGGTGGGGGGGGGAGGGGTGGGGGGGGTGGGGGGAGGGGTGTGGGGGAGGGGTGGGTGGGGGGAGAGGGGAAAAGTCTGGTCACCGATTCGCTTGACCGAGCTCAGAGTGACACGTAAAATGTAAACAAAAGCGCACCGTCGTTTCGTTGGGTCGCCTCAATGCTCAAACTTTCACGTGGCAAAAAAACAATAACAAATCGTGAATTTAAATTACATACCTCATATAAGGATAAACTAAAAATGCATTAATTTAATTACGGTACGTTCGATCGATCTGAAATTTTGATACGATGCATTGTTAGGTCAGACGGGTCCGTGTGCCAAATTTCAGTTCGATCGGATCATGGGAAGTGGGTCATTTTTGACTTCTGTTTTTCCGCCCGCCCGCCCGCCGAGCCCAAGACAGAGAGAGAGAGAGAGACGGCCGCGAAGTTAATATAAGGGATTTAAAAATGTTATTTTTAACTTTTTTTTCTAACCAAAGACGTTAACCGTGATGATTAATAGTCACTGTTTAATTTGTATGCTTTAAAATAAAATATAATCTAAGGATGTTAACACAGTTCGTTTTCTGAAGGCCGGTAAACGTTTTTAAAAAATGCTTCACACGGGTTACGATATTACAATGTAGATCTTCGCTAAATAAATAATAAATACTTAAATGACAATAAACGTGATTTGAAACATACTTATTTTAAATAGAAAATAAAGTTGTTTTTTTTTGGGGGGGTTGTTTTGTTTTTAGTGGGGGGGTTTTTTGTTAGGGGGAGGGTCAAAGATTTGTGACTTTTTTTAGAGGGGGGGGGGTCTAAGTTTTAGTGACGACGCGTGACGAGGGGGGCAGGGGGGTCAAAAATCGGCAAAAATCGCGTGACGTCATTTATGGACGGCCCCATAGCACACAACAAACACATCCGAGCATAACCATAAGCATCATACAGATATATGTATATATGTGTGTATGTAATTCCTGAGGAACCCAAGCCTAAGATTGGTGTACCCAATATCCGTTCGACAATATAATCTCATTTTTAAATAGTTCTCACTTTTTGTTTTTCCCATTACCCAGAGCTTCTTATTGGAACAGCAGCATGCAGTGTCTGTGTTGGGAGTGCATTTATTTAGTACGTGTTAGAGCTCATCGCTGAGAACACAAATAATTGCTTTGTACGCAATAAGAGCTGGGACGTAATATCAATTACGGTACCGTATTAGCAACTTTAAAAAAAAAGGATTTCCTTTATAATATCAATTATCAATCTATTCCATGTGGTCCAACACAAATACTTCTCTCAGTGTAGCTTCACATTTTTGAAAAGAAATTGGCTACTGTTCAGCGAAATCTTCAATTAGATTAAATATAGCTTCTAGAGCAGACATGAAAGATTTCTCTATATTAACGCCCATTTCTTTGACTTCACTTTCATGACGCTGAATGGCAAAAAAAAATAATAATAATTCCAATGCATATTCATTTTTTTATTTCTTTCTGGCACAGAAGGATTTTGAAATAATGGGCTGAAGAAGCGTTTTTAAAAAATACAAAAATAGATTAGGAATCTGTGGAGAATTACCACGGTGTTAAAAATGTGACACAATTCAAAATTATAGATGTTAAAGAAGCCCTTGACACCTTAGTCAAGCATTGAAATGTGAATAATAACTTTACGCAACATATGTAATAATGCCATTATCTTGTGTATACAAAGAGCATCTGCAACAGATAAGATAAAATGGGTGTGCCACATCATAAAAGTGCTAGAACATAAGTGCGCCGCAACGTTAAGTGTGCTGCAACAAAAAAGTGCCAGAACTTAAGTGTACTGTTACATAAGTGTTCCAGGACTTAAGTTCCCAAGAACATAAGTGTGCCGTAACATAAGTGTGCCGTATCTTAAGTGTGCCGTAACATAAGTGTGCCGTAACATAAGTGTGCCGTAACATAAGTGTGCCGTAATATAAGAGTGCCGTAACATAAGTGTGCCGTAACATATGTGTGCCGTAACATAAGTGTGCCGTAACATAAGTGTGCCGTGACATAAGTGTGACGAGACATAATTATGCCACAACATAAATGTGCCATGACTCCCCAGAGACAGAGAGCCACCTACTTAGATAACAATAGCATTCATAAGGGGACGGAATAACTATACAGACAAGATAATTCAAATGCAATGTAAATGAGCACTGGTATTTCCTGCACTCCTGTTTTTAGATCAAATGCCTTGGGAGTACTTGGGACACTAATTTTATCTCTTTTATCCCGCTCTTTGCTAAGTGTTTAATGAAACTATTGTTGTAGATGGAAAGAAAAGAAACTGTCTCAGGTCACGTTGACATGAAATATAAATCAATACACCTTATCAGTGCGCTAAGGGGAAAAACCCAATCTAATGTAGACAATTCATACGCATTTTGTCAATAAAACTCCACCCCTACCCCAATCCGATCAAATCGGACAATAAAAAGGCCATGTGGTCAGAAAAATGTACGTACATCCTCTTTACACACACTCCCTTTTATAACCCTCAACAGCACACGTTGTCCTGTGGTCGCCACTTAGTCTGGTCTCTGTAACATACCATTATGTGCCGGCCAATGAACAGTCCCTGGTCTCCATAGACTTGTCTTGATCTCTCCACCCCAATAAAAGCCACGATGTAATCGGACAATAAAAATGACATGGGGTAAGATAGTCCTTTGTAAAGATATCTACATTCTCTCTGCCCCCATTCCCAGTATTGACCTTTCCCATAACACTCGCCAAAACACTAGGTATACATCACACTATAACTTAAAGGTCACTCCTACCTCCACTCCAAACATACTTAAAAAGTACCTCATTTTTTATTGGGTCTTTATATATATATACTAGCGTATCACCCGTCAAAAATGAAGGAAGTTTTCAGCAGAAATCTATTTATTTTATAAAAAAATGCACTTTTTCAAAAGCCCAAGTAAATTGTCCTTGTTTGATAAATACGAAATATTAAACTTTCTGAAATGTACGCAAAGTATTTTATAATAGGGGTTGCAGGGCGCCTACGGCGTCCCCTTTGTTTTTTTATTTTATAATTAATCATCATCAAATCCTCTTTTTAAATCCTTTATATTAACTCGTGGTGTCTGTGCCCTTGTCGCCAAAACTTTTGATCGATTTTTAACCACTTTCTCGTTAGCTAGCGAGCTGAAATTTAGCAGGGAGTTTCGTGGCAATGATAAAAACAATGTATCAAAATTTCAGATCGATCGCATGTACCGTAATTAAACTATTGATTTTTTATATTATTTTATTTATTCCTATGTATCATGTTATTTTTTGAGATAGAGCGTCGCGGTGCGTATTATACTGAACAACCTTTCTGTCACGCAATAAGGTGCGTATTTTATTGACAAACTTTTCATAAACATATTCCTGATCGGTTCGCATTATATTAAACATGTTTTACGACACAAACTGCAATTTTGTATTTTTGGATGGTCTTGCGCTGCGTATTATAATGAACTTTCTTTTAGTTAATACTCGTACATAAAGGATTTATACAAAAAAACTAGTTTTTTAACGTTTTTTTTAATTTAAAATCCTTTATATTAACTCGTGGTGTCTGGTTGCGCCCTTGTTGCCAAAACTTTGGATCGATTTTTAACACACTTTCTCGTAAGCTAGCGAGCTGAAATTTAGCAGGGAGTTTCGTGGCGATGATAAAAACTATGTATCAAAATTTCAGATCGATCGCATGTACCTTAATTAAATTATTGAATTTTTAGACTATTTTATTTATTCCTATGTATCATTTTATCTTTTGAGATAGACTTCAGATAGAGCGTCGCGGTGCGTATTATATTGAACAGCCTTTCTGTCGCGCAATAAGGTGCGCATTTTATTGACAACACTTTTTATAAACATATTCCTGAGCCGTGCGCATTATATTAAACATGTTTTACGACACAACTACAATTTTGTATTTTTGGATGGTCTTGCCCTGCGTATTATAATGAACATTCTTTTAGTTACTTCTCGTACATATAGGATTTATAGTCAAAAACTTGGTTTTTTACGTTTTTTAAAATTTAATACTTTATATTAACTCGTGGTGTCTGCTTGGTTGCACCCTTGAACTCTTGCTTGTCGCCAAAACTTCGGATCAATTTTTAGCCCACTTTCTCGTAAGCTAACGAGGTGACATTTCGCAGGAAGTTTGGTGGCGATTATAAAAACTATGTATCAAAATTTCAGATCGATCACATGTACCGTAATTAAATTATTGTTTTTTTTAATTATTTTATCTATTCCTATGTATCATGTTATTTTTTTAGATAGAGTGTAAGGGTGCGCATTATATTGAACAACCTTTCTGTCGCGCTATTAGGTGCGTATTTTATTGACAACACTTTTTATAAACATATTCCTGATCGGTGCGCATTATATTAAACATGTTTTACGACACAACTACAAATTTGTATTTTTGAATGGTCTTGCGCTGCGTATTAAAATGAACATTCTTTTAGTTACGTGTCATACATAAAGGATTTATAGTGAAAAACCTGGTTTTTTACGTGGTTTTTTTATTACATTGATCCCTTTTCCAAAATTAAAATATGAGCGAAAACAATGACGTCATTTAATAGTTTTTACAGCGCATCTTTAATTTGCACACCTTTTGATGCTTTGTTGCAGTAAATTGGTTTTTCCTGCTTTCTAAAGTTAGTAGCGTCAGGACTGACAGACACTACTTGCGTGACAATTGCAAATTATATTGTTTAATAATATATATATATATATTATAAATTTAAGCCCTGCATTGTGTTCTGCCAGAAAAAAAGTGTTTTCTGAAAAAATGAATACAACCGTGAAATATTTAGGGGTTGCACAAAGGCAATGAAAACATTGATTGGGTACTAAATAGTAATTTAATGGTTTATGTTGAAATGTTTAGTGTTAAACATGAAATAACAACCTCAAAACAAATAAAATAATAGAATGCAACAAAGTGTTTACTATTTATGGACGTCATATTCACTGACTGCTTTTTGCTAGTCCAGTAACCACTGTGGTCTTCTTTGCATCCGGATATAATCGTCGGTGTTCTTGCACCACCTGAAGTAAGAATTGCTTCTGATCTTCTTTTCTGCATAAAACTTCATTGAAATCCTGAATCAGTTTCACTCCTCTTTCGGCTGTGTCATTAACAACTTTCAAATTGGTTACAACCTTTTCTGCATGTTTGTATTCATTGTTGCTGCTCCATGTTTCAGGGGACATCTCCAGGAATGAATGTGGCAAATCAAGAATGGAGCAAAAATGCCTTTGTATTGTTTGTAACAAAGAAGCTGATGGACTGGTCTGCATAGAATCCATTGGAATCAAGACCCTGAGCTCGATTTGTAGATCCGGGTTTTTCTTGCATATTTTTAAGCATCTGAACCTTTTGCTTGGGATCAATATTTTCATCCAAAAAAAGCGAGGCCCACTGTAATTTCATTTAGATACCATAAATGTCGACTGAAAGCTTTTTTTTGTGCTGCTTTTCCAATAACTGAATTAACAGAGTTATATTTTTCTAAATCCTTCAGAAATTGTAGGTCATTTGATGAGCCCTTGCTGGCTGTGGGGCTTGAAACCACAGTTTCATATATGAACTGGAAACAAAACAGAGTAACTGAAACAGTCCTTGTTCTTCAGAAAGCTTCAGCTTAAACTGCTTCTTAAACATCCCACATCTTGTAGCAATAAATTATTCTTGCCATCCAACGTGCCCTGTGTACAGCTCCTGGAGCATGGAAATGAATCCCACGTGTGGTGTTCCTCCAAGAAATATGTCAGCCAGTTCCAAAAATTCTCTGTAATCATCTCGTGGGTGACGAATTTGAAGATTGTCATTTGCAAACTGCAATGTGCTCTCTTTGAAAAGGTCTACTTCAGTCATCCCATCTGCAGTATCATAGGATCCCTTCTCCATAAAATGCCACTGCTCTTTAAATCGTTTAAAAAGTGAAATATCAGGTCCAGATGAGGGCCCACTTATCTTCAATGCGTTGAACACTTTTTCCAGAACAATTTCCATCATATGGTGGCGGCAAGCAAGATGAATAAGACTTTTTTCAAGCAGCTTTTCAATTAAAACACATGCCCCTTTTGGAATACCCCAGTGTTATTTGCTGTTGTGTCAAAACTTAATGCTACTACTTTTTCACAAATTCCCCAGTCCTTCAGACATTCAACTACAGCTTGAGCTTGACTGTCATCTGTCCCTGAAGCCAATTTTGGTACACCTAGCAAGCACTCTATTTGCAGTCCTGTTACAATCACTGGCAATCTCTCAACATTCTCCCTGGCTGTGAGATCTGGAAGCAATTTTCCATCCCAATGTACAGTTAATGGTACTTGTGGATCAAACAATTATTTAACTTCATGTGCTGTTTTTTTCCTAATCTCAGCTCTCACAAGCTGTACAGTACTTCGACTTAATGTCATGTCACTAACATCGTGACCAAGAGAATGAAATGTAGCAGCTAGTAAATGTACTGCCGTACGATCACTTTGCTTTATCCACTCCAGCCATGTATCCAATTCTTCTCTCCCTTTGGTCACGAAGAAATTCTAAATCTTGTGTTTGTTCTGTTAGTTTTTCAGCACTCTGATGGGCGATGTCAAACAGTTTATCAATTTTTGAAGAAAATGCAATTTCATTTGAAATCTGCTTCTCTGAGCGCCGATTCTTTGCTTTACTCAAACACTGCTACTGCTGATGGACTTTTAAAAGACGATTTTCTATGTGGTAGCTGTAAGCTGTTGGAATTGCAGCTTTCTGCCAGATAGTAAGAAATTTCACTAACAGTCATTCTAGCACAGTCTTTAAGAGTTTTATTGTTTTCTCTATGATGGTAGAAAAAACACTGATAATGTCTCGCGAATTAAACAGTTACACGTTATAAACATCAAAGAACAAAACAGACTTTATTCAGGTTCATCAATATTCGGGATAAAATGTGGTAAATGGAGAACATACCTAAATTTTCAGAGAGCTTGTGCAACCTCTAAATTTCATCTGAAAATTAGAAATTTTATATTTCGGACTACTTTTTTGTGGTAATCAAATGTGGGGTTTAAATCAAAGAAAATAAAATACTAAATTTTTTCTATCTGATCTGAGCCACTCTAACAGATATATATACATATATATATATATATATATATATATAATATATATATATATATATATATATATATATATATATATATATATATATATGTGTGTGTATATATACATATGTTTCAGTCTTTCAAAGATTTTCGCTGTAAAAAAATTAATGAAAGTCTTTTTTTTTCTTTAAAAGGTATGCGCTGAAACCATTACACACCCGCACCTTTGCATTCACTTCTCTTTCTTGTGTTCTTTAACACACGTAGAGCTCCCTAGGAGAAAACTGATTTGAATAGACGTACTAAGTTGTCTAAAGTTAATAAATTTCAATAGTTAATATCTCCCCATAGCGGACAATAGCATTCAAGCTGCTGGGCCCGTATGACCTGACTGAAAGCTACGGGATTGTCATTTACATTCTGTTTGAATGTTCGGTTGGCCGTAGTTTTATTTTATGGGTATGACGAATGTATTAACAGCAGGAATAAAAGTTTGTGGTTCACAGTAATATGGTACTGGAAGCATGCCGCTTGCTACTGTATAAAATGAGGTGCATGGATGGTGGCTAGATTAAATGGTAAAGCGGTCATAATGGAGAAAATAATGCTGCGTTTTAAACGGGTACCTGGGCAGCCTTTTTCTACAACATTGACAGCCCCGAACTGTCCGGGGGGCTACATAATGACATGTTATAAAGGCTGGACTAAGTGACGACCACAGGATCCTGTGTGCTGGCGAGTGTTATCGCGAAGGTAAATAAAGGGAGTATGTGCTGGGATATTGTAGGTATCTGTATAAGGGACTTATTGACCACATTGCCTTCTTATTGACCGATTACATCAGATCGGGGTTGAGTGGAGTTGGACTTTCTACCTCAGAGGAATGAGGTATTTATTACAATCATGAATTCGCATTGAAAGTTGACAGCTTGTCAGTGTATATACATTTTTAAATCATCGTAAATTAAACATTAAAAATAACTATTTCACACTGCTCTTAATTTTAATGAGATAATAAAATTAAACTATTTATTTTTATACCAAAAATATATTTAAAACATACAAAGTAAAAACATGAAATAAATTTAAAAAACCATTTAACGCCTTTGAAAGGAAAGGGTCGAATCGTCGGGGTCGAACCGTCCAGGGTGGAACCGTCCAGGGTCGAACCGTCCGGGATCGAACCGTCCGGGATCGAAGTGTCCGACCACCATTCTAAACATAAATTCTATGTAACGTTTTTCTTCTTACTTTATTTGGTTATTTATTTATTTCTTTTGTTGTTTTTTTTTGTTATTATTTTTTATTTGTTATTTAGATAAATAAGCTTGTTATAGCTTAACAAAACGACGTTGGTATACATAAAAAACGTTAGTATTTCTAGTTATGGCTGATCCATAAAATACTATTATTATGAAATACATAATTATTATTTTACATCAGATAAAAACGATGCCTACAAACCGATTGTCTCTTTATCCGGTTTTTATGTGTAAGTCACATAATTGAATTTGTTTTCTTCATCTCTTCGTTCAAGGGATTGAAAATCAATTTAGAAGAAGTTTAGGATTTAAAAAGAAAGTAGTTGCCGTTTTTTTCCTTCAATTTACTTTTATGGGACTCAATCCACATTTCTTTCAGTATAGTTCACATTCAGACAGAAAAATACAATTACAATTTTTATAAAACATTCATCTACTCTACATCTGTTTCCCTCTTAACGCGATCAATTACGTCATTTTTGCAGTGGGCTCTAACTCACCTACCTCTGTGCGTATCTTGAGCTGATAAAAATATTACTTTGTTTTTCAATCATGCGTGCTTGGTGTTACAAAATAAGTAGAATCATCCTCTAAGCTATTTTGTTTCATAAAGTATGAAAATTACGTAGCTTGGGGAAAAATGTATGGTCAATGTTTTGTGGAACACTTAAATAAAATTGATGATTTTGAAAGGTGTATTTTTGTATCAATCTTATAGTGCATCAAATTTAGAATATTAATGAAATTAGCTACTTTTTTAACAATAATCCAAGCTCAATATATTGTTCGGCATGGTTATGAAAACTCAACCCTTAAGATGTTTTGTCAATTTTTATCATATAGCCATATGAAGTAAATGGGCTACATTTGTATTGATAGCAAAATAAATTTCGTTTCAACTAAAATTTTAAGAAGTATATAAATAAAATAAATATTCGAAGAAAAAAAACACAGACTTTTTAAGTTGTTCTGAATCAACCATGTTTAGTAACGCTATTGATATCGAACCTTACGTGAAGAACTATCTGGTTGAATTTTCCTCAAAACCTTTTCATGGTCCACATTCCATGTAAAAAGTCAGCTATACGGTCAAAATATCGGAATAACACACAACGAATTATTTCGGAAAATCGACGCCATATTAAACATCATTTTGAGCCGAATTGTTTTACCAGGGCAATTACAAACTACTCTTTGACGCTTCAAAGCGATGGATCACCAATGAAAGTATTGTTATATTGGCTCTAAAACTTCAAGACACAGCGTCGCTCCATCTTCCTCTCCCTAACATAAAAACAGACTACAACTCCTTCTGGCTTTCGATCGTACAACATTTATATTTTATAGCCTCTCACTCTGAGCCGTAATCCTTGTCGCTGTATTTCCCTTTGGCTAATCATCTGGGACACACGTAACTGACTGCTCCACTCTCGATAGTGGCAACACGCTGTATCTTTTGTCACATTGTACGCGAGGCAGCTTAAAAGACTCGGTGTTATTTTGTGATGTGATGATTTCAGGTGGCCAGAAAAAAAAGAGTTGATTTCGTGAAATTATGAACTTTTGATTTTGTGAATCAATGAGAGGTTGACTTTGGGATCATTTAAAGAATTGATTTGTGGAGTTAATAAATTGTTGATGTTGGCAGCCTATGAAGAGTCAGTGCTGTTGGTAAAAGCCGGGTAGGCTACTTGACCAGAGGAAATTTTCAAGTAAGTAGATTTAGATGGGCGCACGTGACCCAGGCATAACATGAAGACATGTAACGATTTACTTAAATACTCAGTCTATCATAAATTATCATAAATGAATGTTTCGCGTTCACTTAATTTCTAAAAATGTTGTTTACTTTAACTACCACAAACTCCATTCCTCTTAAACATAATGTATGAATTCATTTGTTAATTTTAAGAGCACAATTTTGTAAACGTTTCGATACTAGGAGAAAACATTCACATGACATGTGAATACTTTTTGGGGCTAATTTTATGAATCAATGAGTTTATCAACACCATTAATTACATTGATTCGACTAGTAAAACTCTGGCCTGTCTGAGTTTAAGCATTTGTTTGGTGGAGATTTTACTGGTTCAGTGACAGTGAATATAGAAGTCATTGAAATGAGATCGCAGCATAAGTATTGGAGGTAAAGCTAGAATGCGCCATTTACATTAGTTTGTGGTATCGCAATAAGATTTAAAGCCTCTGGCCTGAAGTCATTTAACTAATTTTAGAGTAGGCACCAACAGTCAAAGGAGTTTTAAAGTAATATTGCACTCAAGTTGTACGAAACAACTCTAGTATTGAGTTCAACCAAATTACAACAAAGAAGTCAGCTAATATTATTGTATCATAATTTAATGAGCACCATGCAAAAAAAACAAAAAACAACAACAAAAGAGTGAAACTAAGTTTACTAAGTGAAACCAAAATAACAAGACGGTCATGTATTAATTATTCAAGGAGTAATTTCCACCTCAAACCACTTCAACGTTAAATTTACTTTGAAGTCCAAGTATTTTCACTCAACATCAGTCCATTAAAGTAATGGCCAACCTCAGTGTATCAAACTCGACGCCATTAAAATCTGCTAGTCCCATCAATGAACCTAGCTATGGGCCCTAGTATATTTTCAACACTATCTTTCATTTCCGGTTTGTTTGCTGTGTGTTGGAATCGCAACATCAGATATTCCTCTTCCGGTTAAGGACTGTCGTGGCCGGAAATACCTATTTGGGACATCAAAGCTGTAAAACTAATGTGAAATATTATTTTAGCAAAGTAAAAGCACGAGTTAACCTGAGGGGTTGTTAGGTAGATGTAAGGATTTAAAAAATCAATTTCTACAGAAATCTTTCACTGCCTCTATTTTCTATTTCTATTTTTCCATCTCTCATTCCAACAATTCCTCTTTCAATTTCCCGAGCTCTCATTCTCTGCTTCTCTTTCTCTCTCTCTCTCTCTCTCTCTCTCTCTCTCTCTATATATATATATATATATATATATATATATATATATATTATATATATATATATATATATATATATATATATATATATATATATATATATATATTAAAATGAAATGTGGAAAAACTTTATGAGTTTTAATTTGAATAAGTTAAAATATTGTAAGTTAATCTAACGATATAAGTATCTCATTTATTCTTCTATACTGGCCTAAACATAGCTCGTCAAACGTTCGGTCATTGTCTTGTTATCACCCTGTTGTGAAGTAATACAGGGAAAAAGTACAACATTATTTTTTTTTGTATTTTTTTTTGATATTTTATTAAAGACTAGGAGGATTGTATGACATATATATATATATTTACCATTAAGTTTTTGACTTAGAGAGACCCCAATAGGTCCCACACAGTACAACATTATATACATCATCAAGCAAGCAAAAGATCAGAAACTGGTTTTCACCAGCAATTTGGTGCATAGTGCAAACTAAAGCAGTGATCCTCTTATCTTATCTATACATTATAGATCACCATTATTATTGTTTTAACAACAGAATATGAAATAACACAGTTTAAATCTTTTATGTATATTATTAATGCAATGCTCTTTGAATATGCCATTAATAATATCGATTAAACATACTAGATTTAACTGAATGTTGAAGAGCTGGAGTGTTATAATATTAACCCAATCCTGGCTTTCAGGCAAATAAATGCTTTTTCATTTTATGTGTGGTAAAGTTTCAATATTTTAGAGTGTGGCGTAACATTTCATATTAATACCAGATCAATGATTTTTCAGTTTAATTATTTAGGCCTTCTGTCTTAAGGGTAAATGAAACATAACAGATAGCTTAAGGATTTTTTTCTCAAGCAGTCTATAATTATAATTATATAAAATTACTAGAGCTTAAATATTGTGTTGTAGTTGTAATAAAAATTAAAACTATGGTTCCTATAATATATACATACAAATATATATATATATATATATATATATATATATATATATATATATATAAGGGCTGCAGAAATTAACGATTAATTTCTCGATTAATCGTTAATTTTTTTTATCGATTTCTATTATTTTTATCGATAAAAATTCGATTAAAATTAAAGAAAATATTTAAAATATTTAAAAAAAAATTATTAATAAATAATTAATTATTATTAATCAATAATAATTTATTTATTTTTTTACGTAGAAACTTCTCCCGCGTAGTGTTATAATTTATTTTATTTAAAAATTTATGTGGACCGGCAGACGTCAACTAAAAAATGGCTGGCAGCATCAGCGCAGTGGTAGCGCACTGGACTATCGATCCGAGTCAGATCCCGATTCACGGGTTCGAGCCCAGGTACTGGCAAGGCCCCTGGGGCATTGTGCTGACCACACATTCCCCTGCTCGTTAGTGGTGGCTAAAAACTTGTGAACGCTACACCACTTGCTCCATAGTCCGTCATGGACTGGGAAGGGGGTCATTTCAGCTAGAAAGTTGAGCAAACATTTTGTTTTTAAGCTTACAGCGGATGGCAAAGTCTAAGATGGTGAAAAAGTTTACTATGTTCACTGCCATAAAAAATTCTCTTTTAAAGGATCAAATACATCGCTGACGTACCACCTTCAGCACAAACATCCGATCAAGTATCAACAAATTGTAATAAAATTTAGTTCAAAAAATTCTTAATTTTCAATGTCTGCGAGACATGGGAACTAACTCAATAAAATTAAAATAAAGTCAATTAACTGTTTTTGTTACTTCCCTTGAAATGTCCCGCTTAATGACGTGATAAATTCCTATTTTTGGCTTTAATGGAAAGTAACGATTAATTTATCGTTAATTTTTCAAAATTTAACGATTATATATAAATTAATCAATAGCAGCCCTAGAGTATATATATATATATATATATATATATATATATATATATATACATATATATATATATATATATATATATATATATATATGCATATATTTATCTATTTATTTATTTATCAAATTTCTAAATCGTTCTTTAAGTTCAAGTTGCTCTCATCCAATAACTTATTTTCAATTTAATAATATTAGGTTTGTTTGTATTTGTTTATGTTGTATATTATAGTTCGCGACATCACGGCCAGAAACCAAACATTGCATATGCCAAAAAATTAATTTTACCTAGAGTTGGTTAATTTATTGGTTTAATGTCATATATTCCTCCGTCCGTAAACATATAGGAAAAGAATTAGATTCGTGATCAAAGAAATATACATTCAAATTGAGGGAGTCTCAGGTGCAATTATGGTCAACGCATTTTTTGTGATAACTTTATTTGTTTGTCGTGCCAGTAAGCATCTCTAAACTACTTAATGGTAGATGACGAAGGGCATATTTAAAAATATTAAGAATTATGAAAATACTTTTAAAACAATCTTTTTTTTTAAAACACGCTTTTATTTTCCTCTTTTTAGTCAACTTAAAAAAAAACTTGGTTTTTTAAAATCTTTTCTTTTTTACCTCTTTTTATTTTCTTCTTTTTAGTCCACTTATAAAAACGTGGTTTTTTAAAATCTATTTTTACCTCTATTTATTATACCAAACACCTCATAAGCGCCCGCGCAACGTTTTAATACCACGGGGATGAGGTCACTGGGTGATCTCGGCACGTGGATATAAAAAATAGCAGACGGATACAAATAGTATATAGAGATAAACTTAAAAATCCATTTATTTAATTATTGTACTTTTGATCGATCTGACATTTTAATACAATGCATTTTCATGCAAGATCTATCTGTGGTAAAATATTGAGATCTCTAATACCATCAGAAGTGGTTTAATTGTGCGTTACAAGATTTGACGGATACAAACAGTGTGACTTAAATAAAAGCGTGTAAAATAGAATGAAACTGTTTAACCTGAGCGTTCTGCGTGCAAATATATTTAAGCTTTCCTGGTTCATCTAAAGCTTTCATTGGTCAATACGCTACTTTCATAAATTCGTATAAATTAACAACTTCACGAGGGTGTTCCTTTTCGAATCGTCCTTGAACTTTTTTTTCTTCTTATGATTCAAATTATTTGCGAACGAAAAGCCAACGTCATACATGCCAATCAAAAGTAAGTATTCTGGTTTTTATCAAATACATAAAAACATTAATGACTTTGAGTGAATGTATACTAATAAATATTTTCGACGAGTACATACAGCTCAAAATATTTAGCTTTCGGGACATAATTGCTATGAGGAAATAATTATTTAAACTTCAAAAGTTTTCCTTAGCTATAGGTTAATGTATTTATAGAAAAAGGGCACTGTTTATCTCGATCCGTTAGGGATAAAAGGCAATCGTTGAAATTAATTAGAACACAGTTTTAATACATTTTGAATGATTATAATTCGTGTCGTCATAATTGGAATGCGGAAGCAACAAGAGTAGTTTAGAAATCATATGTTGCATTATGCGAACAGTTGTTTCGTATGTTACGGAGGCTCCTTCTTTACCGACGATTATTGCGTCCTATTTTCTGCTAAAAACATATTGGTGAGTGACGCGACGTTCAGAGGTTCCCGCCTTTGATTCCCTTGCTAGTGTCAGGCACCCTTGCTGAGCTTGGTGAACTCAGGGACACCCTTGGCCCAGGGAACAAGGCTCTGTCTTCACGGACCATCGGTACGCCAGCCAATCACATACCACTCGACCACCATGCCCCTATGTCAACACTTGTATGTATCAGCTATTTTATCCTGTCTTTAATAATTCGAGATTTAAAAGCTATTTAAATTGAGCAAGATGAGACTTATTCTAAAATAATTATTTCAATATCGATATTTTTTTTTAAGTTTATTATTATTACACAGTTTTCTCTCTATTATCAAATAAAATTCATTAATAATTACTTAATAAGTCATTTAATGGAACATTGCAATCAAAAAGTTCAATCATACAAGAAAACAAATTATCACCATACCTAACTGTCATTAGAATCTCACAGCTTTCAACAGATCAGAGTTAAAATTGAAAAATAAAATAAGTAATTAACATATATTCGGAAATATATATTATCGTCGGGCACTCGAACCTATTGCATACTTTTCAGTCGATTTCGATGATTTCACTACCGCGTACATATCATCTTCTCCCCAAAAATAATTATTTTATTTTAAAGTTTTTATGCAATTCGTGTCTATATACTCCAATTAAATAAATTGAATTTTTAAAACTCTGTAATCGATATAAAAATGTTCCCTTTTTATAACAGTAAAAAGAACAACCGTTCCTTTAATTGGATAGAGTCGTCTTTTTAAAAGAGGTCACACGAATAATCAGTGAGAATCCCTGATGTGACGACTCGTATTCCCTTTTGAACACCAGCCATAAAATCGCTATTTTGATATTCATGAGTTTCCAGTTTCAGACAAAATGTTCTCATCTCGTGGGGCAACTTTTCTTATTCTTTGAAATATTGACCAACTCGGTATTACCATGAAATCTGAGGCAGGCCACTCAAATTGTTCCAGACGATTCTGTGTCAACCGTCATTAATATTGTAGAAAATCTCGGCTACATGATTTTGAAAAACGTCTAATGGTGCATTCTTTCCAGTATAAACACTCTGGTGCGTCACAACACGTAAGCATTGAAAAACCAGGTTGCTTAAAGTACTTCACAACCAGTACATTGTGAAAAATGGTTGTCTCTAGCCCTTCACAACCGGTGACGTAAAAACAGGTTGCCTAGTCTTTGACAACCTGTGACGTTTTAAAAAGGGTTGCTCATAGTCCTTCAAAAACCTGTGGCGTTGTAAAAAAAAACGTGTTGCCTCAAGTACTTCACAAGATGTGACGTTGTAAAAAGGGTTGCCCCTAGCCCCTCACAACCTGTGACGTTGTAAAAAAGGGTTGCCCCTAGCCCCTCACAACCTGTGACGTTGTAAAAAAGGGTTGCCCCTAGCCCCTCACAACCTGTGACGTTGTAAAAAAGTGTTGCCCCTAGCCCCTCACAACCTGTGACGTTGTAAAAAAAGGGTTGCCCCTAGCCCCTCACAACCTGTGACGTTGTAAAAAAGGGTTGCCCCTAGCCCCTCACAACCTGTGACGTTGTAAAAAAAGGGTTGCCCCTAGCCCCTCACAACCTGTGACGTTGTAAAAAAAAAGGTTGCCTCAAGTACATCACATTCTGAAAGACATTGGGCACCTCTGGTCCATAAACCTAGTGTAATAGGAGGATAGGTGGTGGCGGGGCTCTCCGGCGACATCATTTTTCTTGATGTAACTCCCAAACAGTTTTCGTCCAGCTGCGGAGTGTTTCATGGGAGGCAGGGCAAGCCTTAACAATTGTGGAGCCCTGTGCGGCTTAGTATGCGAAACGGATTGCGCGGGCCCAGTCTGACCAAGACTCTGGGTAAGGATACGGATAATAAGTGAAAATGAAGATAGGCGGGGCCTATGAAAGTGCGGAGCCAACTGCGGCCGCATAGGTAGCATGTGGTCTAAGACCGGCCCTGATGGGAGAGGTGCTTCAAATCTTGATGCCGCACTTGTTGGCACTCACACATCGTGCGCACCAAGGCGAGGCGTCATTTCATTTTTTCCTTCTACTTTCTACTGTAAATAATCATCATCATATATATGAAGAGCTCAAGGGAAGAAACGGCTATGTCACAATTTTGTGCTTTTGAGATATTCAATTATATTTACGCTCAATTATCGCTGATGCCTAACGCTGAGGGACATCACTCTGCTTTTTTTAAATTTTGTGTTGTAAGCAGTGCTGATTGACTCAAATAGTTATTTTTGGTGCAGTAATTTGGTGCGCTGCTTTCTAAGATTAGTTAAAAAATCGTGCGGTGATTAGCACTGTAAAAATTATTATATAAATACTTTGTTTAATTTTCAGGAATATTTCGTATTTATCATACAAGGATAAGTTACTTGGGCTTTTGACATAAAAAATAAAATTAAAAAAAACAAAAAACTATTATAAAATACTTTGTGTACATTTAAGAAATTTTAATATTACGTATTTATCATACAAGGACAAGTTAGTGGGCTTTTGAAAAAGGTGGGCGCCGTAGGCGCCCTTAAAAAAAGGGGGCGCCGCAGCACAAACTAGTCATAATATATAAAATATAAAAGCCCAAGTCACCGGTTGGATGTGGAACGCCGAGGAACGATGTACAACAGTCTATAGCAGTTAAAAAATCGTGTGGTGATTATTAGCACTGTAAAAATATTTAACATGACGTCATTGTTTGATCTTATATTTAGAAAAAGGTGTGCATCAAAAGGTGTGCAAATTAATTACAAATTAAAGACGTGCTATAAAAAATATATATTATATGACGTCATTCTTTTAGCTTATATCTTAATTTTGGAAAAGGGAACGCTGCAAAAATAGGATTTCAGGATTTATAATTATAAAATACTTTGTGTACATTTCAGGAAGTTTAATATTTCGTATTTATTTATTATAAGTTACCTGGGGTTTTGACAAAAAAGTGGGCGCCGTAGGCGCCCTAAAGCCAATGTGGGCGCCGTAGGCGCCCTACAACCCCTAGTTTATAATAGTCCAAGTCACTGGATGGATGTGGAACGCTGAGGAACGATGTATACCAGTCTATAGCAGTTAAAAATCGTGTGGTGATTAGCACTGTAAAAATATTTATTATGACGTCATTGTTTGATCTTGTATTTAATACAAGGTGTGCATCAAAAGGTGTGCAAATTAATTACAAATTAAAGACGCGCTGTAAATAATATATTACATGATGTCATTGATTTAGCTTATATCTTAATTTTGGAAAAGGGAACGATGTAAAAATAGAATTTGAGGATTTATAATTATAAAATACTTTGTGTACATTTCGGGAAGTTTAATATTTCGTATTTATCAAACAAGGATAAGTTACTTGGGCTTTTGACAAAAAACAAAGTGGGCGCCGTAGGCACCCTACAACTCCTATTATAAAATATTTTGCGTACATTTATACGCTCAAATATTATTATCGCTGATTGTGGCCTAACGCTAAATCATAATCCTTTTGGTTTCCAGATTAACATTAACCAAACAACGCACGAACCTATGACGTCAGCTTTTTTGTTGTAAACAGTGCTGACTGACTCAAAGAGTTATTTTTTTTGGTTCAATAATTTGGTGCGCTGCTTTCTAAAATTTCTTTAAAAATCGTGTGGTGATTAGCACTGTAAAGAAATATTATATGCATACTTTGTGTACATTTCAGGAATATTTCGTATTTATCATACAAGGATAAGTTACTTGGGCTTTTGCACACACAAAAAAGCTTCTCCTGTCCCTGAATGTCACATGTCACTGTCTTGTGATTTTGTTAGGAGCCTGAACTATCATGGTCCCATCACTTTCTAAAAGGGTGGGGGGGGGGAAGAGAAGTTCCTCTTGAAGGCAGTGGCAGGTAGCCAGCCATTATTTTCACACCTGTATTAAACTTAATGAATCATCTACCACGCAGACTTGTTGTGGGCGAAATCAACCCGACTCTGCTCAGCTGGAGCGCTCAAACTTAGTAGACGTGCCCACCGCATCCTTATTGATGGTAGCTTGAAAAATTAACTATTATTGAAACTGGGTTGCTTGCATCTCAAATCAATTTCTAGAAGAAGCTCGGAGTACCTGGGCAAATATCGTTAAAGAAAAAACTCAAATGTACTATTGCTGACCCCCCCTCTACACATCATCTGTTTGATCCATCTCTCAAACACTTCACCAATACTAAAAGACCCTCCCCCGTTTCCTATGGCGATCGATGTTATACATTTGAGCCCATGTCATAAAGCAGCTTTGGTAACCATTTGTTACTTTCTCAGCATTAGTACTGCTTGTCATAGTTTTACCACTATCATATCATTTCAAACGCTGATTAAAATGTTCTTCAACTGCTCAAAATTTTCTGTTTTTAATTTCTTTAAAGCAATTTATTCTACAAACGACTTCCCTTTCCAACGCGTTCTATTATCAAAGATCTTTCATACCAGACCAACCCCATAACAAGCAACGTTCATCTTTGACGCCTTTCTGAGCAACAACTCGTTTCTCGCTACTAATCTTTTCTTGCTAGCAATCTGTTTCCATACAAATCTATTTACACCGCTCTTATCCCAAAGCCAGTCTATTCTAAAATTGCGTCCCTACTACTTTTATATTTCTAATGACAGTTTTGCCATTATGATTATTGTGTTTAAACCATGTGCCACTGAAGGTATTAAATCACAAAAAGCCGAGCCCTTATAAGCTGCCCACGACCAGCCATGTATCAGAGATTCCTTTCAATCCAAATTGCTGTGTTTATGTAGTCGTCAATAATGTCTTGTCCACTTCCGTGTTAAACTTCATATGTCTAAAAACTTTGTCTCATTAAAATCATCCGGAAGTGGTTGGATATTTTCAACATAAATGTAAAGCATCGTTAGATTCCTCCCACGTGGCAACTGCATGTAGCTGTCCTGACATATTTGATTTGCATTAGATTCCTCCGGCCCACGAAATTAATTGAGACAGTAAAAAAAACTCTTTTAAAACTAGATAATAGATTTCAGATGTTGAAAATAAATTCCTTTTAAAGATTATGTATATGAGTCACTCAAGTTATAGACACAAAAGTGTTGCTGAATCAGCTTTGAAAATTGGACTTGTCGATAATTTCAGGACTTAGCTTTTAGATAGGCCGGCAAATTTATCAGAAATATCAATTAACTTAGTTTTTCATTGCTGCCATATAACACCATCTGCCGCACAATTAGCACTCGGATATCTGCTTCCCGTTTGTGTGCTGCATTATTAAGTGATCAGTTTTTATGAACATGTTGCCAGTAACGACGCGCTGCCTTGTGGTCAGACACGCCATTTGGACAAACTGATGGACGAAATAGCCACCTTTAGAAATGGACATTTTATATTTTAAGTACTCGCTGGAGGAAAAACCCCGTTACGTTCTGAAATAATTGTGTATAATATGAAAGAGGTATATCTCTCCCAATCATCAAGAAACAAAATTATTAACCTCTAAGTCGAACGCCTTCCGTATTGAGTTTGGTGGCAGGTCTCATGTTTGATGTCATCTTAGGGAAATCTTGAATAGAAGTGGCGAAAGCAGACACGACAGATGATGTCTTTTATGTATTGTGTCCCCCTAACGAGCGAAGACAAAGCCTTTTGATTTTTTTTTATGATTAAAGGTAGAGGATTTCGTCCTCTCGTATTATTAGACTTTATTTATTCCGAGGCCAATTTGTGCAGGCCGCATTATCTCAGTGATGGATAAGGTGATCCGAGAAAGGTACGGATTCCGGAAGGGTGCGTAAAGGGCAGGCAAGGTTTTGAGATGGGAGCTGGTTTCATCAGGATTTATACAAAAATTCGCAGCGTGACTTTGTCATCGTTTCGATAATAAAGCTCACCAGCATTTGAGAATTTTAATCTATCTTATCTTATCTGTTACATAAGCTCCTTCTATACAGAAATTAATCTAAATTAAGTTGAAAACTGTATTTTAATTTAGAATGTAATTTTTTGTTTCATGTCATGCGAAAACCTAGCCAAATTTTTTTCAGAAAGTGGTCCCATTATTTGATTTTAATTAACTTTATTTTGTTGTTTCCTTTCGCTCAAAGATTTGAAACAAGCAGTTTTATTTCTAAAGCGAGATATGGGTTTTGCTTAGTTTTTACAATATGACCATACTGCAATAAAATAACGTCTGTCAACAGAAATATTTTGTTTTTATCTAGGTAAAAACTCTTGCAAACTTCTAATGTTTTTAAATGTAAAAACATCAATGGATTGCTTAATGGAGCTTCATTTTTTTTTGCTTACATTAAATTTCAGTTATTCTCCCACATTTTTTTCCATTCTAACTTGTCTTTCACTTCACCCTCCCCACTTTTTCTGTCTTTCTCTCTGCACTTGTGGTCTATGCCTCCCACTACATCCAGTCTCCCTCCCTCCACACTGTTGCCCGTCCCACGACAGAGGGCAAAGACACGTGCCATCGACCTACCACGTGGACATGAGATTCTCAGCGAACACAGGCTGCAGATTTTCATTAGCGTTGTTGCTGGGTAAGAAGGATAAAGTCAAGTACATGAATGTATGAGTTTATTTGTGTTATGTAAAAGGTCGTTGCTTGGACTTATTTCACCGTTCGGTGAGGCTGATCTATTGCAGGTTTAACTTAATCTGTGAGACTGAGTTATCATAGGTTTAACTTAATCTGTGAGACTGAGTTATCATAGGTTTAACTTAATCTGTGAGACTGAGTTATCATAGGTTTAACTTAATCTGTGAGACTGAGTTATCATAGGTTTAACTTAATCTGTGAGACTGAGTTATCATAGGTTTAACTTAATCTGTGAGACTGAGTTATCATAGGTTTAACTTAATCTGTGAGACTGAGTTATCATAGGTTTAACTTAATCTGTGAGACTGAGTTATCATAGGTTTAACTTAATCTGTGAGACTGAGTTATCATAGGTTTAACTTAATCTGTGAGACTGAGTTATCATAGGTTTAACTTAATCTGTGAGTTATACAGTGAGACTTACTGGTTATGTTTGAAGGTTGACTAATGTGTGAGACTGGCTTGTTATTTTAGGATTTATTATTATGTTACACTTACTTATATATTATAATATTAGACTGACTTTAGTATTATATGAGACTGGCTTGTTATTTTAGGATTCCTTATTATGTGAGGCTGACATATATGTTTGACTGACTTATTATGTTAGACTAACTTATAAACTGAGGCTTACTATAGCGTAAGTTAGTCAGCTTCTCAGAACACTGGGTAAGTCAATGTAAAGTACATGTGTGGACACTTAGAGCAGTGCTACTGAAAGTGATGGTCCGTGGACCGGTGGCGGTCCGTGAGCCTTCTGGCGCCGGTCCGCAGAAGTTATCAAGAAATTACAGAAATGGTAATTATAATCCTCCATTTGCAACCAATAATACTAAACCAATAGAATATATCAATTTTTCGGCAGTAAGAGCATCAAATGAAACAAATACATTTCGCTACCATGTCAGTATAGGTAAAATAGTGACCGGTCCCTGGAGCAATGGAACAAGTCCTGCCGGTCCGCCATACTAAAAAGTTTGAGAAGCACTGACCTAGAGAACAAGATTCTTCTTCTTATTCCTTCTTTAACTTGAATATTATGCTGACATTATTGGGCTCTTCGGTCAAAAAATTAATGATATAACTTGTTAAATGAAAGACAATACAATTTTTTTTCAATAAGATTAATTGATACCACCCTAATTAAAGTCATTTAAAATATAATTTACAAAGACACTATTCCTCTTTCAAGACGATTTACTTTACCGATTCGAGTCCTATTTAAAGATCTTGAGAATTGCTATGGTGCCGAAACATATGATCTCTAAGTCCGCTATGAAAGAACAACTCCACAAATCTTTATACACATATTTTAGAATCGGAAAGCTGAATTTTAGTTATATTTTGTACCAGAAATTGTAATTTTAAAGCAAAAATTGAGTTTTTTTTGGTAAAAATTAAACCTTACCATCACAGCTATACAGCCCGTCAAGTGTCTTGTATTACTACACACTTTTGTTAGTAGCTTGGGTTTTATTCGATAACAGGCTTTTGGTTGTTCTTTGCTAAGAAGTCGAGTCGCTCTTATAGTGGTAGTCACGCGTGGGATCAACATGCTTGAATCCTCCTACAGCACTCGGTTCGGATAATTTGGTTTCTATATCATCACTTGTAACCTCGAAATAATTGTCGTGATTTTTTAAAATAAAAGCACACATTTAAGATAATAATTGTTTATTGTACTAAGAGAATAAAAAATCAAATTTGCTGTTGCTTAAGAACTATCACTGTCTTCATATACTTGACTAAATATTCATCGTTTATAGCCTGCAGGAGTACATGTAGATAATAGTTTGATTTGAATCGTTAAAATCTGATCTGTACTTGGTTTCATATTTTCTTTTTGTATCGAAACTGAACCATCTTGTTATATTGAAGGGCGATGAAGACAATTCTTAACATTAATATCTCTGATATTGAAAAGCAGACATGTCTAAACATGTCTGAACATGTCTGAACATATCTGAGAATATTGAAGCTAATTTTTTTTTAATGAAGAGAGATCGTGATATGCAATGCTCTATTGTACGTAGGGGTGTACCGGATTTCGGCTCAGGCAAATCTGGATTCCGGCCATTTTTACAAATCCGGCTTCGTCTCCGGCTCCGGCAGAATTTCATTTCAGAAATCAATCCGTCGAAATCCGGATGCGGACGGATTTCAAAATTTTGAATCCGGTACATCCCTAATTTTAACATTATAGAAAATTTTATCTGTCAAACACAATTCTTTTTTACTTATTTTAATTGGCTGTCTCTAATTAACTCATTGAACGGGTTGTTGGTCTGTTGGAAAATCTTTTGTTAATTCTTTGGTTGGGATGGTAAAGCCTTCCACGATGATTTAAATGGTTGAGCTCTTACATCTGCCAAAAATAATTTCGTCGCTTCAATGACATGCTTCTTGGTTTTGAAAAATTTTTGAATTCAACAATGCAAAAAATATGTTATGGTTATATTTTTAAAAATCAGTTTCAAATTATTTTAAAACACTTACAGTTGAACTAAATGTACCGACAGTGAAAGAATCAAATTATTTTAAAACACTTACAGTTGAACTAATGGTACCGACAGTGAAAGAGTCAAATTATTTTTAAACACTTTCAGTTGAACTAAATGTACCGACAGTGAAAGAATCAAACTATTTTAAAACACTTACAGTTGAACTAAATGTACCGACAGTGAAAGAATCAAATTATTCTAAAACACTTACAGTTGAACTAAATGTACCGACAGTGAAAGAATCAAATTATTTTAAAACAAAGTTGAACTAAATGTACCGACAGTGAAAGAATCAAACTATTTTAAAACACTTACAGTTGAACTAAATGTACCGACAGTGAAAGAATCAAATTATTTTAAAACACTTACAGTTGAACTAAATGTACCGACAGTGAAAGAATCAAATTATTTTAAAACAAAGTTGAACTAAATGTACCGACAGTGAAAGAATCAATATGCACATGGCTCATCTCAGACTCGTGTCCCTGATTGTCTGGCTTCAGATGTCTTACCCTGTCATCATCCAAAGGAGCTATTAAGTGAGAAACATCTCAGTTGTTGACCCTCATATGTTCCCGTCGCCAGACCGGCTGCTGCAAGCCGCCCCAAATTTATGGCGATTGCCAAGTGGGAACATGATAACCTCGGTTATATCCCTTGGTTTGTATATTCTGAATCCCCAGCGCAATCTCCCGCAATTTGATGTTCGTCCTTTTTAGCGCGGCTCGCATTCTAAACTCGGGATCTTAACGATTTGACGAATACGCGTTAACTGGTTAGTGTTCTCGGATGATCGCTACCTGAACAACTTGATAATGATGTCTCATTGATCTGATTGATGTATGGCACATCAGCACGTCCACGACAAGAGCTAACAAGAACGTCTGAGAACGTGCTGCAAAGCACAAGCTCTGCAAATGAAGCAGACGACGTTCACATGCAGTAGTTAGTCGTTGTTTGTCTCTGGCTCTCTAGACTGCACATGACAGGTCTGGGGATAAAGTTGATGTATGTGCATGATAACATGTATAAGGGCGGACGTTTTGGGTAAACTATATTATTTATTGTAATCTTTGTGATTGATTTTTTTAATAACAAATCATGTTGAATACGTTTCTTTTCAAATCCTAAAAATTCGATTCTTTAATACAAATCACACCCTATAAATTATTTTTAAAAAATTGTATTCTGTTTTGTTTCATACCGCGAAACAAATTAACAAGAATTACAAGCTCAATAAGTTATAATAATTTTGTTCAGTTTTTGTATCTTCTATTACTTACGTGATTTGTTGTAATGCAACCTGAAGATTTTTAAAAGATTCGTCTCCTACAGCTTTTTATCAAAATGAAGAATAGCTTTGTTTGATACACACTGAAGGTTATTTATTATGCATGGTCTCTTGGATATTCACAACAGTGGTTGAATTGACGTAGAGGTGATCTACATCAAACGGAGAATCGATGTTATCTAGAAATTTACGTTTTAAAATGTTACTTTCATGCTTTAGAAACCCAATTCACGTCTACATTTGAATGATAGTAAAATTTCAATGAATAGTGCATTTAATTTATTTTTAATATTTATTTTATCTTTAAAAAAATAAACGGTAACTTTTTAAATCAAAATGGTTGTTAAATGTATCTTTGATCTGATTTGTAATAGGAGTGATATAAATATTTTCATATAAGTTAAATAAAATCAATCGTGTAATAAACAACTTCATTTATCGTCTCCTCCTGAGTAGCGGCAGTTAATTTTTTTCTTTGTTTCGTTGCCAACAAGTTGGTGATAATCCAATTAACGTGCAGATTGACCAGTATCGATTTCACCCGGAGCTGGCTAAGGGCCGGTAACCGTACAGGAAATAAGTGACTGAAAGGCTGAGATTTATTGCCGTAGTTTTCAAAGTCTTTCAGCTCGCCCCCAAGAGCTTGGAGACAAGAGAGTTACGGTTCCTGCTCGAGCCACCGTCAACTCACTCGAGCTGTTGTATTGCCCACATGAAACACAAACTGGAGTGCGTCAGTCCTGGCGCTCGAAATGTTCGTCTACCTTTAACCTCACCGTTTTAAACAGCGGGCTGGTAAATCAATAAGTGAATAAAGCCTTTTGGCGTCTCCACGGCCTTTAAACACCACGAGCCAAAAGTCTGGATTCAAAACAAGACTTGCGTCCCCTTTTAAACGACTTATTAATTAACACCGTGCACACCTTCTAAGTGGAGTGATTTTGTTCATGATTATACTTGTTATAACCAACCAGCGCTGTGCATGATTTTGTTCATGATTATACTTGTTATAACCAACCAGTGCTGTGCATGATTTTGTTCATGATTATACTTGTTATAACTCACCAGCGCTGAGCATGATTTTGTTCATGATTATAACTTGTTATAACCAACCAGCGCTGTGCATGATTTTGTTCATGATTATACTTGTTATAACCAACCAGCGCTGTGCATGATTTTGTTCATGATTATACTTGTTATAACCTACCAGCGCTGTGCATGATTTAGTTCATGATTATACTTGTTATAACCTACCAGCGCTGTGCATGATTTTGTTCATGATTATAGTTGTTATAACCTACAAGCGCTGTGCATGATTTTGTTCATGATTATACTTTTTATAACCAGCCAACGCTGTGCATGATATTGTTCATGATTATACGTGTTATAAGCGACCAGCACTGTGCGTGATTTTGTTCATGATTATACTTGTTGTAACCTACCAGCGCTTTCACGTGTATTCAAACATCAGTTGCAATGAAAAGTTGATTTTTTAAAAATAGACATCACAAAGCAAAGCCATCTTGACACTATAGACTGTAGACCAGTGTTGGCCAACCTATTTAGGGCAGCGTGCCTACATTTCAACCAAAACCCACTTATTTATAGCAAAGTGTCAACACTCCAATGAAACCCGAAAATGGGGGTTTGGCTTAGCTGGTTTGATTAAGAAAGTAATATTTTAGTCGCGTGCGAGCTGCTGAGGCTCTGCGTGCCGTCTGTGGCACGCATGCCATAGGTTCGCCATCACTGCTGTAGACTATGTGTCATTATGTTAACCTTGCAGGGTTATGGCCTGTTGATAAAAAAAAACTTTATCAGTTTCCTATCTTGCACTGATAGATCTAACTAATAAAATATTATGCAATAAAACTAAGTTGCAGTATAATATCTAGGAATACTTTAACCTTAAAGAGATTCCGAACATTGCAACAAGGTTTTAATTTATTTTATTACCTTCTGTGTCTTTATGTCGATAGTTTCGCTGTTGTTTTTTTTTGGCGTCCTGTCAAGCTCACGTATACTCTTTTGTTTAAAATAAAACAACAACATTTATACCCAGCCTGATTTCAGGCTCACCCCATTATAAACTTTTCATAGTTATCTGATGAACGAATCAAATTATAAAAATAAAAACACAATTTTTTTTTCAAAAATGTAGTAACGAGCTCTCGATTTTTAAATGTAGAAGATAATACATTAAAAAAATAAAACTTTTAATCTTAGAAAAAAGAAGTATCAAGATATTTATAAAATAAATTTTATCAAACGCTGGTTGATATTGTAATCTACATAATTGTTGACACATTTTCATTATACAGTTATTATTGTAACTATCTTGTAGGTAAATTAAATTTCGTAGTTCGCATTGTTTATCTCCACCAAAGCTAACATTCTACTACTAACACTTACTGATAGTACGGATATAAAAAAAATAATAATACCGTCAGTGTCAACCTTTAAAGTCTGATTGTCAGTCAATATTAGCACCCCTTGAAAAAATTGCCAGAAGTCTAGTAGTACATAGTTGTTTGTTATGAGCAGGACAACAAGGAGATAGATGGCGAGTCATAAGAACGATCAGTTGACTGAGATGAGAGTTCACCGACACCAAAGTATTTTTCTCGCTCGACACATAAAATAACCGTTGATCATGAATATTAAATGAAGATGATTCCAGCTAAGCTTTTTTCATGATACTGCAAAGTAAATAACTATGTTACCTGTTTACGACTTTACGAAATCATTATAAGTGCGTTTAAAGGTAAATATAGGATTTTAAAATTGCGTTTTTCTCTTCGGTTATTTCTGTTATTTCGATTTTATTGTTTAAATGTAGGATGTTGCTTAACTGTTTAGATTAACTTTGATTAGAAAAGTTCCTGATTTTTCTCGTTTATTTTAATGTTTTTAATGAGTTGATTAAATTAATATTACAATTTCATGATAAAAGAAGAGAGAGCATCAGCGAATTAAAATCATCATTTAAACAAAACATTCCAAGGAATATTAAGCTGTATGTTTTTTTTGTTTTCTATTCGTGTTTCTTTTATAAAAGCCAAGTATTAAATTACAAGTAAAGCAAAATTAATCCACGGATTATTTTTGTTTGTATTTTTTTTAATTTTCAACAATGGATACAATAGACATCGAAGCTATAAGAATACATTTCTTTTTCTTTTTTATTTTATGATCACAATATGACTTTGTAGCTGCAAAAAATACACATTTTGATGTTTCTGATACATAGAACATAGGATCTCTTAGAAATTTTATATTTGAATATCACGGTTATAGAAATGATTAACAATGACAAGAAGATGAAAAGAAACCAGAAAAAGTCTCCGAGGAATTAATGAAGTATATGAGGAGTTTTTGTACAAGTCTTACGTCACGGGCATGTAATAGATAATTTAAAAAAACCGTGAAAACCTATAAATCCTTAATATTTGAGACATAACTAAAAGTATTGATTATCTTCAATATAATACGCACCACAAATAGCGACAGGAAAATATTAAAAAGGTTGTTCAATATAATACGCACCGCGACAGTCTAGCACACAAATTTACATGCTACATAGAGATACATAGAGATAATCTAAAAATGCATTAATTTAAATACAGTACATTAGATCAATGTAAAATTTTGATAGATCATTTTTATCGTCCAATCGAGTCTGCCTGCGAAATTTCTGCTCGCTAGCATACGAGAAAGTGGTTTAAAAATTGATCCAAAGTTTCTGCGGCAAGCAATCACGCAGACGCCACGCGTTAATATAAAGGATTTTAAAATTCTGTTAATGTTCTTGCGTTAAAAATGTATTATTTTCATGGCACTTTTTCTTTGTAGTCGTGTTTCACATTTCAACATTCTTTTTCGGTACGAGTCTATTACCCGTGCTTTCTGCGGAGTAAACACAATAATAAATATATTAGTAGTTTGTTTTGGGTCTCATCTTCACCTTAAAAATTGTGAGATAATAAAAAACGCATCACGAAAGTGGGATAGCGAAAACAGCGACTATCTTCTTCACAAAATACCGAGATGTTGTAATGGAGAACATTGAAAGCGTGATGAAATTTAATGATGCCTATCAGCTTAGCTTCTCTATTTAAAATGTTGTGCCAGAATAACAAAACTTCGCAACAGTTTCATAAATCCAATGAGCAACGGCTAATTCTGTTTACGTGAATCAATGACATGAAATCATATCGCAAAAAAACGATTATTTATTTATTTTTAAAAAATACACAAACAAATTGTGTCATAAATAAATGAAAGGTTTATTAATTAACTAATACAAGAGTAAAAGTTTCCGCTAATGCCTTCGTCAGTGCATTTAGTGTTTGATTACACAGTTTTTTGCTTATTTTTTATTTTGTTTAAAAGGTTTGCCGCAGTCCTATTCGATAGTGATTATTTATTTATAAGACATTAAAAATTACTACCGGTGATCTTTCCCTCAAGTAGTGACGAAATATATCTAGGTACTTGTGTCACTAAACAACTGATTATTTGTACTTTGTATTTGCTAAGATTTTCTTTCATTACACATATTTTTGTCGTATTTAACTCTGTTTCTGAAATTACATTATTTTGCGAGGCCTTACTATTAAAATAAACTAATTCAGGAAATTGAATTTTATTGAGTAAGATTGAAGTTACATTTTTAATAGCGCTGCGGAAATTATCGATTAATTTTTTATTAATCGATAAAAATTGTATCGATTAAATATCGATTAAAATAATTTTAATCGATAAAATTTCGATTAAAATTTAAGAAAATATTTATAATATTTATTAAAATTTTTAGTAACAAATAATAAATTATTAATAATTAATAATAATTTATATATATTTTTTTACGTACTAACATATCCCGCGTAATATAAAAATGTATTTTATTAATTTATGTTGACCGGCACACGTCAACTATAAAATGGCTGACAGCCAGAGCCGTCTTTACACCATTTTGGGCCCCCGGGCAAAGAAATAGTGTTGGGCCCTTCCCCCGCAGGAATAAAAATGAATATAAATAATATATATAAATAAACATATTTCCATGGGGCCCATATGCTAGTGGGCCCACGGGAAAATGCCCAACTGGCCTATGCGTTAAGACAGCCCTGCTGAAAGCATCAGCGCAGTTAAATTTAAACATATAACTAGAAAGTTGAGCAAATATGTTGTTTTTAAGCTAACTGCGGATGGCAAAGTCGAAGATAGTGAAAATGTTTACTGTGTTCACTGCCATAAACAATTTTCTTTTAAAGATTCAAGTACCACTTTCAGCACAAATCAAGTATCAACACATTGTCATGAAATTTAGTTCAAAATATTTTTAATTTTCAAAGTCCGTGAGAAATGTTCAGTTTAATGACGTCATAATTTTCTATTTTTGGTTTTAATCGAAAGTATCGATTAATTAATCGATAATTTTTCAAAAGTTAACGATTCAATTTAAATTAATCGATAAAAGCCCTAATTTTTAAGCAAGGTTATACCGTTTGAAAAAAACACTAACATTTTGTGAAAATAATGACACCCTAATAAGTTTACTTACTACAATATCAATCAGGATATTTATGAATAAAAACATTCTTATTTCCAAATAAAAAACAATTTTATGTGAGTCTGTCTGTTTGACTGTCTATCTTTTCACCCATCATTCCATTAATCCACCAATCCATCCATCCATCCATCCATCCATCCACCCATCCATCCATCCATCCATCCGTCCACCCATCCATCCATCCATCCGTCCACCCAACCATCCATCCATCCATCCATCCACCCAACCATCTATCCATCCATCAATCTAACGACATTGTACAGGGCAGACTTAAACAAAAGATTTTTGTCACTTTACTTCATGAAATCCGTTTCATCTCTTCATTTAATATTGGGAAATAGTACAAGTTTACAGCTCTAGTTTAGTGTCTGTGTTCCCTTTCTCGTGTCCAAAAGTCTCTAGGCTCTGATTCAATGTTTAATGTTAATGTTATAATGTTATTAGAGCTCATCTAACGTGGATTTTCTGGAAAGCTTGAGGTAAATCTCTTAAACCCTTAACGTATACCGGTGCAAATTGCGCCACCTCCTTGGCAGTGCCATTCAACATTGGACGTTGGAATCACTGGACTCCTTTGCGATAGCCATCATTTGGCTTTTAAGTTAGTGGGTGCACTACTGTTTTCATGGCTTGAAGTTCCTGATGTGGTCTAGCCTGATAAAATGTGTGTTATCAATATACATAATTTGCAATCTCTGTCACGTCTCTCATGTCTGTCTTTCCGTGACGATACTAATTTTAGAAAGCAACGCACCAAATTACTGCACCAAAAATAACACTTTTCGAACGTTCCGCATAAAATTGCTCAATATGATAATAAATGAATCAAATAAAAATAAATAAAAAGTTCTGTATTAAATTATTTATAATTCTGATGTGTAATTTTTCAAAATTAATAAATTTCAGCTGAAATGTATTCATTTTGAAAACTTCCGTCATTTTTGACGAGTAATACACTAGTTACTGAAATATTATAATTATTTACGTCATCATTTAATGATGTAGTGTCTCCAGAAAACGGTTAGTTTGGGCAAGCCAGCAGCAATGCTATCAGCTAAGTACTTGAAATATTTTGTTTGTTAAATGGGCCCACCACACACAAATGATGTTTCCTTATGTAGAAATTTCTCCAGACACAAAAGATGTTTCCTTGTGTTGAGTGTCTCCAGACACAAAAGATGTTTCCTTGTGTTGAGTGTCTCCAGACACAAATGATGTTTCCTTGTGTTGAGTGTCTCCAGACACAAATGATGTTTCCTTGTGTAGAGTGTCTCCAGACACAAATGATGTTTTCTTGTGTAGAGTTTCTCCCCTCACAAATGATGTTTCCTTGTGTTGAGTGTCTCCAGACACAAATGATGATCCTTGTGTTGAGTGTCTTCAGACACAAATGATGTTTCCTTGTGTAGAGTTTCTCCCCACACAAATGATGTTTCCTTGTGTTGAGTGTCTCCAGACACAAATGATGTTTCCTTGTGTAGAGTGTCTCCCCAATCAAATGATGTTTCCTTGTGTTGAGTGTCTCCAGACACAAATGATGTTTCCTTGTGTTGAGTGTCTCCAGACACAAATGATGTTTCCTTGTGTTGAGTGTCTCCAGACACAAAGGATGTTTCCTTGTGTAGAGTTTCTCCCCACACAAATGATGTTTCCTTGTGTAGAGTGTCTCCAGACACAAATGATGTTTCCTTGTGTTGAGTGTCTCCAGACACAAATGATGTTTCCTTGTGTTGAGTGTCTCCAGACACAAATGATGTTTCCTTGTGTTGAGTGTCTCCAGACACAAATGATGTTTCCTTGTGTAGAGTTTCTCCCCACACAAATGATGTTTCCTTGTGTTGAGTGTCTCAATACACAAATGATGTTTCCTTGTGTTGAGTGTCTCCAGACACAAATGATGTTTCCTTGTGTAGAGTGTCTCCAGACACAAATGATGTTTCCTTGTGTTGAGTGTCTCCAGACACAAATGATGTTTCCTTGTGTAGAGTGTCTCCAGACACAAAGGATGTTTCCTTGTGTAGAGTGTCTCCAGACACAAATGATGTTTCCTTGTGTAGAGTGTCTCCAGACACAAATGATGTTTCCTTGTGTAGAGTTTCTCCCCACACAAATGATGTTTCCTTGTGTTGAGTGTCTCCAGACACAAATGATGTTTCCTTGTGTAGAGTTTCTCCCCACACAAATGATGTTTCCTTGTGTAGAGTGTCTCCAGACACAAATGATGTTTCCTTGTGTAGAGTGTCTCCAGACACAAATGATGTTTCCTTGTGTTGAGTGTCTCCAGACACAAATGATGTTTCCTTGTGTGGAGTGTCTCCAGACACAAATGATGTTTCCTTGTGTAGTGTTTCTCCCCACACAAATGATGTTTCCTTGTGTGGAGTGTCTCCAGACACAAATGATGTTTCCTTGTGTAGAGTGTCTCCAGACACAATTGATGTTTCCTTGTGTAGAGTGTCTCCAGACACAAATGATGTTTCCTTGTGTAGAGTGTCTCCAGACACAAATGATGTTTCCTTGTGTAGAGTGTCTCCAGACACAACTGATGTTTCCTTGTGTAGAGTGTCTCCAGACACAAATGATGTTTCCTTGTGTAGAGTGTCTCCAGACACAAATGATGTTTCCTTGTGTAGAGTGTCTCCAGACACAATTGATGTTTCCTTGTGTGGAGTGTCTCCAGACACAAATGATGTTTCCTTGTGTAGAGTGTCTCCAGACACAATTGATGTTTCCTTGTGTAGAGTGTCTCCAGACACAAATGATGTTTCCTTGTGTTGAGTGTCTTCAGACACAAAGGATGTTTCCTTGTGTAGAGTTTCTCCCCACACAAATGATGTTTCCTTGTGTAGAGTGTCTCAAGACACAAATGATGTTTCCTTGTGTTGAGTGTCTCCAGAACCAAGTGATGTTTCCTTGTGTAGAGCTTCTCCCCACACAAATGATGTTTCCTTGTGTTGAGTGTCTCCAGACACAAATGATGTTTCCTTGTGTAGAGTTTCTCCCCACACAAAGGATTTTTCCTTGTGTAGAGTGTCTCCAGACACAAATGATGTTTCCTTGTGTTGAGTGTCTCCAGACACAAATGATGTTTCCTTGTGTTGAGTGTCTCCAGACACAAATGATGTTTCCTTGTGTGGAGTGTCTCCAGACACAAATGATGTTTCCTTGTGTAGAGTGTCTCCAGACACAAATGATGTTTCCTTGTGTAGAGTGTCTCCAGACACAACTGATGTTTCCTTGTGTAGAGTGTCTCCAGACACAAATGATGTTTCCTTGTGTAGAGTGTCTCCAGACACAAATGATGTTTCCTTGTGTAGAGTGTCTCCAGACACAATTGATGTTTCCTTGTGTGGAGTGTCTCCAGACACAAATGATGTTTCCTTGTGTAGAGTGTCTCAAGACACAATTGATGTTTCCTTGTGTAGAGTGTCTCCAGACACAAATGATGTTTCCTTGTGTTGAGTGTCTTCAGACACAAAGGATGTTTCCTTGTGTAGAGTTTCTCCCCACACAAATGATGTTTCCTTGTGTAGAGTGTCTCAAGACACAAATGATGTTTCCTTGTGTTGAGTGTCTCCAGACATAAATGATGTTTCCTTGTGTAGAGTGTCTCCAGACACAAATGATGTTTCCTTGTGTTGAGTGTCTCCAGACACAAATGATGTTTTCTTGTGTAGAGTGTCTCCAGACATAAATGATGTTTTCTTGTGTTGAGTGTCTCCAGGCACAAATGATGTTTTCTTGTGTTGAGTGTCTCCAGACATAAATGATGTTTTCTTGTGTTAAGTGTCTCCAGAACCAAGTGATGTTTCCTTGTGTAGAGTTTCTCCCGACACAAAGGATGTTTCCTTGTGTGGAGTGTCTCCACACACACAGGCAAAACTTTCCACTTACAATGTGTTGTGACGATTCTATTTTGAAACTGCCCGCTTACATTTTGTAAAATCACTTTGGTTTACAAAGATCATTCTTGACGTATCTCCAACACCACACAACTAACATGTAGCAGCACATTTAGATTGTGAAGACTTGACTATCAGCAATAATTAGACTGACTTTCAGCTGACTCCGTTATAAAGGCGCCGTAGTATTTCAAATGAGTACTTGGATTTTCAGACAACTAAAATATATTTTCCAACCGAGCCCGATTGCTATTTTTTTTAGACATGATCCATAGTTACCCATTTAGCATGTACTCAGACATAGACTTCTGTCGCTGTGAATTGATTTTCTGTTCTAAAACACAAGATCATATAAAATTAATCGGTGAAGTTGATCAAATGACGCCACTTAGATTGAATGTCTTTGGTATTTGATCTAAAACCTCTTCGCTGGTATGCCCCCGCACGTTTATCTCAATAATAAATAGCCACGTATTTTTTTATCCATGCTCTAATTTTTTTTTAAATAAAAGAACATATATATATATATATATATATATATATATATATATATATATATATATATATATATATATATATATATATATATGTATGTATGTATACATATTTATAGACCTAGAATATCAAACATAAATTTTAGGACACTGAAAAATATTCTTTTATAAATCACACGTGGTTTGCAGAAACGGTTTATCGCAGAACATAGCTCTTCATTATTTTGATATATTATTACAATTATTCAAGCTTTTTGGCGAGTAATACTCTACATTAGTATCGGGTAATTATATATTTATGTATAAGAAGTAAACATGCGAATCTTATTTACATTCACTTCAACAACAAGACTTGTGAATTTAAAAGTTCGCATTAACATACATATAATTTTTGTGGCCTGTCCTCGCAATCAGTTATATATCATTCAGCTTTTAAGGACTGACAAATGTCCTGGTCTGAGAGGCAATTATTACAGACTAGTGTAAAAGCCTGCTGAAGCTGGCTGAACGAAATCGGACAGAAGGGATAACAAAGAAATGTATGAAGTACTTTAATAGAAAATAACATTTGACTTATATTGTCATGAATAAAATAAGATAAGAAAATAATTAACAAAGTGATGTACGAAATACTGCAAAAGAAAAGAACATTTATCTTTTATTATCACGTTTTTACCACGTTTTTATTAACTCACTTTCGTTCCTGTTTGTTTGTCTGTCCACAATTTTTAAAATCTGCCAAAGTAAAATTAAACCACTTCTGATAGTCCTAGAGATCTCAAAATTTTACCACAAATAGATCTTCAATGACATTAAATTGTGTCGAAATTTCAGATCGATCGAATGTACCGTTATTAAATTATTGAACTTTTTAGTTTATATAAATATAAGCATATGTATTATCCGTTTGCTCTTGTTTACATTACATTCCGTTCCGAGTTCACACCAACCCCGACCACATAAACCATGTTTAACATCAAGGGGAGATAAGTCATTTCCAGATTGTAAATGTTTGTCGAGCAATGCGTATTATATTTGAACATAATCAATACTTCAAAACTCACCATAGCATACACTTAGACTAAAAAGAATAAAATAAATAGAAGTAAGAAAAAGATTTTTAAAAACCACGTTTTCATAAGCGGACTAAAAAGAAGAAAATAATTTAAAAGTTATATATTCAAGTACTTTGATTTAATATGACTAAAAACGTGGGGCGGGTGTTTGGTATAAAAGTTAAAGAGAGATCTATAAGTTAGGGAATGAGTGAACTGCATATGTAAAACCTCATAAGCGCCCGCCCCACCTTATGAGGTTTAACATATGCGGTTAACTCATTCTCTCACTTATAGATTTCTCTTTTGCCTTCTAAATTATAAATCTTTAATTTTTATACCCAAAACCCGCCCCACGTTTTTATTCATATTAAATCAAAGTACTTGAACTTATAAGTTTTAAATTATTTTCTTCTTTTTAGTCCACTTATAAAAACGCGGTTTTTAAAATTCATTTTTTTACCTTTATTTATTTTCTTCTTTTTAGTCCACTAATAAAAACGTGGTTTTTAACAATATTTTTTTTACCTCTATTTATTTTACCAAACACCTCATCAGTGCCCGCCCAACGTTTAATAACAAAGCGATGACGTCACGGGGTGAACTCGCCACGTGCAATTAAACTACGGCATGCGGGTGCAGAGTCTTATATAAAGATAAACTAAGAAATGCATTAATTTAAATACGGTACAATCGATTGATCTGACATTTTGATACAATGTATTGTCATCCAATTTATTTGTGGTAAAATTTGGAGCTCTCTAGGACAATCAGAAGTGCTTTAATTTTACGTTGGCAAATTTGAAACATTGCTGACAGACAGAGACGAAAGCAAGTATATAATAAAATATATATAAACTAAAAAGTTCAGTTATTTCAGAACAGTACATTCGATCGATCTGACATTTTGATACAATGCATTGTCATCCAAAATCTATCTGTGGTAAAATTTTCAGATCTCTAGGACTATTCGAAGTGGTTCAATTTTACGTTGGCAGATTTGAAAAATTGAGTTTTCGGACAAGAACGAAAGCGAGTTAATAAAAACGTGGTAATAAAAAAAAATGTAATGACCATTTTAATTCATTAAGAAAAGCGCATAGAAGGGTGTCCTTTTATATATGATATAAAATTAAATTAATTTTCAAATAATTTTTATCCAAACACATATACCATATGAGTTGTTAGCAAATGGTTTGACTGGAAAGATATTTAAACAATATTTAATTTTTACTTTAATATTTTAAATTTATTACTAAACATATTATTATGCTGGTGAACTGGGTTGTTTACTTTTGCAGGCTTGCCGTCAACGTGGCGTATTATCTTTTAGCTGAAATGAGCTCTTGTCTAACTCATTTTCTGCAATTCTCATGAGATAATGTATATCTCATAGCTTTCTGCCGTTTGATAATGTATATTCCTTATGTATATGCTCTATGGCTGTTTTATATTATAAAATTTCAGTTCGTGACATATTCTAAACCTGTTATTTGATATAAATTTAAAGTTATGCACCTAATCTATGGCTTGTGTGGAATAAAAGGTTCCCATTAGACATTTAATAACTTGCTTTATAATCTAACATTCCTGTAACAAATTCAAACGGATTGTAGTTATTTTCTCGTCATGAATCCAAGTGTTATAAAACTTGTATTCAAAGCTTCGGTTCCACCTAATTATTATTTTACTGATATTTTATATACATAAATAACTTGAATAACTGGAAGCATAATATTCTACAAGAATCCAAGAAAAATAACGACTTTACATGACATGGATTCCATTACAAAAGATAATTATTCTATTTTGTGTTTAGTGTTTTAGAGTTGTATTCGTTTGCTTTGTCATTGTTGTTTCATAATTATATTAATAATAATAATAAATTATAAGAATATAATTATTATTTTTATCATTTTTTATTGTTTTAATAATTAAATTTAATTGTTTTATTTTTTTATTTTTTAAAAATATTATTTTATTTAGTGTTTACTTCTTAAAATAATCTCTGTGTTTATCTTAGAAAACAGATATCCAATCATTCAAGAAGTTTATATCAGTAATTCCTTTCAAATATTGCTCAATGCTTACCACCTCCACTCCCTTACCCTGCTCTAAATTCTCATTGTCCCTTTCATGCTCTAACAAAGTCGTCTGCATACGCGGAGATTATCTTCTGACAAGAGACAGGTGACTTATTAACTTGAAGACTATCATATACCCTAAAGTGCTCTCATAGATACGAAACACTTGTCGCGTTCTGTTAACATTTCAAATATATTTAAATAAGAATTCATCTAATAAGATGATCAGAGGCAATTGTTTTACTTGGATTTTTTAAAAATACATATTTTATTGTGTGCTGGAGTACTGCACATTCTAACAATACTAACATGCATCTCTTTAAATCGTTCAACTACAAGTCTATGGTGTTAAACTGGCGTTTATTTGATTTCAGCGCTGAAATCGATCAGCATTGTTTTTACTCCACATTCTAACACGCATCTCTTAAATTATTATGATTATGATTTTTAACTGTCTTTTATTTGATTTCTCTGAAATCGATTAACATTGTTTCTAAAAGAACGGTAATGCTTTTCAGAGAATGATGTCTTGGAGGAATTCATCAAGGTTATCTTCTTTACTTGACCAACATTTTTTTTGTGTGGCCATTGTGCCATCTGCATTGCATAATATTAACTCTCAAATGGTGACATAACTTTTTAGTGGGGGGGAGGGGTATGTTGTGGGGTGTCCGGGGTGAGTATTGAGATTTAAATGAAACCAAGTTTATTATTTCGGACATTGCACAAAACACCCGCAATTATTTGCCTAAACACCGTCTCTGTCGAGCCCCCGGGTCTCCTTAAATAAACACGCAGCGTAGCTCAATTGCGAAACGTTGGCCAAACTCTTTGAAGGGACAGGGGGTCAAAAATAAAGAAGAGAAAGCGATGCAATAAACCAGCTGAAAACATCTTCAAGCGACCCCAACTCGGCAAACCAGACCGTAATTTCATTGAGTGACGAATGCTTAAATGGCTTTTGATAAAGAACACGTATGTAGGAACCTTTTTTTTTAAGGTCCTGCTATTCTAAACGTGGGTGTATTTGTAAAAAATGCCTGGCGCCAATGAGTCTTTTCAGGCAAAAACTTTTTTAAAAATATTTTTACAAATGTTTTTTTTTAATTTTAAACATTATGTTTTGTGTGGTAAAAATCAAGTTACGCAGCGATGTTTTCATAAAGTATCCTCTAAGTCAGTGCTTCTCAAACATTTTAGTATGGTGGACCGGCAGGTATTTTTTCGCTTGCACCAGGGACCGGTGCTCAATTTTCCCTGCGCTGATGATTTTGTCTGCCCTTTTTTGATAACTTCTGTGGACCGGCTGTGGATGGCCCACGGACCGGCACCGGTCCGCGGGCCACCACTTTGAGAAGCACTGCTTTAGGTCACAACCAGGCAGATCCCATTTCGATACATGTTAACGCTATATTTTTTTGTGTCTGTAATGACAGCTAAGAGTAAGATTATAAATGAAGAATCTCAGACATCAAGATGCTCTGCGACTTCTGACGCTTTCTTCCTCATTTAAATAATAGCTTGTCAAGTGTTTCCGCCATTAAGAGCTGCCTGGTTCCGGCTGTCTTGGCGATCAAGCCAGACTTCCTGTACAGTCTTAAAATGGTCAGCTTTATCTACATCACCGCCAAATTCTTCAATAACCGTGACTCGCCCATCTGCTCACACACGACTTTGTCATTGTCACGTCTACTGGTCTGCAGAATGTATCCGTCAAGATAAGCTTCCACTATGTAATGCCATCTTACAGTCTCAATATAATGTCATCATTATCATTTTTTCCCTCGTTGTAACAAAAACGGTTTTTGTAGAGTGAAACTACAAAATAAGCGGAAATATTTTTTTTGAAATATGTAAGTTTATATAATATATTATATGTACAGACGAGTGATTTATTTCTTCGGTTCAAGTCGTTAATGTAAATTATTTACGAATTTCGTTTTCTTTACTTTTGATTATTTTTAAATCCTTTATATTAACTCGTGGTGTCTGCGGCCGACCGACCGACCGACCTTGCTTGCTTGCTTGCTTGTCGCCAAAACATTTGATCGATTTTTAACCCACTTGCTTGCAAGATAGCGAGCTGCAATTTTGCAGGCAGTTTCGTATTGATGATAAAAACAATGTATCAAAATTTCAGATCGATCGCATTTACCGTAATTAAATTATTGATTTTTTAGATTATTTTATTTATTCCTATGTATCATGCTATTTTTTGAGATAGAGCGTCGCGGTGCGTATTATATTGAACAACCTTTCTGTCGCGCAATAAGGTGCGTATTTTATTGACATCTCTTTTTATAAACATATTCCTGATCGGTGCGCATTATATTAAACATGTTTTACGACACAACTGCAATTTTGTATTTCTGGATGGTCTGGCGCTGCGTATTATAATGAACATTCTTTTAAATTCTTCTCGTACATAAAGGATTTGTAGTCAAAAACTTGGTTTTTTACGGGTTTTTCTTATTAATGATTTTAAATTGCAATACGATATTGCTAAATTAACTATCATCAACTAAAGTAAAATTCTCGACATATTTTAATTATTTACATAAAATTTTCGTTTCAAAATTTCTTTTTATTCATTCCTTTTTTATACCGTGTTTTTGTGTGTTTTTTTAAAAATAATTTTTTTAAATATCTTTCATATTCAAAACGCTATATCTAGACCTTACTAAAGTTTTGTTAGTAATTTTCTCAAAGTCAACGTATTTGAAATACAACAATATTTGAATGAAGGTCGAGGCCAGAAGAAGTATTTTATCTATGAGATCTCGAGGGTAGTTCTAAGCCTTTAGTTTATTGACCTGCTATTTAAAGAAACGATCTGTGTGAAGGTCTCCAAGTGAACTGTCTACAATAACTCCATTGATGTCCTAAAATGACTAATGAATTAAAATTCTTAAGTAAATAAAGTTATTACTGATACACACCTACAAAGAGGCCAAAAAAAACCCGAACCCTTATTCTTGACACCAAATTAATTAAAGCCAGCGTTTAGGAGTGACAGAAACAAGTTTGACGGATGTTCAACACCTCACATATTCAGATATCGATTATGTGACTATGGTTTTCGGTTGTTGTTTTTTTTAAAGTTTGATCCGGAAAAGATTGTATTGTTCCATGTCTGTATGTATGAAAGGCCTAAAAATCAAATATGTTATTTATATCCTTGCCTTCATTCCCCGGACTAAAGATTGTGTTTAGATTCACCCATTCCAGCCTCTCCCCCACCCCCCACCCCATTTTCCCTCACGACCTTCTCATGTAACTTAGCTACATCAACTGGTATAGGGACATAATTACCAAGGGAAACTATCCTTACGTCAAGCCCCCTCCCCCCACCACCACCCAACTGACTGACAAGATTTCGACCATCTTAAGATATCTCATGTCTGGGGTGTTCGTAGCTGGCCCTCAATACTGGCCGGTGAGGTCTCGGCTGTCGACATCTTCATTAATGCCATTCGATGCGAAACTTTCACCGCACGCAACTCAACAGCTTCCATGTCTGGGCAGTCACCTCCAATCTTGGCGTTGTTGTGTGAGTGATCCCCCCTTGTCCGTCATCAGTCCTAATGGTGAGTCGCTAATCTCGAGACTACACGCTTTAACTGTTCATATTTGCTTATGAAATATTTCTAAACTGTGCGCAATTCGAAGGGAAATAACTCCTTGCACTAAGAATCCAAACAAATTTTTCCTCCAACTCTTATATTAGGCTGAGTTCCGTTATAATTTTGATTGCCATTGGTGCTTCCATCTATGGGGACACCTATCAGCGGGTGTGGAGGTTGAGTTCGAATGGTCGAAAGATGACGTAATTAGGAGATGTATTGCCATAACTAAATTAACGACATCAACAGATCTGACCTACACAGGATGTACAAGGCGTGATATCAAAGATTCGATACGACCTGCCCCTTCCGCGAAATTGGCTGTTTCGAGCCCGTGCTATGAGCTAATTATTGCACTTGTGTGATACGAACAGCGTTTAATTTTTTAGTGTATAAGGGATGGTTAACGTGTTTTTAGTACAAGCTACTACATCTGCAACAAAAATTTTGAACACCTTTTCTTATCTCGTAGATTTCTACAGTCAATGCCATGAATACGAAAAATTATTTTTACGGAAAAGGGGTTTTCAACAAAAGCAGAAAGAGAAAAGATTTCTTGCACAGATCTAACAAAAGTTTACAACGATCATTGCGAGGAATATCACGCTAAGTTTAATTTTATTGATTGAATATATTCAGCGAACATGATTAAGAGCGGTGTTACTAGTTTTCATCTCGATAAATAAAAAGAATAACAATGTGTTATTTTTTAAATATATTTAACACATTAACGAGAAACATTTTTTGTTCATATTTCACTTGTAAAATTGCGCTGTTAGTAAAATATTAAAATTTAAAACTCGATGAAACAAGAGAAATCGTATGCATAGGAGAAACTCTTGGGATATAGGATACGATAATTAATGTAGAGCTTAGTTTATATGTGTGCATCTGTTTGTGAAGTGATCATTTCCTCTAATTATTTCTGACGGGACTTAAGATGTTCAACACTTCAAATTGACTTTAATGATTGTCTCTTTTATTTAAAAAAAATGATTTTCTTTCTCTAATAAAACTTTAACACCTTATTGTGGTATCGATGCTTTTCAACTCGAGCAGAAGAATCGATTTCTACCCGGGATTGTTGAGGAGTGAGTTAAAAAGTTGATGAAAAGACTAGAGCAGAGGTTCTCAAACTTTTTAGTAATGCGGACCAGCAGGAATTTTTTTCCATTGCACCAGGGACCGGTGCACTATTTTCCCTGCACTGACAATTTTTTCTGTCCTTTTTTTTTGAGAACATCTGCTGACCGGCAGCGGATGGCCCACGGACCGGCACCGGTCCGCGGACCACCACTTTGAGAAGCACTGCTCTAAGAGGTTTTCGGAACAGTTTTCGGATACGTTAAAATCAAATCTAATATGAAATATATTTTAAAAAATATTTTAATGTAGCATTTTTCCACATTTTAAATTGACTCACATTGAAAAATAAATTACGACAATTTTTGAAAATGATGTTTGCCACTGTGGCATTAATGTATATGAACAGAACCCTTATATGGGAGAATTACTTGGGGCACTAGTACCAAAAGAGAAAAAAAAACGTACTTGTGTGTACATTGGCAAGCCGTCGGGAATTCTGGTAGATCCATCGCGACGCGTCTATTTAGATTAGGCCTTATCTGGGGACAGACGCCTCACCAGCGGTAAGTCTCGGGCTTTTATTTGGCAACATGGGATTCCAAGGAAGACATTTTCTGGCATATGTTGTTCATAAACCGTGTATGTCTCTTCATAGACGTAGATGTCGCTTACTAAACCGTAAACCGTAGACGTCTCTTAATAAACTGTAGATATAGATTCATAAATCATATAAGGCTTTTCATACACATTGAAAACCTCTTCATAAACCGTCGATGCCTCTTCATTAACCGTAGCTGTCTCTTAATAAACATAGGATTCACTCACTAAGAGAATTTTCTCCCTTCACCAATACGGCATCCGATCTCTTATTGATAGGTAAATTTTCTTTCACAAATTGTATAATTTATAATGTTCTTTCATTAACTATGTGTTGTCCCTTTTCCAATCTTTTATTCACAGACAAAGAAAAACAATTTTTTTATTATTTTATTTTTGGAATAAGGCAAAAAAAGGGTTTGTTATATGTCAGTCTCTGTGTTCAATGATCACTGGTGTGAACAGAGATGTCAACGGTCTTATTCTTATCAGGGATCAACGCAGTCAGATGACAGCTTTTTTTCTAATTCACATTTCCTTTAAAAAGGGAAGCCTGTTAATAATTCAGTGGACACTAGTTTGTGATATATTACGGTGAGTGTGACGGACAAGGCAGAAAGCTGGACACTGCCGTCATGTACGGCGGATTTAACGCCAGGAACGGATAACGCCGTGGCTTAAGTTTAAGACAGGAAGCTCATTACCCGGCGTTGGGCGCAGCTTTGGCCATCATGTTCTTTCTGTGTGGACATTTGGGATTTTAGACGCGGATTTACTTTTCAAACATTTTTAATGAAGTTTTGAATCCTTGCGCAAAAAGCATACTTTCCTGTGCGTCTTAACAGTGCTATACACAAGGTGTCAAGGTCTGTATAGAAATAGTGGACATTGAAAATAAGGAAAACAATGCAATCCTAGACATCATATTTTATTAACAGGCGGGAACAATGACATAACTATTTGAGACTTTCCAAAAGCCATGTTTTCAGATGTTTTATCAAAGAGAGTTGCTTCAAGGTCAAACATTCAGCGAAGATTAAAAATTATTTTGTACGCGTTTTAAGTTAACAATTCAAATATTTCGGCAGCTCTTAGCTCATTAAACAAAAAATCAGATAAATATTCATCTGATGTCATCGTTTTACTTAAATTGAAAAAAATAAATTGATAAACACTTATTTTGTTTTATCAATGCAAAACGTCGATGGGATCTAATACAGTCGGACCTCTCTAAGTTCGAACTCAAAGGGACCCGAAAAAAGAATCGACTTACGGAGTTTTCGAGTTAGGGAAAATGGTGTAATAGGTGCAGATTAATCAAGGACAATGTTGATATTGAGGGGGATGGAGCAGCCTTACGAACTAGAACGCTTGACAGGAAAGAGAGGCGATGTCTGATATTTCATATGAAAGGAAGTCGACTTGCTTTGATATAACGAAACAAGCCAGTGAGAGGAGACACCTTCCATCCCTTCCCCCACTTTACTCCCTCCACAGTGGGATGGTGAAAGTAAGATTTTTCTTTTTAAAAAGAGTCACAGCATGCAGCAAAGGGACTCGAATTAGTCCCTTCTTGCAGACACTCCTTTTTCTGGTCTTGGTCTTTTTTATACTTGCAAGAGTCGCTTAATGCCTTGTGGAATGCACTACGGAATACGTGTTCTGAAATGTCACCCCAGTATAATAACCAAAACGCCTTGGAAAATTCGACTAACGGAGGTTGGAAGCCAAAAATCTTTGAGTTAAGGAGATCTAAAATATATTAGTCTTATGGAATTTTGGCCGGGACCTCACAATTAATTCGATATAGGGAGGTTTTCGAATTAGGAAAGTTCTACTTAGCGAGGTCCGACTGTACAGTCCAGACAGAAGCACAACCGAGCAGATCTTAAACTGTCACTTGCTCATAGAAAAACTTCTACAGCACAATCGCGAGCTCCATAACAACTTCATAGGCTTCAAGAAAGCCTTTGATCGAGTATGGCACGAGGGACTTTGGCAAGTTATAAGAAGTTTCAACGTTGAAGAAGAGCTGGTAAAGGTGATCAAGGAACTCTAAAATCAGACAAGCAGTGCAGTTGTATTTAAAGGCTGCGTAGGGGAGTTCTTCAAAATCATATTGGAGTCCGCAAGGTCTGCATTCTCTCACCTGTCCTGTTCAATGTCTTCCTTGAATAAATTATTCAAGAAATACTCAGTGATCACCAAAAATCCATCTCTATAGCTGGAAGAACCTTGTGCAACCTAAGATTTGCTGATGACATAGATCTTTTGGCTGGCAGCAGTAAAGAGCTACAAGAGCTCACTGACAAACTTGCAGACATATCAGATGCATATGGGATGGAAATCAGCTCAGAGAAAAGCAAGATATTGGTTAATACCTTAGCTGCCAGTCCGGTAATCATCGTAATGTACCAACAAAAGCTGGAGGAGGGAGATCGACCCTAAAAGTGTCATGTGGTCCCCAACTATCACTGTCACTGCCCATTTAAAAAAAAACTTTTCCGATACTCTAGTTCTAGCCAATGCTTGACTATCTGTCTGGTGTTCAGTCTCACATGTGATACTATGAACTGCGTCAAGTGTCAAGTCCCTGGTCTTGTCAATCTTCAATTAACCTCTTCAGCGCCTTCCTAAATCTCCACACGGCACACACAAAAATATCGTAGTTGCAATGTACCGAATCGTTAGTTAGAGGTAGAACAACATCTCGTCGCACGATTAGATCGGCACCGTATCACTCAGTTCTTACGGCCAAATCAAATAATATGGACAATAATACGGCTTTAAATGGAACGACAGGACGTAACACAACAGCGAACGTTTCGGCAAAGAGCCTTCCTCAACGGAAAAATAGTACACTACTGGACTACTTGGATTTCACCGCAGCTAAGTTTTATTTTTATTATTTCGTATTTTTCATTTTATTTGTGTACTATTTGTCTGTTGAGGAAGGCTCTTTACCGAAACGTTCGCTGTTGTGTTACGTCCTGTCAGGCCTACTAATACCCTGTTTTTATATTATACATTTACCTATTTAAAAGCCTGATTGCAGTCTCACCCCCATTACTTTAAATTGGAAGGAAATTTTACGTTAAAATTACGCCTTTGAAACAATACTGAATGTTCAGTGGTAAGAATTTACGCAGCGATTAAGCAGAAATTGTTTTTAACGGGTTTCTTCACCTAACCACCCGCAATATATTTTACCTTTATTAATTTTATAAGGCTAAGCTTCTGTCCGAATCGTAATATTTTTTATTGCTATTACTTGTTGTAATTTTAATTATTTAGAGTGCTTCTGGTTTATATTTCAATCTCTTTTGTTTGTTTGTTTTTTCAAAATTATTTGAATGGTGAAAATGTGTGGAATCTGAGAAGTCGCCAGATAATAGAATCTGAGAAGTCGCCAGATAATAGGCGCTGATCAGTTGAAGTGAATTTAACTCGATGATAAAGTTCATGAGGCAATACGTCTCTTTTCAATTCTCCTGGCTGTCTGGTGTCACTTGCTGAAACCATCTTCCTTGGGCCCAGCTTGAAACATAATTAAACGAAGAATCATTAGACTTTGAAGTGCAGATGTAATCTCGTCCTCCCCCAGTGTGAAAACAAATGTTCCAGTGGGTTGGCTGTTTTCTTTTTTTGACCCTTTACACATCAACACGATTTAACACTGAGAGTAAAGAAGGGCAATCACCACTGACCTTTTACAGTATTATTTATTAACATCTTTTGAAGTGTTGGCTGAATTTAAAGATATAATGGTACTTATCTAAAGGGGCGTAAAAAAATAATGTGTTAAAATGGGCGTTTTCTAAAGATTGGTGATGTTTTAATTTTCAATTAATATTTCTCATATATTACTATAAATTCTGACTCAAGTAGAGGGCTGATATTTGAACCCAAAAGAAAGCCGATGTTATGTTTTTATTTTAAAGAAGATTTATCTTTTGTGAACGAAATTGTTGAATCAACTGTTGTTGTTTTTTTATGAATTGGTTTCACGTTTGCACTTTACTATAAAATTTAACACACTAGCATAGGTGTTTCGGGGGTGGAATAGAAGACTTATCAAATCCGACTCAGACTTGTTCAAAATGAAATCATCAACGAACTGCTTGCAATTGAATGCTGGTTGAGTTGTCATTTATTTTAATTGTGTTGTAAAGCAATTTGCAATTCATGACTTTTATTTGGTTTTGCCGGAAATATTTTGTTGAGTTAATCATTTTAATTTTTTTTAAACGTAAAAAAACAAGTTTTTCACTATAAATCCTTTATGTACTAGACGTAACTAAAAGAATGTTCATTATAATACGCAGCGCAAGACCATCCAAAAATACCAAATTGCAGTTGTGTCGTAAAACATGTTTAACATAATGCGCACCGATCAGGAATATGTTTATAAAAAGTGTTGTCAATAAAATACGCCCTTATTGCGCGACAGAAAGGTTGTTCAATATAATACGCACCGCGACACTCTATCTCAAAAAATAACATGATACATAGGAATAAATAAAATAATCTAAAAATTCAATAATTTAATTACAGTAACAGCGATCGATCTGAAATTTGGATACTTAGTTTTTATCATCGCCACGAAACTGCCTGTTAAATTTCAGCTCGCTAGCTTACGAGAAAGTGGGTTAAAAATCGATCCAAAGTTTTGGCGACCGACAATCAAGCAAGCAATCAATGGTTCAAACAAACAAACACCACGAGTTAATATAAAGGATTTTTTTTTAAAAAAACGTAAAAAAACAAGTTTTTTACTATACATCTTTCATGTACGAGAAGTAGCTAAAAGAATGTTCATAATAATACGCAGTGCAAGACCATCCAAAAATACAAAATTGCAGTTGTGTCGTAAAACATGTTTAATATAATGCGCACCGATCAGGAATATGTTTATAAAAAGAGTTGTCAATAAAATACGCACCTTATTGCGCGACAGAAAGGTTGTTCAATATAATACGCACCGCGATGCTCTATCTCAAAAAATAGCATGATACATAGGAATAAATAAAATAATCTAAAAAATCAATAATTTAATTACGGTACATGCGATCGATCTGAAATTTTGATACATTATTTTTATTATTGGTACAAAACTGCCTGCAAAATTTCAGCTCGCTAGCTTACGAGCAAGTGGGTTAAAAATCGATAAAAAGTTTTGGCGACAAGCAAGGGCGGGCGGCCGCAAGGGCGGGCGGCCGCAAGGGCGGGCGGCCGCAGACACCACGAGTTAATATAAAGGATTTAAAAAGGGAAATTGAGCCTCTAATTATCCAAGTCATAAGATATTTAAAAAGTGTAATATCAACACAGTTAAATTATGTTTGAGTGATTGTGAACTATATGTTTGAGTGATTGTGAACTATATGTTTGAGTGATTGTGAACTATATGTTTGAGTGATTGTGAACTATATGTTTGATTGATTGTGAACTATATGTTTGAGTGATTGTGAACTATATGTTTGAGTGATTGTGAACTATATGTTTGAGTGATTGTGAACTATATGTTTGAGTGATTGTGAACTATATGTTTGAGTGATTGTGAACTATATGTTTGAGTGATTGTGAACTATATGTTTGAGTGATTGTGAACTATATGTTTGAGTGATTGTGAACTATATGTTTGAGTGATTGTGAACTATATGTTTGAGTGATTGTGAGCTATATGTTTGAGTGATTGTGAACAATATGTATTCAAGAGCAACACATCTCCAAATCGATCTACAATTTGATAAACTCGAATAAAAGAACAGTTACATATTATTAACATAAACCTCTTGTGGCTTGAAGATTTCGGTTGAAGAAAACAAAACCATATCTATGGTCATGGCCAAACTTTGACATTGATGACATCCGTTACTCTCACAAATTGTTTCGTCACGGTGTATCTCAATGTACATGAATAAAAGGAAACAAGCAGTGGTTGAGCAGATATAAGAAATTCAAAAGTCTACCTTTAGTATCGTGTTTCATAATGTTTAAATAAAAAAAAGGAAAATAATTTTGATTAAAGTTTTTTTTGGGTTTTTTTTTCGACAACCGGAGTTTTTGTAATTGATCAGCTCAGTTGTAGACAGGAAGGAGACAACAGAGAAAATTGCTTGTGTCATCCCTGAGGGCAATTAAACGATACATCTGTCAGCTCATTAGCTGTGCGTCCTTTGTCATCATTGTTTTCTGGAATATATTTTAATAACGCTTTTTATGGAATTTTCTAGAACAATAAAAAGAGGCTACTGTATTTTTGTTGATTTTATGCTTATAAAAAATACGCGACTTTTAGAGTTATCTAAACAAAAAAAGTGGTGTGGGTAGAGATGTTAACAAACTACGGACATACTTTTCGCTACACAAACAATTGTCAATGTAAAGGGCATTAAACTTGTTATATTTTTATTTTTGCATTTTAAAGTATCAATTTTTCATAACAATGTCATATTTTAAAATAAATTATGCGAGGCATTAAAAAGCAATTCATGGTCGAAACAAAAGAAAGCACTAAATTTGAAATTATTTATCTTAGACATTAGAAACGAAAGATTGGACATTTTATGTAGTAGTAGTAAGTTCCCTCTCAGACCATGAATGGCCTATGGGGCAAGTGAAGCAGCGTTCACAAGTTTCAATAGCCACGGCATGCGAGCGGATTGTGTGGCTAGCACAATGCCCAGCCGCCTTTACTACCCCAACTGATGTCGGGTACCCACTAAGAGCTGGGTGGACTCAGGGACGCCCTAGGCCCCGGGAACAAATCCCTGCCTTCACATGGATTCGAACCCGTGACCATCGGTACGCTAGTCGAGCGCGCTGCCACTCGACCACCGCGCCCCCTTTTATGTACCACCTATCTATCATTTATATATCTATCCATTTATATAACTTTCTATCTATTAGTCTACATGTCTGTCTATCTATATATCAACTATCTATCAACTATCCATCTCTCTGTTTGTCTTTCTATCTTAGCTTCATGTTTATAAATATGGAGGTATATTTATCTATCTATTAACAAATGCTTAATTCTGCTATGATGAATGCTATTAGAAAACTAACGAATGTAACTGATACAGATTTCACCTTTGTATCTCAGGTTCCGTGCCCTCACAGAAAGGTTTTGACAACATCTCATCTTAAACGGAGTTAAGGTACAGTAAATAGATAAATGTCAACTGTATGTTATCAAAGCAATCTTATTTCTAAATAAAAATAAACAAACACATTTTATACAAAGTATATTTATGCAGTCTTGAGTCCCATAGGACCCCCATACAATAAGCAAATTGCTTACACTTGTTAGACAGTAAAGCACAAATATGTCAAAATCAATTATATAAAAAACACGACATTCGGGTTACAGTAAGCTACTCAATAAAACCATATCGGCAGTGATGTTACAGTGGTGTAATTGTTACAATGGCGTAAGTAGTTGAACTTTATCCGAATGGGGGCAGGTGCATTTTTGTGCTCCTTCTCCATAAAAGCATTTTTATTTGGGGTAGCTGAAAACAAAATATTTCGGCTTTTTATTTGTATGCAATATTGAGGAGATTTATTAACGACTAAGTTTGATAGCCTTGGCCCACTTTCGTTTTCATTTCCTTACTTAAATTTTTAAAAAGAAATTGGGATTATTTTTGCATTTAATAATTTATTTATATTTCTTTTCTATTTTATTTTTTAATTTGACTGCATAGTTGTAAGTTGTAAGGAGTGATATCTTAATATATACGAGGACGTGTGTCGGGTGACTGGGTGAAATCTGTAACATTAGCAAGACGACAGAACAGAGCAAAGCTTCTATGACAATAATTATACTCAGGTGTGGTTCTATGACAATGCTGCCACACGCGTGTTGTTCTATGGTGGATAATGAAAAGAATTTCATGGTCTTTTGACGCCGTTTTTCGGCATGACATGTTTTCCGAACAGAATATCCTTCAAACAAATTTTAAAAAAAAACTCTTCAATTATTTTTTTTTATAAATCTAAACGTAAATAAAACATTTTTCTAGATGATAGAAATTAAACTTGACACGTGACAGCAAAACGATGACATGTTAGGCACACAACACGTCTAGTAGATCCAACGAGTTGTTCGTGTGGAAAAAAAACATCCCAAGTCTACTGGCGCCTGCAGGCTGGCTCCGATCCCATCTTTACAGACCATGACGAGCAAAAATAAAGTAATCATACAATACGAAGACAGGAACGTAACACAAAAGGAAGACGAAAAACTGCCCCATTTTGACGCATTTGAATGTGCGTTCGATGCTGAGATTTGCTATAACTTGAGGAAATGTGACATGTTCCCGGCAGATATAACACAGACCGGTGTTCTCCAACTCTAAGAGTGTAGACATAAGAAATGGCATTTTAAAAAAATATTATTTGCAAATAATTTTCTTTTTTTAAATACTGGTTATTATTTTCCACGCTATAATGTTATATTTTACTGAAAGCAATAGGTATGATTGCTGAAATATATTTTAAAAATAATTAATTTGAAATGTAAAAAAACAAACCCGTAAAAACAAAGTTTTTGACTATAAATCCCTTATATATGAGACATAACTAAAAGTATTGATTATGTTCAAACGTGACAAACATATACAGACTGAATCCGTCTTAACTCCCCTTTGCTTTTAACCGGGGGGGGGAGGGGGGGTTGGGAGAGGGGAAGGGCTGGTCACCTATCGCTGGACCGAGCTCAGCGTGACACGTAAATTGTAAACAAAAGCACGCCGGTACACCTGGTTAAAAGACAAGATGTTTTCACCGATGGCTGAGTGACCCGTAAAATGTAAACAACAGCGACTTCTACGTATAGTTTTATATAGATAAACTAAAAATGCATTAACTTAATTACGGTACGTTAGATCGATCTGAAATTTCGATACGATGCATTGTTAGGTGACACGGGTCCGTGTGCCAAATTTCAGCTCAATGCCTTAAACGGGAAGTGGGTAAATTTTTACTTTTGTTTTTCCGCCCGCCCGACTAAGACAGAGATGGCCGTGAAGTTAATATAAGGGATTTAATAAAACAAGCCCGTAAACACAAAGTTTTTTACTATAAATTCCTTATAATGAGACACAACTGAAAGTATTGATTATTTTCAAACGGGACAAACATTAAAATTTACAGACTGAATCTGTCTTAACTATCCTTTGCATTATAACCCCTGGGGGAGGGTGGGAGAGGGGAAAGATCTGGTCACCGATCGCTGGACCGAGTTCAGCGTGACACGTAAAATATTAAAAAAGCACGCCGGTACACCTGGTTAAAACACGAGATGTGTTCACCGATGGCTGGCGTGAAGTCAAGTGACCCGTAAAATGTAAACAATAGCGACCGCTACATATAGTTTATATAGATAAAATAAAAATGCATTAGTTTAATAACTGTACATTGGATCGATCTGAATTTTTAAAACGTTGCATTGTTAGGTGACACGGGTCTGTGTGCCAAATTTCAGCTCGATTGCTTCACAGGAAGTGGGTGATTTTTTACTTTTGTTTTTCCGCCCGCCCAAGACAGACAGACAGAGAGAGAGACAGAGAGACAGAGACGGCGGTGAAGTTAATATCAGGGATTTAAAAAGAGCTGTCAGGAATTTAATTTCATTATTGTGATCAGTAATTTGTTATCAGTAATTTAAAATTATTTTTCTTCTCAGTCATTAGTTTTAAATTTATAATTGATGTAAACGCATTCAAATTTTAAATTTATCTTTTTTTATATACAAAAATTGCTATCCATCGTAAATTATTAGTCCTGGTAATTTTTTTATTAATTTTATGTATAGAAATTTAAATTTAAATCATCAAAAAATTAATACTTAAACTTATTTTGAGAACCACTGATGTTGGTCAACACAAGAGGAGGCAGACATTCGCATTAAACGTTACACGCGTAGACAGAGTGGCGCAAACACCATTCTAAAGGATTAACTTTCCCACGAGAGAAGAGAGACGATTAGGGGATGCGTTTTGATCAGCATTCCCACCAGCTAGAGACAACTTTTGTTACATTGGATACAAGACAACTTTCTGTTACCGTATTGGTTGCATGATAACTTTCTGTTACCGTATTGGTTGCATGATAACTTTCTGTTACCATATAGGTTGCATGATAACTTTCGTTACAACACGAGATACAAGCCAAGCCAATGTTTGTTACATCATGAGATGAAAGTTAAAGATTAGTGTAATGCAGCTGACAGTACCCTGGATTTCACTAAAAATGAATGGGTTTTATTAAAGAACCGCCATTCCAACTAGTGTACATTATTAAAATAATGATGATCTAGTCAACCATAAGAAATGGGACTGGAAGTGAATATTTTTTTATTTTTTTTTCGATGTGGAAAGTTTACTCTTCTGCTGCAAATGCATTTGTTTGAAAATATTCTCTGGACCTGTATTGGTGGTGGTACAAGTTAGCTAAACCTATATGACGTAGACCACCACTTTAAAAATCTAATAGCATATATTACATTTTTTATTGTTGGAATCATCAATCTAAATTCATTTAGACAAGAACGGCCTTACAACTGAAGTACACATTTCGTACAACCCAATTTCAAGATATTGACAAACTGAAGGTGGCTAACGTTTTGCTGGCTGACTGTGTGCACATATCTTGTTGCTGGCTGACTGTGCAAATATCTTGTTGCTGGCTGACTGTGCACATATCTTGTTGCTGGCTGACTGTGCACATATCTTGTTGCTGGCTGACTGTGCACATATCTTGTTGCTGGCTGACTGTGCACATATCTTGTTGCTGGCTGACTGTGCACATATCTTGTTGCTGGCTGACTGTGCACATATCTTGTTGCTGGCTGACTGTGCACATATCTTGTTGCTGGCTGACTGTGAACACATGTTGTTCCTGACTGACTGTGCACATATCTTGTTGCTGGCTGACTGTGCACACACCTTGTTGCTGGCTGACTGTACACATATCATACATTGAAGTATTCAATACAATCGCACTATATAAATGAGTGTAGTTAAAGTAATCCTGGTCATAACTAAAAGTGGGGACAACAAAGATAAAACCCAAAATAAGTATTTCAGAAAGTGAAAAAGTTTTATTTTGTTTTCTTGCTGAAAAGTTACCAGCCACAGGAGTGGGTCTTTAATTCATCGTATATGGAAAAGTCTGGGTGTAATGGAGGGATTTGTTTTCCCACTTAAAATTAAAACCGTTAACCGACAGTTAAATATTTCTTAACACACATAATTGTATATCATTTGTCTTATTCATTCCTTATCATAGCTTCTTGTATCTCTTTTAAAAGGAAAAAAATACCTGATCCGACACATGTCTAAAATAAGTGTTAAATGAAATGTATTTGATTGTGAACGTGCTAAATTGATCCTATGTCTTTTGTTCTTCGTGGGTCGTAATCGACCACTCTCATCATATTTGCTATGTACTGTGGCATCTTCGTGTGTCCTTCGGTGACGTATTAGACATATCCTTACATGAAAGGTGCGTTAACATGTCGGACAATTGATAGTTCTGATGCTATCAAGGGTGCTACAAGCACATTTTTTCCTTGACTGTCTTCTGGACTTGGCAGCCTGTTACATATAATAAGGCGCCAGGAGGCTCTAGCCCTGGCTGCTGCCTCCCAGGAGTCATGCCCAATAACATAAGCTTTCAATATACATGTATACGTTCGTAGCAGAAGTTATAAAAACCATTAACGTTATCAATGAAATGTCTATTCGTTTTAAACACTTTTTTTTATAGTAAAGCTTCTCTCAAAACAATTTTTCTGGTCTTTTCAACTAATTTCCACATATTAATATTTATGTACTAAGTTTCCTAGTATTGTACAAACGCACACACACAAACTCACACACTCAAAAAACTCTACGAGCTTCTTTAACGTTAGTTTAAACTTTCTAATATTTTTAAATCCCTTATATTAACTTCACCGCCGTCTCTCTCTGTCATGATCTCTGTCTCTCTCTGTCTGTCTTGGGCGGGCAGAAAAACAAAAGTAAAAAATGATCCACTTCCCGTGATGCCATCGAGCTGAAATTTGACACATAGACTCTTGCCACCTAGCAATGCATCTTATCAAAAATTCAGATCGATCGAATGTATAGTTATTAAATTAATGCATTTTAGTTTATCTATATAAACTATATGTAGCGGTCACTATTGTTTACATTTTACGGGTCACTTGACTTCACGCCAGCCATCGGTGAACACATCTCGTGTTTTAACCAGGTGGTTTACACCAGGAGTTGAGTTAACGCGTTGACGCCACCCGTCCATGTCCACACCCCCTCCCCCATTACCCAAGTTTTAAAGCCAGGGGAGATAATTTTGGTTTCAGTCTGTAAATGTTTTTCGCGTTTGAACATAATCAATACTTTTAGTTATGTCTCATATTTAAGGGATTTATAGTCAAAAACTTTATTTTTACGCGGTTGTTTTGTTAAATCCCTTATATTAACTTCACCGCCGTCTCTCTATGTCTCTCTGTCTTGGGCGGCGGAAAAACAAAAGTAAAAAAATGACCCACTTCCCGTAAAGTCATCGAGCTGAAATTTGGCACACGACCCGTGTCACCTAACAATGCATTGTATCAAAATTTCAGATCGATCGAACGTATGGTAATTAAATTAATGCATTTTTAGTTTATATAAATAAACTACATGTAGCGGTCGCTATTGTTTACATTTTCGGGTCACTTTGACTTCACGCCAGCCATCGGTGAACACATCTCGTGTTTTAACTAGGCGGTTTACACCAGGAGTTGAGTTAACGCGTTGACGCCACCCGTCCATGTCCACACCCCCACCCCCCTTCCCCCAGTTTTTAAGCCAGGGGAGATAATTTCGGTTTCAGTCAATGTAAATGTTTGTCACGTTTGAACATAATCAATACTGTTAGTTATGTCTCATATATAAGGGATTTTTAGTGAAAAACTTTGTTTTTACGGGGTTGTTTTATTTAACACTCAAATATCTCATTCGCCCAAAATTTTATCGGCAGCATAACATGAAGATGAATCTATACTTAATCCGAGATGACAGTTCAAGAAATCCTCAATGTGACTCAGAATATTTATCATAGTCAAATGTTCCTAAAATATCAGCTAGTTAATGTACATGATCTCAAAGTAATACTCATTATAAAAATTGCTCTTAGTTTTGCATTCAAACTGAGACCAACAAAATTTATGAAAGCGAACACTTACAGGAGTAAACTAGCTAATTAGATTTCAACTGATATCACGTGTCTTACCTTATCGGACAATGCTATGTCTTTCATTTCTATAAATTTCACTTATAAAGTACGTCTGAGTCAATGAATGTGTTGAAAAATATAAAGATAAGCAATAATTATTTCTACATAGCTTTGGCTAGGCCCATATTTTGACTTTAACAGTTGTTCTTTTAAAAAATTCGAAGATCTGCGTATAGAGGGTCGAAACATATATAAGTGAATATAATCGCTACTCATTTTAGACAATGGATATAAATTAATTGAAAACCACTTCATCCATTTCCCGTTAAAGACTTACTGTAGTCAACACAACATCCTAAATTAAGAAAAATCATGCAAATCCGCCCTCCCTTATTTACCCATGCCATGTTCTCCCCACCCAAAGCCTGCCTCTCCCCCAGGTCTTGCGACAAGTTCTATCGTCCAATCAACACCAATTGTCTTGTGCAGGTTACCATAACGGCTTGAGTTCATCAATACATCCATGATTTCAGCCTGAAAATTTAGAGAGATGAGTAGCAGATATGCAGCCATTTCTCCTTTGATGTTTTAACTTAGGGAAAATTAACATCGAATTCATCAAAAATAAACGTTGCATTAGAGGAGTTGTAAGTTTCCAAGTAAAAATTAAAATGTACAAGAATTTCACACCGATTACTTCCGCAACTTCAGTAGCATTTCAGAAGATCATTCGGTTATGTCACGATCTTTTTATTAACATTCCAAACAGAGTTCTTGAACACAATTTTCTTTTTTTTAAAAAAGAGAAAAAAATCGAAACAAAACAAAACACGAAAAGCAGAACTGTTTTGCGCTTGTAATTTGAATCCTTTTGAACAGCAACCGTCTCTGCGTCCATCAGAAAATGACAATACGAGTTTCTCCAACATCCCCTGAGGCCCTGCAATGATCAATAGCGTCAACAAGCCTTCTAGTTTCTGATCCGAGCAGACATTACGTTTAACTTTCCTGAAATTAGAAGCCCCTTCGACGATTATCAAACTTTAGTAACGCTTACTGAGTCCTTTTAGAGAAGTAAACTGATTGCATGATTCCCTGATTATAGGGACACTCTGATATGACAGGGGCAATCGACTGGAAGTTGCACTGGATGGCAATATATCAAATATTATATCCTCGCAATTTTGGATAGTTAAAAAATTATGCATTTGTTTGTCATTTCTAAAAGTGAAATAATTTCAAGCAAAACGACTTTGAGGATTTCACTGTCATGAATTTGAAAGAAGGCCAAGAAAATATAAGGATTTATTTCTAGATCACAACTAGACATAGTGGGGGACCCAGGCCGAATGGCGAGTCGTTCCTTCAGAAAATATCCAGAAAGTTTAGCAGAGTTCCAAGTTACAAGCCGGGGACATTAGGTAATTTTAGAAATAATACAAAACAATAGATCCATTTCAATCTTCTTAATGTGTAGTTTATTAGCACATAAAATAGAATGTGTCATTTAATAGGTTTTTACCGGTGCAAAAAAGGTGGAAGTATTTATAACAATGTGTATTTACCTTTCTTTTTCTTAAGTCTTAAGACATCAATTGAAAACAGCTCATATTTTCTTTCTCATCTTCTACCACATTATTCGATAGTTGAAACATTTTTCGATGATTAACAGAAAAGGAGAAACTTGCTGGGACCTAAGATATTTATTTCCAAATGAGTGTCAATTTTTCAAATGAAGCTCTTTTCAGTCGTACTATTCGTAATGTCTTTTTTTTTCATGAGATAGTTTTTACGGTAATTTTTAAAACTATTTGGCAATAATTTTGACATTTTTTTTCCATGCACCGTTATAATACCAATCTTTAAGATTGTGTAAATATATTTATATATAAATTTCCTGGACACAAACTCAACAAATTCACCAGGTGTACTCTGAACACTGCCTACTATTAAGGACCAAGTTGGGGCACTGTGGTCGAGTGGCTTGCGTTCGTGGATGGAGTACCGAATGTCATGGGGTCGAATCTCTGTGAAGGCAGGGATTTTTTCCCGAGGCTAAGGGAGTCCCTGAGTCCACCAAGCCCCTATGGGTACCTACAACTAGTTAGGAAACAAAGGCAGCAGGGGCTAATGTGGTCCCTCATAGCCATGGCTTGTACACGCTGCCACATTTGCCAATACGTTCTTAACGGAATGGTGAAATCTTCCAATCCGTAGCCAAAATACATGAACGAAATTCTTCTGTGATGAAAACAATAAAATAAATATTCATTAATAGACAAATACGTATGTACAAGTTTTGGCTATCGTCTTCATCCATTCAAATAAATGAACTATAGTATTTCAGTAATTAAATTTGAATTCTATATTTCCTACTATACCGTGAAAAAATAATTAATTAGAGATAAAGAAACGAAGAGAAGGGATATTGACACAATTACTTCAAAAAACACACTAATAGGAGAAGAGGAAGGAAGTATCAACAGTTACAGTTAAGTAACCAAAACTAGAAAAAGATTATACAATTACTTAAATTTGTGAATTAATTTCAAACCTTATGGAGCTAAATTACAAAATCTTATCATTTATTTGTTTTCCATAAAGATCCTATCGGGTGTATTGTTCGCCTATAGAATGCAATTAACTGCAGTGTTTCAAAGCATATAATTTTATTGGTATTGGTATGGCATCTTTCCGTCTGCGAAAGACGATATATTTATCTTTGTCGATAGAAACTCTTAATGTGGCTGATGTGACCGATCCTCGAGTGGCAGTCTCTTCTCCATATTACACACACGAATGCGGTATGACAGTGTTGTCAGCCTTAATCTTTGCTCCTTTTTCAGCTGTTTCCGCCCTGGTCTGTTCATTGGCTCGTAGAAATTCTTACTTCAAAATTGCCCGCCATGTGGACCTATCCTCTGCTTGGTCCTCCCAGTTTTGGATGACTATGTTGGCCGCTTTCATGTCTCTCCTGCAAATGTCTGTGTATTTGAGACGTGGCCAGCCAATCGACATTTTCCCTGTCGCCAGCTCGCTGTATAGCAAGTCCTTGGATATGCGATCAGGTTGCATTATATTTTATTATCGCAGTCCATCTGTGTATTAGTCATTAACAATGAGCACCGTGAGTTAATGGTATTTTCATATGGAAGCTCTCCAAAACGTCTGCTCCACTAACCTCAATGTCATAAATACCATAAAAATAGTGACATAAGTGGGTAAAAACACTTTTTTATTGATGGTGATGGAAATATATTGTAATAGATATTACATCCGCTGGAACGTGTGTCGCTTTTACAGGTGTTGCTCATACAGGTGTGGTTCTTACATGTGAAGTACATACAGGTTTAGCTCATACAGGTGTGGTTCTTACATGTGAAGCACATACAGGTTTTGCTCATACATGTGTGGTTCTTACATGTGAAGCACATACAGGTGTTGCTCATACATTTGACACGGATATATACGGTAGGGATACGTATGTGACTTTACAATATTTCTTGTGTGCAAACCAATTATCCATGATTATTATAAGGATTGTTTTCGTATTGCTCACAATGTTAAAATTTTTACTTTTTGAATGCTTAAACATTGAACTTTTGCCACTCTAAATTCCGTTCGTTCTCTAAACCCATGATTTGACACCTCACATGTTTTGTTTGATCAAAGTATGTATTTGTTTGATCAAAGCATGCATTTGTTTGATCAAAGTATGTATTTGTTTAATCAAAGTATGTATTTGTTTGATCAAAGCATGCCTTTGTTTGACACATTTCATAAATGATGTGTTGAGGAGCGCTGTCTAACCTTAAGTTTCGATATGCCATTTCATATGCTTGAGGCGTTGGTCCTGTGGTAAGATTTTCGGTTACCGAGGAGACGGAGTCAGGCTCAACAAACGGAGGAGAAGAATGAAATTTACTTTTTAGCTTTGTCTCATGGTAAAGTGATTGTTAGTTCCATTTATTTCAGTCAATGTATAACGAGAACCGGCGGTTACTTAAATGTTTTTGTTTACCTACACATGCAGTTTAAGCGAGATGGCACAATAATTTAACGTGGTCTATGTCACTTTCTACCTGAGACAACTGTCTAATGTATTGCATTGAAACGTCTCTTAAAGCAGATTAACATGGTTGTCTTTTTACAAGCCGGTAGTCGCTATTCGAGACAGCTGCACTATTCTCACACACAACGCCTTTACAATTTTCTCATCATTATTATTTTATGTACAATTTGTGCATCGATCCTAAAGGCTTATTTGATGTAGTGTAATTGATCGTAACCGGACATCGACCACTATCGATTACGTCTAAAACACTATCAATAAATTCACTTCATGTGTTGCCATAGAGCGAGTGTCGATACTTGGGAAGAAAACCGGTAAAGTTGACTCTGGCAGGGTATATTTTCACGTTTCAAATCTTTCTTAAATACGAGTAAAAGTTTGAACGATAAAACTTCAACACAAACTCCACCCTAGGGTCAAGCAGATTCCTAACCGATTTGTACTTCAGTGCCTCTATCAAGTAGTACACGCTCTTCAGAACGCTTGCACACAAACAGAGTCCGAACACGTGAAAACCCTTTAGACATCAATTTAGTATTCACCACGGTAGAGAACATGACCATCAACGATGAAGTATGCATCTGTTTAAATGTCAAGGTCGGTGTTTTTAAAGCAATTAGAGAATCGGATTTTGAGACGGATTACTGAGATTTTATTCTGAACATCTGAAAGTTGACAACCAGGAAACTAATTTAAGAAACGGTTGTGCTCAAGAAAAAGTTGTGCAAAAAAATAATTGTGCACAAGAAACATCATTGGTACAAAAGAAACAGCTGTGCCCAAGAAATGTTTTTGCACTAGAAAAAGTTGAACACAAGAAACAGCAGTGCACACACACAAAAATTGTGCAGAAGAAACAGTTGTACACAACATTCGGCTGTAAATAAGAAACACTTGACAGAACATTTCAAAGATTATTTTAGGTCTGCTGCTGTTACGGCTCTAAAACATTTAAATAGACTTTCTGTAGAGGGCGTTCTAATGACTAAACATTATAATGAGCGGTGTTTTTTTTTAAGGAAAAACTTGTGAAACATTGAACTAGAGACATTTGTTTTCAGACAAAGTCATTGGGGCATCAAGTTTAAGTAGTTGAATTGTATTTTCAAAGATAATTTTTTTTAAATCTTTAAAAAGTAAATTTATAGTTTATAGTAGTGTCTTTGTTATTGCCATATAAGCAAATTCATTTTTTTTTAAGTTTGAGGTTTGGCTTATATCTCTTCAGGAATCAACAATAGTTTGTATTTTTTTCTTTGAACTCGCGAAACGAATTTTCTTGTTTCAAAATATATCTAACCTCATTTCTGGTGTAGGTCTAAAAGGCAAGTAAATATCTGATAGCATTCATATCATGATTGTTAAATGCGTTAACGTTATGTCTCTAGCTCTAAGAATAATTAGTACGATATGACTTTTCATATTTCATGTGTTGGTGCGCAAATTTTGTGTTTGAATCGTTCCAAATAGAATGAATTTGTAACTTGCTCGAATCACTACTTGAATCGTTGTAACTTGCTAAGGTGTAACTGAAACGAATCATCACTTGAATCGTTGTAACTTGCTAAAGGGAATTTGTCAAACATGAAAAGGAAAAGCGTTTTTAGATTTTTTAAAGAATTGTAGTACATACTAAATTATATACCACAAGTGGCTTTCTTTTTTGAACAGTTTTATTTTGACTACTTATCATTGACTACTTATGGGACGCGGTGGTCGAGTGGCAGCGCGCTCGACTGGCGTACCGATGGTCATATATAGTCTGTATAGATAAGATAAGATAAGATAAGATAAGATTGAATAATGTGACTAGAGGTAACATGAGAATAGAAACTTGAAGACAGAGAGACATCGAGACTGAGCATGAAAGAAATTAATGAACATTAGAGTATTTGAGGAAAGAAATTTTCCTAAAATTGACTGACAAAATTAGAACTATTGAGATCTACCGTAAATTAAATGAAGAATTCAGAAAAAATCGATAACATGATGGTTGATAAATAGGAAAACTAAAAGTATTTTAATTGCCATTTATTCAATAATACTCTAAGTTGAAGGTTATTTTTTGTGTTCGTCTCTTTAAGTTGCTTCTCTTTGGGTTACTGCTTTAATGTACTTCAAGTGGCAAGTTGTTTTACCTTAAATCCCCCCCCCAAACTCTCAGCCATTCATAGAAAGAAATTCTGCATAAATACGACAATAAATTGTGTTTTATTCTTTTACTTATCATATATATATATGTTGAATACATTTATTGAAAACAATTTTTTCTTAAAAATAATATAGCACTCCAGAAATACTTTGAATATTACATACTATTTGTGACATCTAATACTCTGGCTACGTCACTTCCCACCTCTCTCTCTCTCTCTCTCTCTCTCTCTCTCTCTCTCTCTCTCTCTCTCTCTCACACACACACACACACACACACAAACACACACAAACACACTTACCCACACACACATGAATTAAAAATTTATGTTGCTGTAGAAGTGTTCCAATTTATTGAAATAAATTTTTTAGAGCTTGTCTATAGCGAGCTCGGATTCAATATAAATTTCAATACTTGAGCTTCTTGAGAGGGTGCTAGCATTTGATGATGAGGTTTAGATGGTGCCATCATGTGATGATGTGGTTTAAATGGGGCCAGCATGTGATGATGAGGTTTAGATGGGGCCAGCATGTGATGATGAGGTTTAGATGGTGCCAGCATGTGATGATATGGTTTAGATGGTGCCAGCATGTGATGATGAGGTTTAGATGGTGCCAGCATGTGATGATATGGTTTAGATGGTGCCAGCATGTGATGATGAGGTTTAGATGGTGCCAGCATGTGATGATGAGGTTTAGATGGTGCCAGCATGTGATGATGAGGTTTAGATGGTGCCAGCATGTGATGATATGGTTTAGATGGTGCCAGCATGTGATGATGAGGTTTAGATGGTGCCAGCATGTGATGATATGGTTTAGATGGTGCCAGCATGTGATGATGAGGTTTCGATGGTGCCAGCATGTGATGATGAGGTTTAGATGGTGCCAGATGTGATGATGAGGTTTGGATGGTGCCAGCATGTGATGATGAGGTTTAGATGGTGCCAGCATATGATGATGAGGTTAAATAGTGCCAGCATGTGATGATGAGGTTTAGATGGTGCGATCATGTGATGATGAGGTTTAGATGGTGCCAGCATGAGATGATGAGGTTTAGATGGTGCCAGCATGTGATGATGAGGTTTAGATGGTGCGATCATGTAATGATGAGGTTTAGATGGTGCCAGCATGTGATGATGAGGTTTAGATGGTGCCAGATGTGATGATGAGGTTTGGATGGTGCCAGCATGTGATGATGAGGTTTAGATGGTGCCAGCATATGATGATGAGGTTAAATAGTGCCAGCATGTGATGATGAGGTTTAGATGGTGCGATCATGTGATGATGAGGTTTAGATGGTGCCAGATGTGATGATGAGGTTTGGATGGTGCCAGCATGTGATGATGAGGTTTAGATGGTGCCAGCATATGATGATGAGGTTAAATAGTGCCAGCATTTGATGATGAGGTTTAGATGGTGCGATCATGTGATGATGAGGTTTAGATTTCTATTTCTCTAAAGTAAGTATGATGACGTGTGAATTACCTTAAGCACAATGAATCAAACGGTACAATTATTGTGTATTTTACATCTCTTCTTCTGCGATAAAAATTGCTATGGTAATTAAATTATTACTCTAAATTAGCTTAGCATGTACTTTTGTTTAATTGAATTTTCTAGTTTTCACTTTATTTACGAAATATTGATTCTGAGCCGTTTTAACATCTTATAATAATTTAATTTCCTTTAATCCTATAAATCACAGTATATATAGGCCTACAACAGCTATTCCATGTTCATATTTACCCAAAACACTCAAACGTTTAATACTTTTATGATTAATACTAGGGCTGCAGAAATTAACGATTTTTAACGATTACATTTTTTAAACGAATAATCTACCCACCACTTATAAATGTACTGTAAGTCAAAAAGTAAAATATTTCGGCCGATAAATATAAACTAATTTCTGTACGATTACACGAACATTTTGGTTTTAAACTATTGACTGACGTGAATGTTCAAAATTTTGATAAAGGTGTAAATTGAGAGAAATCGTTTGCCTACCATGCAATATTCCCTCTAAGTCTAATCTTCGTTGGTCCATGTGCAAAGTTTTTAAAAACCTGGTGTGCAAAGTTTCACAACGTCCATTTTTGTGCAATATTTCACAAAATTTGCTGCGTGGTGATATCCTGCGTGGAATCAGTTAAATATCCGCGCTGCCGCGCTGCTTAAAGCGAACATTGCTACCATGGTTCCAACACTTCGCTTACATATCACCTACAAACCAAACATCCACTACGGTATCGGAAACTTCAGCTGAGACAATCTAAAGCTATGTGAGCGATTGTTCAGCTCGGCTGGTTATATTGTCAATAAGACCCGCTCATCACTTGAACCAAATAATGTCAATACACATGTCTGTTTGCGTTGTTGGTTAAAAGATGTTTAAATAAAGAATACATTCTAGTGTTATTTCGATGTTAGACAAGTATTTTAATAAATGTTACCTATGACACCATAAATTTCAATTTGTGGCTTTAATCGAAATTAAGTATTAGTTAATTTTTCAAAAGTTAACGATTAAATTGAAATTAATCGTTAAAAGCCCTAATTAATACGCATTCTGACTTCAGTTGGTATGTTACATTCTATTAAATAGGATGTTTGTATATAAGATTTTCTGGTTTCTCTTCTCTTCTTTTCAAATAATCTCCTGAATATCCTTATCAGAAACAGATCTTTTAAAAAGAAGTACCGTATATACTCGTTCTATAGCCCGTTCGTTCATAAGCCGACCCCCCCCCCACTTTTGGAAGGGAAAAGTATTAAAAGTTTATAACCTGATCGCAAGCCGACACCCCAAAAATAATAGGACAGCTTTTAAAAAAATGGTACATATTTTTTTAAAACTTCAAGCTAAATCGGTCATTATGATTGTTTACTTTGTACTGCCTATCTTTGTCTTTTTGCTCTTTGTTAAGCAAGAGTTACCGGTACTTTAAAAACAAACATTATTTGGTAAACAGTGACGAAAGCGCGTACATTAAAATCCGTGGTTGAAAACAAAATTTGTAAAAAAAAATTTAAACGTTCACAAAAATAAATCAAATGATTAAATAAGGTAAGTGCTGAATTTTAAAGATACATTATATTTTCTGGTAGAGCCGTCGAATCTTGTAGAATGTAGAAAAGGACCTTGACGATCTACAATAACAACACCGAAAATCAATAGCCATGCATAAATCACCTATGACCCGCTCGTAAGCCGACCCCCCAACTTTCCCCCCTAGACTTTGTCCAAAATGGTCGGTTTGCGAACGAGTATGTATATACGGTAGTTTTCAGTTTTACATAATGAAACGCATTAGCCATCGATCACTGAGAACAAAGTGTTTAATAGCGTCCACAGAAATGATATACGTTTATTTTCTTTCTTTAATCTGGAAATAACTTTTTTTGAGTGCTTTCAAAAAGTAAGTACTTTGATATGTTTTCAAGACGGCCACGTGCTGTTTTAATTTCAAATGAGCCAATGAAATCCAGTGTTGATCACTGGCGACTCCCCCCACCCATTAACCCAACCATGTTGTCCTGCTGTAACTGAATCTGCGTGTCGTGTAAACATCTCGTGGGTTGTGAGTGCATTCGGGTGTAAACCTTATTTTCTGTCAGTGGTTCCCTAAAACGTTCATCATAATGGATTTTCTCAGATTCGAATGTATGTTTTTTTTTCTCCCAAATATGATCTTCAACCTCCACACTAATTGATTAACACAATGGAAAATGCAACTGTCGATATTTATATACCTTTAGTATTTTTAAATTTTAATTTAAAGAATCATCTTCTAGGACTTATTCTAGAGCAAACCTCCTCAATGATTCAAAGATATAGTCATATATAGCCAGATATAGCCAGATATAGCCAGATATAGTCATATATAGTCAGATATAGCCATATATAGCCAGATAAAGCCAGATATAGCCAGATATAGCCAGATATAGCCAGATATAGTCATATATAGCCAGATATAGGCAGATATAGCCAGATATAGCCAGATTTAGTCATATATAGCCAGATATAGGCAGATATAGCCAGATATAGTCATATATAGCCAGATATAGTTATATATAGCCAGATATAGGCAGATATAGCCAGATATAGTCAGATATAGCCAGATATAGTTATATATAGCCAGATATAGGCAGATGTAGCCATATATAGTCATATATAGGCAGATATAGCCATATATAGTCATATATAGGCAGATATAGCCAGATATAGCCAGATATAGTCATATATAGGCAGATATAGCCAGATATAGCCAGATATAGTCATATATAGGCAGATATAGCCAGATATAGCCAGATATAGGCAGATATAGCCAGATATAGTCAGATATAGCCAGATATAGTTATATATAGCCAGATATAGGCAGATGTAGCCAGATATAGTCATATATAGGCAGATATAGCCATATATAGTCATATATAGCCAGATATAGCCAGATATAGGCAGATATAGTCAGATATAGGCAGATATAGCCATATATAGTCATATATAGGCAGATATAGCCAGATATAGCCAGATATAGTCATATATAGACAGATATAGCCAGATATAGCCAGATATAGTCATATATAGCCAGATATAGGCAGATATAGCCAGTTATAGCCAGATATAGCCAGATATAGCCAGAAATAGCGAGCAGCCATCGAAGTTCTCCTATAGCTTCCGATAACCTCAGATCAAGGAACTCACAAAGCGGTTAACAAATAAAATGTTCAAAACTCAATTCATGATTTATTTATTTATTTTATTAAAAAAATAATTCTGACATTTTATAGAGGCATTACTTAATAGAAACAGTGGGGACCAGAAAGCTGATAGTGAAAATGTTACCAAATCTAATTCTATTTAAAAATGTAATTTATGTGGCAAAGTGTGTAATGTTTTGATCAGGTCAGTGCTGTTAACTCCTGGGAAATTTCCCAAATCGTTGAATTTTTTTTTGCGGGGTGCAAAATAGGCAAATTTAAAGAAATTGGAATTTATGAGGATTTTGCCTTAAATATGGGAATATTTGAGATTGCTTCGCTAACAGAATTTAATGCATGTGGCAATTTTTAGTCTAATTTGGGAATTTTTTTACTCCTGCCGGGGAAAATTTGGCACCTTGAGTTAACAGCACTGGATCAGGTATGTGTGTGGAGAGTGTTTTTACATGCGATCTTGGAGTCTCTTCCAGCTCCGTACTGAATTTTTCTCGTAAATCTAATAGCCATTCAAATAAATGCAGTCAGGTTGAACTTCACAGTTACCGCACTGGACAAACATATATTATTTGTTTATAATTATGCGGAATAGAAAGCAATGTTTACATCAGTGAGGATGATTAATTCTTATCTTTCTGGTGAAAAAGCTCTTTAACCATTCAAGAGCTGAGGGCGCTGGATTTTCCAGACATAAAGATTGATTTATTTAGTGATAATATACTGAAGTCACCCCGTCATTCTTTATTTAAGAACATTTTGTTGACTCAATGATCGCTATAAATCAGGGCCCTCTCTCAATGATCGCTATAAATCAGGCCCCTCTCCATTTGTCATAGTATCGTGTTTTAGGTGCGGGTTGGTGGCAAATAATATTTAAAATTGTAAAACGGTGCAGATGATATTTTTAATTGAAGTCTTTTGCGGCGCTGGTAGATTCTATGATTATAAGATCTTGACCAAGTGTTCATACTATTGCCAAGAGCTGCGAGCTGTCTCCTTGACAATTTTGCTGATGGTGCGCACAGAGATACGTACTGCTGGGCGTAGTTGGTGACTATCGCAGGGAATTGTATCGTCTTTCGATGACATTGATGGTCAGTTCATGGACTATACACTTCTGAACGTTTCCTGGTGGACCATAACAACGGTCATTTGGGCTAGCTGTCTTAGACGGGGCATTTATGTTTTAGATAAAGCACAACAAACTGCTAAAATAAAAACTTTATTTTATGTGCACGTAATTTTAAAAAAAATTAATAGGGTTAACAACCCTCAACTATATGTACATAGTTAGACGTACGAACAAGCAAACGTCAATATTAGTTCAAAACATAAAGTAACTTAAGTGTACTTAATAACACGGAATTTAAAAAATAAAATTTAAAAATTAACTATGTTGTGCAGCTGAAGTTATATAATATTTCCATGAACCATGAGTTAACCAGATTTATCAAGAAAAACAAGTTACAATCATGGAAATGTTTTATATGTTTTCCCTAATCTTAAGCTGAAAGTTTTATATCTCAATATTAATATGCTTTCGGCCCAAAACATTGAAATTATTTGACGGTCGTGAATGTATAGGATGTCTTGTCATATATCTTATCTATACAGACGCTCCGTTTATACAAAAGATTATTGCGTCCACAGACCATACCTGTCTGTTTGCAAGTGGCGCAGCGTTCACAGGCCACGGCTATGAGGTTTCCACGCCATTCCCAGCCACCTTTGTTTCCCTAACTTGTGTCGGGTACCCTGTCCGAGCTGGGTGGACTCAGGGACACCTTTCGCCTCGGGAACAAATCCCTGTCTTTGCAGAGATTCGTACCCACGACCATCGATACTCCATGATACAAAGTAGGACTTAGTTTTTCACTAATATAAATCTGCAAATGATTGTTGCACCCCCAAAAAAGGAATAATCTCAGATCGATTTAAATGTTGGCGATACTATTAGCGTCTCCAATTTATACTGCATTCCTCTGTTATAATGCAATAACTGTTACTGATTCTTTTGTTCAATTTGTGAATTATTAAAATCTGTCATGGGAGTGTGTGGTGACTACAAGCTTCTGAAATGCTGTTACGAGGCTAATGTAATCCGTCTTTTGTGTATCATAAAATATTTACATTTTTATGAGATATAACTCATTCACAGTTTAATGAGTTTTCAATAAATTTTCATATGTAGCACATTTAATTTATGTTAATTTAATGTGTTATGCATTAATCTGAATACAACATAATGGCTATGTAATTACTAGTTGCCTTTACCCTCTAAGACCAGGGTAGTAATAACAATTATAATGGATTAATTGCTACCCATTTGTGTAACTAATTGTAACTAAACCCAATTATTTTGGTACGGTAGCAGAAAACAATTTTAACAACTTTGCAACACCCTTGAAATGTATGTGTAGTAAATTTCAGTCGGACACCCTTTGTATTTATTAACATCTTTGTCTGTTCTAATAAGATAGTCCCACCCACCAGAGATGAGTCAAATCACCTTTTACATTATATAATGCGCCTTGTTTCGTTCATTAAAGTTCATAATAAAAACAGAAGCGATATTCCCTTTAACTAAATTTCCTGAACAAAACGTGTGTTCATGGGACACCATTTATACGGTTCCTGAATTTTATCCCCTCAAATCCACACCCCAGTCCTTTAGTCCGCCCTAGGAATGAGACAATATCATCGAGCCTGAGCTCTATTAAGATTCTACAGTATCTACGTGTTCCTGGGCTTCGTTGGTTTTTATGACAGCCATATAATATGGAGTGGGGGAATAGAGTTTAAGATTACATTAAAAATTTATATTTTCCTTTTAACTCGAAACAAATCACCACTGTATGCCTCCGTTTCCAGGATATGACAAACGTTTCTGAGGAGCACTGATTCCAGTCAGATATTAATATATTATCTCCCCTTGTTTTACGGTGTGCAAACTGCCTGATTGTCTACTTCACACATTTATCTGGGAAGAACTGATAAGGTTCGTGTTTTTCTCCATGAAGTCTTCATTGATGTCTACGTTGTCTAGAGTTAAATGTACAGAGTAATGTGTGAGGAAACACAACTGATGTTACTGGCAGCAGTCCACAATGGTTTACGGCCAAGACTGTAGTCACGTTGAAAGCGCCAGGTAAACCGTACCTTTAGCAACTGATCTCATTAAAGTACAGCAATCAGTAAAACAAACGGGTCGCTCATTTCGGATGAAAACTTGCGAAATGACATGGGAAGCTACAGGCAACTTTCCGTTTAAGTTGAAATGCTGCAAGGCCACACGGATATCTGTTTAGAATTATCGCTCTGGAAATTTTGATAAGGATAATTTAGTATATGTGTATGTGGGTTTGTATAATTTTTGGGGGAAAATGAATGTTGTGCAACTTTGCACAAATGTTAATTATTTTGTACACGGTCCAAAGAATCTTCGAAGGAACAGTGGCTACAAGGCGCGGCCAACACTTGAAATTAAAAAATATAACATGACCTATTTGACACATTCAATATGACACACTCATTATAATAATAATAATAAATAATAAATTGATTATTTATATCGCGCTGTATCCCAGTAAGAAACTGGGCTCACGGCGCTTTACATGAAAGAAATAACATACCTATAAGTATTAAATTAACTTGCATATCATAACAAACACAAAAATTACAGTACATTATACATAAGCTACGTTAATCCTTTACAAGAAATGTTGTTTCATTAATTTTGAAAATAAATTTTGAAAAGATGTGTCTTAAGTGCAGTCTTAAAGGACTTGGTTGTTTGAATACCACGTATGTGTAATAGTAGAGAATTCCATTGTTTGGCTGCACAAAAAGAGAACGACCTTTCACCAAATGTTTTGGTGCGTGTCGTAGGAACAGAGAGAACGCGTGTGTCTGCAGAAGATCGTAGCTGGCGAGTGGGTGAGTAGACCGACAAAAGTTCAGTAACATACGATGGGCATGAGTCCGAAAAGAAGTTGTGACAGAGAACGGCCAGTTTGTAATCAATACGGGCTTGTATAGGCAGCCTATGAAGTGAGCGAAGAAGTGGAGTAACATGGTCATGTTTTTTTTTGCCTTGAGCACCAGTCTGGCAGCTGAATTTTGAACTTTCTGTAGTTTTATCAATGCATTGTTTTGGCGCACCTGACAGAAGAGAATTGCAGTAATGCATACGAGTTAGTACAAGAGCACATACTAGAGTTTTTGTTGCACTAACTGTTAAGTAATGACGGATTGAGCTGATCTGACATATGACATGTTAAAAATGATATGTTCGATGTTTAAAATGACTTGTTCAATCATTATGACATGTTCCGTATGAGAAGAGCTGATTACTTGCCGTATATCACAGAGTTATAAATTGGTGTGTTAAAATAACTTATTTATAGGCTTTGTCATTTATAAAACAGCAAAACGTCATAACTCATTGAGTAATGATCTATTTTTAGATTACATTTTAGCGGAGCAATGTTTTGCAGCATAAATACAGTCGAATCAATAGCCTAGTAAAATTATGAAACTGTTTTTTTCCTGTTCAAGTCCAATAAGCCGTCTTAAATTAACGAAGAATTAAAAAATAGCTGATTAGATACTTCCTTCTCAATATACCTACATTTAAATATTGACTGGTATCTTTTATTAATTTTTTTATAAAATTCGTCCCCAAAAATATAAATATATCTCCAATATTTCTGTTAATAGATTGGACATTAAAAGACTCAAGTATTCTAAAGTGACTAAAGTGAGTTCCAAACATGCTGATTATAAAACTCTAATAAGAATGCAGGACTAAACACAAACCATAGATAAGCGTAGGACGCAGTAGTTGGCGACCCCAAGATAACCCGTCGCGACCCCCTTGTTCAAGGGGGTCGCGACCCACAGGTTGGGAATCGCTGCTATAAAACATAATATGAATAAATAAAGACAACAATAGAAAAGACATTAAAACTTGTATTAGCGAAATACCGTTTTGTTATAAGTACAATGGACTAAAATAAAAATCTGTATTTAAAAAAAAATTAATGCGAATTACAAATAAACAATACAGGAACCTGAAATATTTATGAAATAAATCCTCTATTTCCTAGTTAAGTTCATTCGAGTTTAACAAACCGTGGAATGAGTCGAACGATGCGTGACAGAGTTCAGTTGTTGTAGGCGAGTGCTTCACGTCCTACTACATAACACTTTCCTAATGCGAGTACACAATGTAGATAGCATGATAATTGAACATAAGTAAACTTCGGGACACTTGAGTGGTATTTGCCAAAACTAGAAGACTCTAACAGCTACAACAATTATAATATTCTAAAGCAGGGGTAGGGAAACCATGGCTCGCGAGCCAGATGTGGCTCTATTGATGGCTGCATCTGGCTCTCAGAAAATTGTTCGATTATGTAAAAATAAAACACGTTTATTCAGACTCCTTTGAATTACATATCAATTGCATATTAAAAAAAAGACAGCATAACAATGTCATTAAATAGTATTCAGAGACCTAATTATTGTACTTTTAGTGTTGAAACTACACAAAATACGCACATTTAATTGAATTTTTAGTTTTAAATATAATGAATGATAATGTATGGCTCTCAAGGAATTACTTTTCAGAATATGTGGTGTTTATGGCTCTCTCGGTTAAAAAGTTTCCCGACCCCTGTTCTAAAGGATAAAATGCTAACATCTGCCCCAATCTTTCTGTTATTCACAAAACCATTATTTGTACCAAGCAGCGTTTAGTTCCCGACCTCACCTTTGAATTTTGCAAGGGAATCGTGAAGAGGTTGCTGTACAGAGTGGCAAAATGTGAGTCACTGCACTGAAACACATCTCACGCTCCGGTGAACACGGGATTTTGATGTTTTTGTGACAAGTTAAATAATTAAGGGAAGAGAAAGAGAAAGGGCTGACATAGGCAGTGTTGCTGCAAATTGTAGAGAGTTGTGTTATGGGTCTTGTTTTGTTTTCAAATCCTTTATATTAACTTCAACGCCGTCTCTCTCTGTCTGTCGTTCGTCGTCGGGAGGGCGGAAAAACAAAAGTAAAAAATGACCCACTTCCCGTGATACCATCGAGCTGAAATTTGGCACATAGACCCGTGTCACCCAACAATGCATCGTTTCAAAAGTTCGGATCGATCGAACGTACCGTAATTAAATTAATGCATATTTAGTTTATCTCTATACAACGTATGTAATTCAATTTCACAGTTTTTGTTGTTTTTTTCACGTGACAGTTCAGTTCGCACGTTGACGCCACATCGTCGATGTACTGGCGTGCTTTTGTTTACATTTTACGTGTCACGCTGAGCTCGGTCCAGCGATCGGTGACCAGAACTCCCCCCCCCCGGGGTTATAAAGCAAAGGGGAGTCAAGACAGATTCAGTCTGTATATGTTTGTCGCGTTTGAACATAATCAATACTTTTAGTTATGTCTCATATATAAGGGATTTCGAGTAAAAATAATACTTTGTTTTTACTGGTTTGTTTTATTATTAATTTTTATACACATTTTGACGTTCGCGTACTTTTAAAAATTGAGCCCTCCAAGGATGAGCAAAACGCTAAATTATGGTACACCTGTCTGACTGCACAGATGTAAAGGAAACATAGATTGCCGTATGGCGCTATCTTACATCACTTTTAAATGTACATATCATTTCCTTTTGTTCCGTGCAATTTAAAATAGGGTTTGTCTGATTCAACTGCGTAGATTTAGAGACGATAAAATACACCATCGTCTTACGGAAAATACAATTTATTTTTAAAAAAAAAGGCACAGATCAAAAGATCGTAAAAATGGATCAATAGGATTTTCTGCAAGTATAATTTTGCTACTTAAGTACTTACAGCAATAGGGTATTCAAGTTGATCATAATTTCATGGGATATAACCATAGCATTCACCTCAACAGAAATATGCCCTAGTGGGTAAAGGTGTCCTAGTCCGTAAACGTGCTCCAGTGCGTAAAGGTGCCCGAAACCAAGTGACAAATTATGTGTCAAGGTCCATAGGTCAGGATATCCTAGACGTCACACGATGTCCATGGCAGGCAGACGTCATAACGGAATCAAAGACGGCTTGTTCCTGCGTACATCCTTTTCAATGGCGACCGATCACGTGATCCCATCGCGTGCTAGGACACAAGTCAAGCCCATGTAAGAGGGGCCAATAGGGCCCTACGAATGGCGATACGTATAACTGGATTCGGTTTTAATTTCAAACATCGATCTTGTCCATGTTTACGCTGACAGTAAATTACATGCTGTGTTCATTCGTGCGTGCCTGTCAAGCAAGTGTGAAATACACGTCACGTTGAAGTGCTTCGTATATTTATGTGAGCTGCTTTGTTCGAAAATATTTGCACATTGGAAGCTTTGAAAACGGATGTAAAATTTTAATATTCATTTTTTTTTACAATTTAAAATAAATGTTATTGTTATTTTATTTTGTAAATAATGGAAATGTTTGTTTTACATAACCCTGCTACATATGTTAGTTCACTTAAGAAGGTGTCCTTATTCCTTTAGGAGTTCTCTTATTTTGTTATGATCTTTTTGGTAAGTGATATCTTAATAGAGATTTTTTTCCCTTTAAAAAACTCTAATTGTTGTTCTTGTAACTGAATACGGAAATGACGTGTTGAAATAAATATTTAACTTGCTTCACCAGAATTTGAAAACAACGTTCAATAGATAAACATTGTTATTTATATACTCGTACCACTCTTTATCATAATAGAATAGCAATTTAAAGATAATTTGTTTTATTGTGTTAGTTTATGAAACGTAAATGTACCTCAAATGTGATAAGACATTGAAGAGAAATATTTCACCGGACGCTGCTATCTGCTTAGAAACATTGGTATGTGTGAAACAGCTACAGTAACTTTTCTCTTTTGTTAATTTTTGGGTTTTTTTTAAATTTTACTAATGTTCTTTTCATTATTAACGAAACACCAATACGTCATTATAAAAAAGTAATATTTTGGGGTTTTCAAAAATCTGGGAGAATAAAACGAAACTAATTTTGTTGTTTTTTTTTCCTCATAATTTTAATTTACATAATGTTATTTTTGATATTCAACAATTTCTGTATAAGTTTGGGATATAACTCTAATAATAATAAAATAAGATTTTATTCATATTATTTTTATTTTTTGGTAATCCTGCAGTTTCTACACGTAAGTTATTTCACAGCTAAATTTAATTTTCTCGTGAGAACTTACGTTTTTAATTTATTAAATGCATTATTATATGTTGTATTTCAGCTATTACAGCGCTAATTTGTAAGTCTTTTTCATTTCTAAGGCATTTTTTCGGCTCTCAACAGTAAATAGTCTGATCGTGATGCAACAATTTTGTTTATCCATTACTCTACTTGCCGGATTGTCCCAATAAGATGCCAAATGGAAATTTCTCATTTACAAACAAACAAAATAAGAATCAGATATCTAGTAACGAAATAAAAAATTAAATTGTCTTTAAAATATTTATTTATTTTCTGAGAACATGAAAATAGATGAAAAAAAGCTTTTAAAAAAAATATTTTCAGTCAGTAAATTTATTTTAGCATGGGTCGAGCCAGGTAAAAAAAAACATCTGGCAAGCAGTTTACTAGGTAAACAAAGTGGACGTAGCGTGACCAGATTATGTATAATATAGAGCCGATAAAATGCTTTAGAAATTAGAAAGACTCACAAATTAGCGCTGTAATAGCTGAAATACGACATATAATAATGCATTTAATAAATAAATTAAAAACCTAAGTTCTCCCGAGAAAATTAAATTTCGCTGTGAAATAATATACGTGTAGAAACTGCAGGATTACCTATTTTTTATTATTACGCACTTAAATGTTAAAAAGCTTACTGAATAATTATGAGTTTGAGAATCCATAGAAAATGTGTCAATGCGTCATGTTTATAACATTGGCAAAAACCTTGATAAAACCAACAACCATCACGTAATATCCGCCTTTGACTGATATTACTCACTTTATTTTAACTCTTAGCGTCTGCCTGTCTGTCTGGCGCAAAAACTTTGCATAGATTTTTAACCCTTTTCCCGTGATCAAATCGAGCTGAAATTTTGCAGGCAGACTTGTGGCGACGATAAAAATGATCTAACATATTTTGGTTTAAAGAAATACATTAATTTTAGTATAATTTTGCATTTTTCGGAGCTTTGACTTTCAAAGCAATGACAATCTACTGTAATCTGTAGTAGTGCGCACTGCGCACCCGCTCTATTTTGCGTCGCAATAAGATGCACGAGAAAGACTCATTACTTTTGTGTCTCCATTGCGAATCTCAACATATTTTTCGAAATGTTAACCTTTTTTTTAAAAAATTGACTCGTGCCGAACTTAATTTACAAACAAACCGAGTATAATAAAAAATATGCTTTTGTGGGTTACTTTTCCTTAAAATTGTTGTTGTTAATGCCGTAATTTTGTAAAACCGGTGTTGTGTTAGTTAGAATAGGCACAATATCATCCTTTATTTCTAGATAGGTATAATTAAGATTTTTTGTTTAACTAATTACTTCCTGGTATTATTTCAGCGAAAATACTATTGACTTTAAGCTTTGGATAATTAGTCGTTTATGTTCCTTTTAGACATTTTTGTAAAAAACTTTAACTCTGAAATGTTACCAATGTTGACACTTTTAAACTTCTACTTTTTATTTAAATTTATTAGGATGTTTGACAGGATGAAATTGATAGTAAGAATATAAGCCATCATGGATATAAACATTTCAACGTTAAGAAAAAACTATTAAGTAACAAATTATAAACTTTTAGAAACACTGCCCACATCATCAAATAACCTTTTACCAGATTTCAATATCATGAACAACGTCATTCTTCCCACTTGCCTTTTTTTATATTAAATACGTTAATGATTCTCTTTGTAACATTTTTCTCTTGGACTTCGAAAGCGTATTTTAAGATCTGCACGCCCCACGTATCGTGAGCTCAATGCAGCATCATTATACTCACAATCTCATCAATCTAAGGTTACTCTTGTAGTTGTTTGCCATCTCTCTCATCACGTACGTTTCTATCAATTTTTATTTTGAATTTAGCATCAATCGTATCGGTTTCAGTTAGCGTGATATGTTGGTGACATAGTATCTTATATTTGTGTATTTATTTCAGTTTTTTTTTAAAAGTATTTTTTAAAATTTTGTTATAATGAATTGTAAGTAAAATTTTGATCTTTATTGCTAACATAGAGTGTTATAACAGATTAAAAAATTCATTCATTGAAACACGTTTTTAAAACATTTGAAATATATATTGTCTTTATTTTCAAAACTTTCCAGACATAAAGAAAACATCAAAAAATATTTATAAATACTTGATTCCTCACTTTTTTGACAACCGTGTTCTTCAAACATTAATTTTTTTAAACAAATAAATTTTTAACATACAAAATACCATAAATTTAAGGCAAAGAGCAATTTCAGGTTTCAGTTAAATATTCATTTTACCAAAGAAATTAAATGTTTCTGACAGGACCTCATGTTTTTGTCAAACGGTAAATAGAAATCTTAAATGTGTCTTTCTAATTATCTTTAACTTGATTAGGCGTTTAACCGATGTGTCATTTCACCCAATCATTGATAACAAACACAATACAAAACAAATGAGAAACAGCGAAACAAAAAGTCATGCCAACCTATTTTGAAACATTTGCCCTGTAATTACTGAAAGTTATACGAGCTTTGACAGAAAATGCGGTCAAGGGGAGCATACAGTGGTCTGTCTAGAAGTGTTAGCTTGCAAATGACAGGGCGTGGAATGACAACAAATTACAAAGCGTGGACTGACAGCAAATGACAAAGCGTGGACTGACAACAAATGACAAAGCGTGGACTGACAACAAATGGCAGGGCGTACAAAGCGTGGGACTGACAACAAATGAGCAGGGCGTGGACTGACAACAAATGACAAAGCGTGGACTGACAACAAATGGCAGGGCGTGGACATGACAACAAATGACAAAGCGTGGACTGACAACAAATGGCAGGGCGTGGAATGACAACAAATGACAAAGCGTGGACTGACAACAAATGGCAGGGCGTGGAATGACAACAAATGACAAAGCGTGGACTGACAACAAATGGCAGGGTGTGGACTGACAATGTAAACCTGTCTCAAAATAAAGCTCAAGGGATGAAGTGACACAAAAAAGTACTTTTAAAAATGTTGCCTGCTATTGCGTCCATTAAAATGGCATTATTCTTAAAAGAATGCCAGTTCCCATCACTCATTCGTTTGTCTAAATTATATGGCAGGACAAGTGAACATTTAAATCTTATCTATGGAAAGTAAGTGTGTCAACACATTCGTTAACCTTTCCGAAAAATGTGTTCTGCTATAGAGAAAATTCTACGAGGTATCATTTTGAAGTTTTAATAATAAAACTATTTAACCGATTCTCTGGAATGGCTTTTACTATTATTCAATAGCCGATGCATTTCTCTATTACTATATCTTCAACATGAGATCATTTTATCACATTTGAGAATGTCACGAGTTGCTCATCTCCTTTGTATTTCTGTTTCCTGTGTCTCACTCAGGCTCATTTCATCGGCTTGAGATGTCCGAGGGTTTAGATTACTCCAACTACGTCCTGACAAAAAAGATATAACTTGATGTTTGACCGTATAAAGATTTCAGTTTGTATAGAGTTGTTGACACAACTGATCCATGCCACTTGAATTTGGGTGTGTTTGGATTTTCTTTCACGTTCAAAGTGGTACTCATTTTAACTTTTTTTAAAATTCTCTGTGTGTTATTAAAAAAAACGTACCATTAATGAAAAGAAATAGCATTTCCTTTGGGACTACTTCTTCTCCGACTACATGTCTACTTTAATTCTTTTATTTTATCTGCTCTGGTGAATTGATACTGTTTGATGATGTCATTCTCTGATAGACAATCATCACGAGCAACTTATACAAAGTTATATTTATTGATTTTATCATTTCAATGATAAAGTAATGCAATCAACTAGATGCATTTGCATCGCACTATTTTGATTTCAAGAATTGACTTCTTTCAAAGAGTTTCAAAATATTTTGTTTATTCTATAGTTCTCTCACTGTTTATATATAGCTATATGATAATCAGAGGCGTAACTAGGTTTTTGACGCGCTTGTGTAATTCATTTGTGGCGCCCTTTATTTACATGATATTTAAAATTGATAGAATAGATTTAGCGGCGCCCTTTTGAGCTGGCGCAGGCCGGCGCCCTTGGCAACTGCCCCAATGCCAAGCCATTGTTACGCCACTGATGATAATGAGCATCATTCTTTATACTTTGAACTGTTTGAGTTTAATGCAGTGTAAAGAGATGAACTATAGAACCGTATGCTAAATTATTTATGATTTTACAACAAAGGCAGCTCATCTGACTGCACTGTTATACATTTTTGTTCTTTGACAGAATTCTTCGAGTTCAAGTTTAATCGAAGCATAAATGTTCATACCCTTATACATAGATTAGATGTTTGGATATTACTCAGATATCGTTTTTCGGTTGTCTATCTTGTCTTTGCCAGCAAAATGGTTAAATAAATTGCAATAGATCGTGGGGTGAGGTGAACATATTGCGACAGAACTCTTAAGGTTGGGCCAGACTATCAAATTCTCGCGCGAGCATTTGATCAAACGCACTATTTTATTGGCGAATGCAGATGTAATAGAAGTAAACATTAATCACGTGACTTGACTTTACAGCTGATCTTAATTTTAATGGCTGCCACTTTCTTTGATTCTAGTCTAATTATTATATATCAGCTCTACTAAATCGTAATGAAAACAAGGATAATACGCTAATATTCACAATGAAAACAAATCCTCAGCATACCAAATGGTCTTTAAAATCTAATAATATCTACGCGACGTCTTCACTTTAAAGGACAAAATTTGAATCGAACAAATACTCTGACTCTGATCATACTTCGTGACATAATAGGCCTAATAATAGCAATATTGCTACTTGTACTTCTAATTCTAACTTACTACTACTACTACTACTACTACTAGAAATAGTCTGCTGTTACTGATCACTGATAAGTTATCAAGTTCAAGAAACTTCAAAATCATAATGGTAAGTTCAGTTATTATTAATGTTTTTATATTATAGTCGGACTATAATTATATTATAGCTTAGTTTTTAAGTAAAGCACATAAATATTATATTATTAATAAAAAAAATATTAATATATTCATTATTAATATCTAAATTTAATATTATCAATATGTACCATAGACCTGGAATGTATGAATCACTTTGAATTAATTAATAATAACTTAATAACAATAACAAAACATAATTGTCATATTATTAATAGTATTATCGAATGAATTTGCTTATTTATATTATAATACTAATAACTTTTATTAAAATATTAATATTAAAAATAGGGCTGCGGAAAATAACAATAAATTAATCGATTAATCATTAAAAATAACATTTAATTAAAATTTTAGAAAATATTTTGAATATTTTTTTTTCCAATTTATTTTTAATTTATATTTTTTGTAACTAGCATACTTTTCCCTTGTATTATTTTTATTTATTTAGACGCGCATACGTAAACAAAAAGGTTTTTCTACCTTATTTCTTGCATAGCAATGAAAGAGTAAAACATAATTTAAATTACCAAAACAATGTAAATTTCCAAATTTTAGCAACATGTCCTTTTTTTTAATATATTGAGTTTTAAATATTTTTTTTAAAGATAGTTAAAAATATGCATATTTGTTTTTCAGAAAGAATAGACTACATCCAATAGCACCGAGTTTCATTTAGATGATGACAGCATGTTTGAATCCTATTCGATACCAAGTCACTCTACTAAGTTATTGGAGCAAGAGATATAAAAAAATTAATTTAATTATGAAGAATGAAACAAATGCCTCATTACTATTCTTACTACTTACATAAATGTATTTAAATTCATTTTTATCCTCTTTCTGTTATTACAAGGCTAAGAGACTTTAATATGTTTTAGATTCAATACTACCACAAGACTTGTAAAATAAGCAAATTATTTTGAAAATCATGAAATATCACCAGATCATTTCAGTAGTTATCATGATTAGAAACTAGTTACCAACCATCTGAAATTTATATCAATAAATGTTTAATAGTATTGTAAATATTTTTTTTTAAACAACCAAAATTAGGTTACTGATACTGTTTTAATTGTAGTTGTATCAAATTACTCTATGTTGAGGCAATTTTGTTCCTTGCCTAAACACAAAAATTTAAAAGCCATCACTGCTAGAATGATATTGAGAAGTTGAAAGATTAGGATTGAAAGGCTTAAGTACTAAAATAGATTTTGGCTCTATTTAACATTTTTTTCTCCAATTTGTAGAGAATTGGTTAGAGTAATAGTAATAAGACCAAAAAAAAAGATGAATATCTAATAAATAAGAATTTTAATAAATCTAAACAATTTGAAAGGAAAACAAGTAATCATTAATCAAAAGTAATGCATTTAAATTAAACTAAAATAAATGTTTGTTTAAATAGGAGTTATTATTAAATAATCGGTTGTTGTGAATGTTAATTGAAAAATTAATAAGTTTGTAAATCTACATTTGATTTATACAAGTTATAACTAATAATTAAATCTAAACATTACTTGTTCCTTTCAATGCTACATACATTTTAATATATTGTATATATATAAATATAAATATAATGCATATAAAATAATATATATATACACAATGATAATTACATGATTTGAGCACCTATACACACATGCAGTTTCAAAATGTATTCAAAAATAAAGTTATGGTTTTTAATGTGTCTTTCATTCAAATTTTGACTATAAATTATAGTGAATAATCTTGTTTCTACATAAAAATAAAAGAGTAAAAGTGTTTGGGACTTGAAAAAAAAATTAAGAAAGTGAAAGCTAATGAGTGCAATATTTCATAAAAGTATATATATGTTTTCATTTTCAGATTTGGCTTTTAGCAATAAATTTTAACAATCTTCATTTTCTAAAGTTTAAAAAGAAAAATATTATTAACTTAATATCCTGCATTTTTTTCAAGTAAAAATAATATGGTTTTTTATTTATAAATAACCTGAATACACCTTCTGATTACATCTTAGTGTCTGCTATGTTTTTATTACATATAATTTATTTATAAGTAAATAAAATAGTTTAGGCCATGTTGCATTAAACTGTAATAAATTGCTACTTTTTATTCAATTATACATTTCTTATTTTATGTTTGATGAAATTTTTGTATTCAGTCCTGTTTATAATACACATCACTCACCTCAAATAAAATTGTAAGTGCATATGGTTCTTATTGGTCAGAGAATTTTACAATATATGTGTATAGTACAATAACAAATGAATTGAAGTTTTATGGAATAAGTAATTTATAGGACAGTTACATTTTCTTAGTTATATTTCAAGAGAATATGATTAAATTGTTTGTATAATATTTCAAGTGATGGTGATAAGTCTAATAGTAATAGTAGGTTAGCTTTTAATTTTTTTTATATGTATTAATTTTTTTAAAACTTATTAAATATGGGTATTTAAAAAAGATGATTCATAGTAGCTATATGTTTTGTATTTTATTTGGATTGTTGTTTTTCTTGTACATGCACCAATTAAAAATACATTCAACAAAGTTGAAAGTATTGGCCAGACATAATGTAATCAGATGTTGTTATAGGTCGGGGGGGGGGTGGGGTGTATGGACCGCACCGGGTGACAGTGGCATAGCCAGGGTCATCTGCGCCTGGGGACATTACACAAATTCTGCACCCCTTCTCGGACTGACAGATTTTTCCTTAAAATAAATTGTTTGCAATCGCATAGAGAATTATTAGTCTGTATTGTAATTCATTAAAATACCAGATGCTTCGAAAATGAACCATATAAACCGCAAAATTTCAAAAAATTTCTAGGGGGCTCATTGTCGGTCCGGGAAGGGGCGCAAAATTTGTGTCATGTCCACGGGCGCAGATGACCCTAGCTACGCCACTGGTCATTGCATCAGCATTGTTATGTTATTGTGACCGACAGTCGGCTAGAGGTATGTTAACATATTCCAGTTTCTCTACGATAACCCTTTCAAGGCTTGCTGCGTCTTTGGAATGTATATCAACAAAACCTAAAAATGATTCTTTAATGGTTGTTTTTTTAGTTTGAAAAGCCACATGGCGCCCCTTAATGCTCAATGGGGGTGCCAAAATCATGCTTGCCAACTGGTTTGTAAAGAAGATATTTGTGGAGCTCCAAAATTCAATCTTGCAAACGTATTTGAAGTACATTAGTTTTCATCAAAATTAATTTAAATAATTAATTTTAATACTCATTTTGGCGCCCGGGGACATATGTCCCCCCTGCACCCCCTAGCTACGCCACTGCCAGGTGACACCATCACAAGGGGTGACACTAAACTGTAAAATTCCGTATGTTCCGTTGTTTGGCGGAGGAGTTGTTTTGTTTTTTTATTTGTTTTTTTTTGTGTGGGGTTCCCGCGCGGCAAAGCTCTGTGACGTCATCTTGGAAGGGTGTCTAAGTTTTTTGTGGCCGGAGGGGGGGGTAATAAATTAGGAAAAAATTGCCAATAAATAATTATGTATAAAATAAATTAATGTAAATATATATAGGCATAGGCCCAATTAACTAATTAAAATAAGGGGCCGTCCATAAAGTATGCCACGCTATTTTTAACTCTCCCCTCCACCCTGTCACAAATCTCGGACACCTAAAGTACGTCACTCTTTCGAACAAAACTAATTTTTTATTAACACAAACTGTCACACAATGTATTCCTCTGTCACACTTTTTTACACCCCTCCCCCCTCTAGTGCGTGACTTACTTTATGGACGGCTCCTAAGCTTAGGCGTAGGCCTTAGCCTTAGGCTGAACAAAATTTGATTAACAAAGTATTGAAATATAATTTAGAGTTATAGTTATAGATCTAGACTCTTGGCAAGCTTTTTATTTTTTCTTGTGTTTATGACCAAGGAGGGGCAAAATATTTTTTTAAACGTACCTTCATCTATCTTATAACATCATTATTAATTATTAGTTCTATTTCATAGATTCGAAATAACGAAATTTTGTTTGCGTAATTTCTACGAACGATGGCAGACTCCTTAGCCACAGTAGTAGATAGTATGAATATTTAAACATATTAACTCATTTTTAAACATGAGTCATAGTTATACTCATTCTACACATTCATTTGAATATTTTGAATTTAAAGTTGAAGTCTTTATTATTATTTTGTTATTTATTTACATTCTTTTAATTAAAAAAATCTCTGTTTTTAAAAACATAATTTAAATAAAATGCATATCTACTTCGTAATAAATCGTATATTGTTGTTGTTTTGACATTATTAAAATAATAATGATTTGATAAAAATTTGGTTGATCACGAGCAATTTTATTAAATTAATAGCACATCGTAGTCAACATAAACAACTCTCCGATGATGAACTTTGAACTTCAATTTGTAATAATTTACCATGTGATATGGAGGTTGCGCATTAATACAAAAATATTTATAGTGCATGTGTTTGATCAAATGCTTGATCAAATGCTCGATGGCATTTGATAGTGTGGCCCAACCTTTATGCGCTCGACTAGCTTACCATAAGTCGCAACATTGGCTACGATTGGAAATCCTTGTTTTTATCCACGCCTTTGAGTCTTTTTCCAATACCTAGGATTTAACGTGTGTTGGTTTTTTTTATATTTCCTCTACAGATCGCTAATTGTTGAATCTATCGTGTAATGCTTTTGACGAGATATCAAGAATTATAATAAATTCCATTATTTTGGTGAGTGGTCATCCTCGATTTTTTGAATGATTAGTGAGTCTCGTATTGTTGAATTGTGAGTGAGTCTCGTATTGTTGAATTGTGAGTGAGTCTCGTATTGTTGAATTGTGAGTGAGTCTCGTATTGTTGAATTGTGAGTGAGTCTCGTATTGTTGAATGGTGAGTGAGTCTCGTATTGTTGAATTGTGAGTGAGTCTCGTATTGTTGAATTGTGAGTGAGTCTCGTATTGTTGAATGGTGAGTGAGTCTCGTATTGTTGAATTGTGAGTGAGTTTCATATTGTTGAATGATGAGTGAGTCTCATATTGTTGAATGATGAGTGAGTGTCTTATTGTTGAATTGTGAGTGAGTCTCATATTGTTGAATGGTGAGTGAGTGTCGTATTGTTGAATTGTGGGTGAGTCTCATATTGTTGAATGGTGAGTGAGTGTCGTATTGTTGAATTGTGAGTGAGTCTCGTATTGTTGAATTGTGGGTGAGTCTCATATTGTTGAATGGTGAGTGAGTGTCGTATTGTTGAATGGTGAGTGAGTCTCGTATTGTTGAATTGTGAGTGAGTCTCATATTGTTGAATCGTGAGTGAGTCTCGTATTGTTGAATTGTGAGTGAGTCCCGTATTGTTGAATTGTGAGTGAGTGTCGTATTGTTGAATTGTGAGTGAGTCCCGTATTGTTGAATGGTGAGTGAGTCTCGTATTGTTGAATTGTGAGTGAGTCCCGTATTGTTGAATTGTGAGTGAGTGTCGTATTGTTGAATTGTGAGTGAGTCTCGTATTGTTGAATGGTGAGTGAGTGTCGTATTGTTGAATTGTGAGTGAGTCTCATATTGTTGAATTGTGAGTGAGTCTCATATTGTTGAATGGTGAGTGAGTCTCGTATTGTTGAATTGTGAGTGAGTCCCGTATTGTTGAATTGTGAGTGAGTGTCGTATTGTTGAATTGTGAGTGAGTCTCGTATTGTTGAATGGTGAGTGAGTGTCGTATTGTTGAATTGTGAGTGAGTCTCATATTGTTGAATGGTGAGTGAGTCTCATATTGTTGAATGGTGAGTGAGTCTCATATTGTTGAATGGTGAGTGAGTCTCATATTGTTGAATGGTGAGTGAGTGTCGTATTGTTGAATGGTGAGTGAGTCTCGTATTGTTGAATTGTGAGTGAGTCTCATATTGTTGAATGGTGAGTGAGTCTCATATGGTTGAATTGTGAGTGAGTCTCGTATTGTTGAATTGTGAGTGAGTCTCGTATTGTTGAATGGTGAGTGAGTCTCATATGGTTGAATTGTGAGTGAGTCTCGTATTGTTGAATTGTGAGTGAGTCTCGTATTGTTGAATGGTGAGTGAGTCTCATATTGTTGAATGGTGAGTGAGTCTCGTATTGTTGAATTGTGAGTGAGTCTCGTATTGTTGAATGGTGAGTGAGTCTCGTATTGTTGAATTGTGAGTGAGTCTCGTATTGTTGAATGGTGAGTGAGTCTCATATGGTTGAATTGTGAGTGAGTCTCGTATTGTTGAATTGTGAGTGAGTCTCATATTGTTGAATGGTGAGTGAGTCTCATATGGTTGAATTGTGAGTGAGTCTCGTATTGTTGAATTGTGAGTGAGTCTCGTATTGTTGAATGGTGAGTGAGTCTCGTATTGTTGAATGGTGAGTGAGTCTCATATTGTTGAATTGTGAGTGAGTCTCGTATTGTTGAATTGTGAGTGAGTGTCGTATTGTTGAATGGTGAGTGAGTCTCGTATTGTTGAATTGTGAGTGAGTCTCATATTGTTGAATGGTGAGTGAGTCTCGTATTGTTGAATTGTGAGTGAGTCTCGTATTGTTGAATTGTGAGTGAGTCTCATATTGTTGAACTGTGAGTGAGTGTCGTATTGTTGAATTGTGAGTGAGTCTCGTATTGTTGAATTGTGAGTGAGTGTCGTATTGTTGAATGGTGAGTGAGTCTCATATTGTTGAATTGTGAGTGAGTCTCATATTGTTGAATGGTGAGTGAGTCTCATATTGTTGAATTGTGAGTGAGTCTCATATTGTTGAATGGTGAGTGAGTCTCGTATTGTTGAATTGTGAGTGAGTCTCATATTGTTGAATTGTGAGTGAGTGTCGTATTGTTGAATTGTGAGTGAGTGTCGTATTGTTGAATTGTGAGTGAGTCTCGTATTGTTGAATTGTGAGTGAGTGTCGTATTGTTGAATGGTGAGTGAGTCTCGTATTGTTGAATGGTGAGTGAGTCTCATATTGTTGAATGGTGAGTGAGTGTCGTATTGTTGAATGGAGAGTGAGTGTCATATTTTTGAATGGTGAGTGAGTGTCGTATTGTTGAATGGTGAGTGAGTGTCGTATTGTTGAATGGTGAGTGAGTGTCGTATTGTTGAATGGTGAGTGAGTCTCGTATTGTTGAATGGTGAGTGAGTCTCGTATTGTTGAATGGTGAGTGAGTCTCATATTGTTGAATTGTGAGTGAGTGTCGTATTGTTGAATTGTGAGTGAGTCTCGTATTGTTGAATGTGAGTGAGTGTCGTATTGTTGAATGGTGAGTGAGTCTCGTATTGTTGAATTGTGAGTGAGTCTCGTATTGTTGAATTGTGAGTGAGTCTCATATTGTTGAATGGTGAGTGAGTGTCGTATTGTTGAATTGTGAGTGAGTCTCGTATTGTTGAATGTGAGTGAGTGTCGTATTGTTGAATGGTGAGTGAGTCTCATATTGTTGAATGGTGAGTGAGTCTCATATTGTTGAATGGTGAGTGAGTGTCGTATTGTTGAATTGTGAGTGAGTCTCGTATTTTTGAATGATGAGTGAGTCTCGTATTGTTGAATTGTGAGTGAGTCTCATATTGTTGAATGGTGAGTGAGTCTCGTATTGTTGAATGGTGAGTGAGTGTCGTATTGTTGAATGGTGAGTGAGTCTCATATTGTTGAATGGTGAGTGAGTCTCGTATTGTTGAATGGTGAGTGAGTGTCGTATTGTTGAATGGTGAGTGAGTCTCATATTGTTGAATGGTGAGTGAGTCTCATATTTTGGAAAGATAAACCATTGTGTTTTAAAATTTAATAAGGTTCTATTAACATATAGTGAAGGTTTGTACAAACAGTTTTGAACGATGTCATGTGTAAGTGGTCCTCAGGGTGCATTTTCACTCACATTGAATCACCATTGGGCCTATAAAGAGGCCTCACTACCGAAATAATATCAGAGTAGCTTTGATCAATTAATTATTCTAAATGAATAAAGAATGATAATTGCTCCTTTTTTAATTAAATCTTCTTAAACCACATTTTTTCATCCATTTCTCCTTTTAATTAACCCTAACAGCTCCATGTCTATTACAACGATGAGTAAATTTGTCTAACTAAATGCGTTTATTTTATTTCTTCCTCTGCTTTTTCTATGTTCAGTTATAGCTACCATTGCGTCATTGTCCATATGTTTGAACACGCACTGAGATGAATGCCATGGGTTATTTTAAGGCCTGTCGATTAATTGCAATCATTGACTGCTTTATGCTTACATTTGGTTACTTTTCTGACCCAACTTCTCACAGAACTGACAGAAACGGACCTTTGTGTTGGTCAATGTTTGACCCGTGAGCCTCAGAATCTGACAGAGAACTTTACTCAAAATACTTGACAAAACGGCATTCAAGTCATTCACATTTTCTCTAGGAAAATTTCCAAATAAAACTACAAACGAATCTCTGCTTCATGGGTACGCCACCTCATTCACGTTTTCACGCACTTAGCTAATTTAATTTGTTGCAATAGAATTAAATATTTTTATGTTATTACTCATCACTTTTTACATATTGCAAGAGTTATTTATATATTTATACCTTTAAATTTTCTGACCCAAGTAAATAATCCCAGGACTCAAATTAAAAGCTAGCAGCAAATGTTTTAACCCTCTCATTGCAGATGTGTCCTGTTTGATAAAATTTGGGTTAATTGTGGTGAAGACATGATTAGTATATCAAAATATCACATTTATACTTCTAATATGAATCTATGGCATCCGTCCATCCTCATGGGATGATGGCGTTTCCTCCTGCTCCTCTTCCCCCTTCCCCTTTCTCCTGGCCCTTTTCTTCTCGCTCCTGGCTGTGAGGGAAGCTTCCGCGAATTGAATGCCCTCGCGCACTTTTGCCCGCCAGGAGGTGCGCTCTTCAGCAATGGTCTCCCACGTTTTATGGTCAATCTGCCCCAGAGTCATGTCTTTCTTGCAGACATCCTTGAAGCGCAAGCAGGGGCGTCCTCTTTTCCGCATACCAGTTGCCAGGTCGCAGTAAAGCAAGGCTCTTGGAATGCGCTCCGAGCTCATCCTGAGGATATGTCCCAACCACCGCAGGCACCTCTCACTCAGGATTGAGTGCATGCTCAGCATATGACTCCTTCTGAGTACCTCGACATTCGTGATCTTGTCCTGCCACTTGATGTACAGAATCCTGCGCAAGCATCGTAAGTGGACGCTGTTGAGTTGCTTTGTTTGTTTGGCATAGTATGAATATGAACAGAATAATCAATACTCATATCACATTAGACTGTCAAACCGGGATCCACCGTGCATATGGACACAGCAGTTGTTTGTACGTAAACAGCGTAAACTCGATTGTGAAAACTTATCATCTTTATATGCAACGTGTCTTTTTACTGCACTAAATGTTACTTTTTATTAACTTTCTAAAAATGAATAAAACAAATGTAAAAGTATGCTTTTAGCTTGACCTCTTTTATACAGAGATGTAAACACGCATTTTATTCAGCCAGGTTACGATTGAATGTTGAGAATTTTAAAATTATAATTGTGTTTTAACTCATGATTGCAAATATTTCATTACCACACTTGCATACCGTATTTCATTTTATGTGGTTTAAATTACTTACTACGTCACTGTTAGCTCTAACAACTGTTTGAAAATATTTCTTTTCAAATAACATTTTTTTAATATTTTAAATAAAGTAATTAATGAAGCGTGTAAAATAATTAAATTTTTGAATTAGCTTAAAATTAACTCTTCCTAGAAAAAAATTATAAAGTGACAAGTTCAAAGAAAATCTGTTAATCCGTATCAGCCACTTACCTTATAGAAGTAAGACCTATCTGCGTTATTACCAGCTTGATGAAATGAATACGTAGAGATCTCTAGGACGCAATAAAAACTATGATAATAACATTTATTTTTAATGTAAATATAAACTTTAAATAATTCCCTGCATACACGGACAAACAAGCTGGAAATGCTAATCGAACAAAAGTGCATGTTTTTGTGTCGATGTACTTTACAACTATCCTGTATCTGTTACAAACACGAATATGAATAGTCGAGTTATTAAAGGAAGCTGGATTTATTTGCACTTCTTTGGAGATTCCTACACTACCACCTGTGACCAGTGCGCAATAATTTCACGGTGCACATCCCTAAGCTTGTCAGAATTCTACTACAGACCTTCTAATGGCATATTTGCAATTGAATTTTACAAATTTAACGCTCATGACCTTAACTCTACAGTGGTTCATGAAACAAGTGGAGATATTTGGATATGATAAATGTCTTTATAGCTCTGTTGTGCAAGGATGCGGTAATCTGAATTATTTTTTTTAAAGTAAATTTTTTGTTTTCTTTTTTGTATTTTTAGTGGTTTCGGAGTGGGAGCTGGATTTATAATATAAAGGATGCGATCGCTTTTGTTGTTCCCGAAATATATAAAAATGTCCCCTTCAATGTCGGCTGAGCCTATTCGTCACCAATAAAATAGAGGCGTATTTTAATCTAAAGAAAGCTATCGTAGATGGCGTGTATGGGGACAACAACCAGATACCGCGACCAATAGAAAACCAACTAAAAACTAAATCTATTGGAAGCCAGGTGAAAAGAGATAATCTTCACAGGTAGTCGGTTCCAAAGTTCATCTAATTAACGCCTTAAACGGCATTCCCATGCTGATACCTTAGAAAACAATAGGCTCACAGGGGGGGGGGCGGGCGAAGGCGTGTGGCGCTGGTTGAAGTACCGCGAATTTCAGTCGCTGAAATTAGAATTATTTTGAGACATTACAATATCTTCATTCATGATTAGTACTCTTACTCACGCTCTTTTCATTTGTATTCTTACTTAATGCGGGGTGTACATTACTTCAAGTCGGCATTTCCTATGAGGATTTATTGATCCTGATGTTGTTAATAAACTAAGTAATTGTCACAATGACACTTTTACAAAACGAAATCTCTGGGCCAAACGACGCCTCACTTCTAGTTTGAAGTACTTTAGTCAGATTGTTTTAAAAGTATCAATCTCACTGTAATATGTGCTTATCGAAACAGAGGATGTACCAACAATTATTTTTGCCCAGATTTCATCAAAATTCGAAAATTTAAAATGAACGCAAAGAAAAATCCGCTATCTCAAATAAAAATTTTTTAAATGTAACATTAATTATAATTTTTTTTTACTTTCGTGAAAAGCCATGACCTTGTCGAATGACAGACAATACCACCGGCGCCGCAGGAAGCTAATCAAAATTCTCCGCTAAAAGGGTTAACAGTTTTAAAAGGAACTACAAAGCCAGCAACGTTGTTTAATGTATGGTCGTAGAACTAGCAACAAAAAGGGAAAACAAAGGGAAGGCTACCTTTGTTGTTATTTAATTTTTTTTTAACGCTTGGAGTACCCAATACACACATTTCTTAGTCACGCTCTGTTTGTTAGCTACTTAGAGTCGCAATTGGTTTGTTTTTACCTTCTATGGTCTTAAGCCTTTTTGGCACCTTCTGTATAATCTATCGGCACAGGCATGACTGGAAATAGACAAAGGCCTGTTATTGTAATACTAATTCAGATTGTTTCTCACATTTCTGCCTCCCCTCGCAGTAGTAATGGCGTCATTTATCAAATGTTAACAATGCATTATCATTTTATAGATTTTTTAAATTGTTTCGAAGTTCCCCTAAGATGCTTAAAAAGAGATGAGCCTACAATATAAAAGTAGATAAACGTGAATGCTTTCAATTCGCTAATGCATTATAACATGTTATAGTTCGTTGGGACTTATTTAGGATAAATAAAACAAACCCGTAAAAACAAAGTTTTTGACTATAAATCCCTTATATATGAGACATAACTAACAGTATTGATTATTTTCAAACATTTACAGACTGAATCTGTCTTAACTCAAGTTTGCTTCATAACCCCGAGGGTGAGAGGGGAAAAGTCTGGTCACCGATTCGCTTGACCGAGCTCAGCGTGACACGTAAAATGTAAACAAAAGCGCCGCGGTGCTTCGATGGGCCGCCTCAACGCGTCTACTCAATTGTTCACTTGGAAAAAAAACAATAACAAACAGTGAATTTGAATTACATACCTCATATAAGGATAAACTAAAAATGCATTAATTTAATTACGGTACGATCGATCGATCTGAAATTTTGATACGATGCATTGTTAGGTGAGTCGGGTCCGTGTGCCAAATTTCAGCTCGACCGGATCACTGGAAGTGGGTCATTTTCGACTTTTCTTTTTCCGCCCGCCCAGCCCATGAGATGATGAGAGAGATGATGAGACGGCCGCGAAGTTAATATAAGGGATTTAATAAAACAAACCCGTAAAAACAAAGTTTTTGACTATAAATCCCTTATATATGAGACATAACTAACAGTATTGATTATTTTCAAACATTTACAGACTGAATCTGTCTTAACACAAGTTTGCTTCATAACCCTAGGGGGGAGGGGTGGGTGGGAGGGGGAGAGGGGAAAAGTCTGGTCACCGATTCGCTTGACCGAGCTCAGAGTGACACGTAAAATGTAAACAAAAGCGCACCGTCGTTTCGTTGGGTCGCCTCAATGCTCAAACTTTCACGTGGCAAAAAAACAATAACAAATCGTGAATTTAAATTACATACCTCATATAAGGATAAACTAAAAATGCATTAATTTAATTACGGTACGTTCGATCGATCTGAAATTTTGATACGATGCATTGTTAGGTAAGACGGGTCCGTGTGCCAAATTTCAGTTCGATCGGATCATTGGAAGTGGGTCATTTTCGACTTTTGTTTTTCCGCCCGCCGAGCCCATGAGATGATGACAGACAGAGAGACAGAGAGAGAGAGAGAGACGCCGGTGAAGTTAATATAAGGGATTTAATTAAACAACCCCGTAAAAACAAAGTTTTTGACTATAAATCCCTTATAGATGAGACATAACTAAAAGTATTGATTATATTCAAACATTTACAGACTGAATCTGTCTTAACTCAACTTTGCATCATAACCCTAGTGGGGGGGGGGAGGGGTGGGTGGGGGGGAGAGGGGAAAAGTCTGGTCACCGATTCGCTTGACCGAGCTCAGAGTGACACGTAAAATGTAAACAAAAGCGCACCGTCGTTTCGTTGGGTCGCCTCAATGCTCAAACTTTCACGTGGCAAAAAAACAATAACAAATCGTGAATTAAAATTACATACCTCATATAAGGATAAACTAAAAATGCATTAATTTAATTACGGTACGTTCGATCGATCTGAAATTTTGATACGATGCATTGTTAGGTAAGACGGGTCCGTGTGCCAAATTTCAGTTCGATCGGATCATTGAAAGTGGGTCATTTTCGACTTTTGTTTTTCCGCCCGCCGAGCCCATGAGATGATGAGAGAGAGACAGAGAGAGAGACAGACAGACAGAGAGAGACGGCGGTGAAGTTAATATAAGGGATTTAAAAAGAAGAAATTTTACCAAGCAGTTGTTTCCCATAAACAATGGACAAAATCAACCCAAAGAATAAAACATCATATCTTCAAATTGACAGGAACTGTAAAATGCAATTTTTGTCAGTCGAGTCTGTATGTCGGTAGCAATACGTTGAACCAAAACTGTTGCAAATATGTTTCAAAATACTGTCTGCTATGGTCTCAATCAGTCTCAATAAGACGTGGGGCTCGAAAATACTTTCTTGCTAGTGAAGCGGTCTCGTTATTATCATAGTGCTGAAAATGTAAGTGGCCACCTTACTGAGAACACCCTGATATCCATGGACATAAACATCAATACCCGGGTTAACAATCGTACAAGCTGTCGGTGAAGATTCACTGCTGGACACCAATATTCTTCACTGTACAACTTTGGACAAGTTTTTTTTAATTTTTTATTAAATTCAATTGTGACCAAAATATCCAGAAAACATCTGAAGCTAAAATTACTTTTTGATATCACTTTTTACCATTGTGGATAACACTGTAATATGAAAATGAACAGAATAATCAATACTCATATCACACGAATATACAACTTGGTAACGCAGCGATGCATTACAAAATCGGGAATTGCATTTCGATCACTAGAAACGTAATACGTAACACATCAATGCCCTAAAATGGTTTGTTAATAACTTAAAACTGACAATTCTCTCTCTATTGCCAAACTTTCCAAAATCATTTCTCCTCAAAACTATGTTGTACAACTTAACTTGCATGTTGACGCTGTCATCATTTTCGACAGTGATATTTTGCATTAATGTTTTCAATTATATATGTGCTAGACGCCCCGCGGCGTAGCATACGCCGCAGAGTTGCTCATGGAGAGAGCAAAGAAAGTTGAGAAAGGACGGACACAAACTACAGCACGAAGAAATCAAAACAACGCGAGTGAACCTCGGTTTGGGAGGGTGGGGGACTGCCAACTCATTGTTTATTTTCGAGACACTTGCAGGCGAAATTCGGTACACCCCTAACTTCTATAAAGTCAGCTGTAAAACGATAATCGGTTTAAAATCGGAGTTACATAATCAATAATCGGTTTTCAAAAAAAAACAAAAAAACACGCAATTAAAAACCCTAAATATGACTAACCCTCGCCAGGATCGGCCAAACAAAGTTTATGTTTAAGGGATGGTATTATATAATGGTAGGCGGGTAACAACAACCTCAGTGTGCATGTCTTCACCTTTGCTCGCTATTTTTTATTTACTTGGAGCTGCTTTATGTGTCTGTACTCTCACCCCCCCCCCAACCGTTCTTTGCGCTGTCTATGATGAGCCAGTCTGTGGCGTATGCTATGTAATAGACAGGTAAAAGAACGGGCACAAACATACATTTTTTTTAAATTAAAAAAAAATGTTTTCGCTGTGGCTTGAACCCAGCACCTCCCCGTATGAGGCGGACTTGATAACCAGTACACTACGAATCTCACGTTTTCTGTGAAGGAACAATGCAAGTAAACGCAAGAGTTTTGTTACCACACACTCCCGCCCCCCCCCCTTTTTCATCCCACCACGCTTGCAAACAGTGATTAGTTGACCCGAGCGAGGGTCATTCGTCATGCTCGGTTGCACATACTTGCAGCTTGCTTGTCTTGCATGGTCCCATGAAGAAAATTATATATATAGAAGACTAGACGCCCCGCGGCGTAGCATACGCCGCAGACTTGCTAATAGATAGTGCAAAGAAAAAAAGGGGACGGGGGAACGGACACAAACACTAGCACGAACAAATGGGAACAACGCGAGTGAACATTGGGGGACCACCGAGGCATTTTCGGGAAGTATTTAGCACATCGCCACAATTTCTGCTTTATCACCATTTACTTCTGAAGCAATCATGTTCTGAGCGTATTGTTGAGAGTGACTTTTCCGTCACTGAGAACAACGTAGAGCTCGAAGTTATACCAATGTTGAGAAACAAATATTACAGCCATGAAGCCAAGTTGGAGATCAACAACTTCGCCCATGAACGAATTATGCGACCATTAGAAACAGACAGTTACCTGGTGTAGGAATTGGTATGACATTAAACGAAGCTTTTTTCCGTGACATGCCAAGCGGTGTTTATGTTCGCTAAGAAAGGGGGGGAAAAAAAGGTCATAAGCATTTTTAAAAATCAGCATGTCGGGCGGATGTAATAACCAATACACTACGAAATACATGCACACTGTGAAGGAACAACGAAGTGAATGTAAAAAACATAGCTGGTCTCAAGACATGCCCCACACCACCACTACCTTCGCTTGCCAACCGTTAACTGTGATTAGTTGACACCAGCGAGGGTCATTTGTCATGCTCGGTTGCACATACTTTCAGCTTGTCTCGCATGGTCCCATGAAGAGAATTATATATATAGATAGAAAGATAGATGTATTGTTGGAACCTCGGACTGGGTGGTGGAGCGGTACGAGGATATCAGCCTGACCAGGGACTGGGCACTGGACACATATCACAGTATCACGTGCGAGACTGGAACCAAATAGATGTTTAAAATACACTGGTGAGAGTATGGCAAAGGCAAATTTAAAAAAAGGAAAGGAGACAGGCACAGCTAGGTGGGTACCACATTGCAATTTTATGGCCAGGTACAATCGGAGCAAGATCGTAAGTTCAAAACCACTAAAGATTTCAATATGGATCATTATGGGCGTATGGGTCAACATTTTTCTAGATTGTGTAAAATCGAATGGTAAATAAAGTCTGAAACTTTTAGTAAATAAAGTCTTAAACATTAACTAAATAAATATTTGGGTCCCTTGAACCCGAAGGAATGGACATTAGGAGTTCAATGTGCTACAATGTTCTTAATATGAGCCGACAAGTTTATATGTCCCAATTTTTTTCCATCAATTTACCCAGTAGCCAATGTTTAAAATACTTTTTATATAGCTCATATTAGAAAGACCGAATTTGTTTACCCCTGCCCCAATTACAGGTATTTTTAGAAAATTTTATGCCAGAAACCTTTGAGGGAGTGTACTCAGCAACTTCCAATAGTGTTAAGGTGATTGGATGAACAAACTAATATGTTTATATATCTTACAAAAAGGTTTTTTAAAAGTGACATTAGAGCCCCGGAGACAATCGTGGAAGATGTACAGTTCAAAACCCCTGCAGATTTCAATCTTGAATAAGGGCGGATATGTGTTAATATATGTCAATATATGTCAATATATGTCAATATCATGTGGATTTATCATGTAATTGAAGCAGCAAAAGAAGTATTTGGTAAGAAGCGAGCAATAAAAAGACCATGGGTCTCGTATAATATTATGGAACTAGGCGGTGAAAGAAGGAAACTTAAGAGTATAAAGAATAGCGCAGAAGGAGCACCCAGATACAGAGAAATCAATAAAAAGATCAGGAAAGATATGGTAAAAGCAAAAAAGGAATGGATAGAACGACAGTGCTCTGACATCGATGAAAATCTACTAAGGAAAAATTCAAGAAAGGCTTACAAAATTGTTAAAGACTTGACATCCACCAAACAAGGTCGTATCTCAACCATACAAGATAAATCCGCAAAATGTATCACAGAAGAACAAGAAATTCTCAGAAGATGGACCGAATACTGTTCTGAGCTGTACAATGAAGACTCCAAAGGCGATGCATCAGTGCTCAACTGCCCAAAGTCAACTAACACAGACATGCATTTTATTCTCCGCGGCGAGGTGGAGCTGGCTGTACAAAAACTGAAGAAAGGGAAATCAGCTGAGCGGACAACATTCCAGGCGAACTGATTCAGGCAGGAGGTGACCCCGTAATAAACATCCTAACTAACATGTGTAACAAGATCTGGCAGACAGGAAAATGGCCAACCCCCTGGACGCAATCGCTGGTTATCACGCTCTCAAAAAAGGGTAATCTACAGATGTGTCAAAACTACCGTACAATCAGCCTGATTAGTCACCCCAGCAAAGTCGTGCTTATGATCATATTGAACAGACTGAAACCACAAGCAGAGCAATTCATTTCAGAAGAACAGGCGGGCTTCAGAGCAGGAAGAAGCACAACGGAGCAAATCTTTAACCTGCGAGTGCTCTGTGAAAAACATCTCCAACACCAGAGTGACCTCTATCATGTCTTTATAGACTTTACAAAAGCGTTCGACACAGTTTGGCATGCGGCACTGTGGGCAACTATGACAGAGTGTGGCATGCGGCACTGTGGGCAACTATGACAGAGTGTGTCATGCGGCACTGTGGGCAACTATGACAGAGTGTGTCATGCGGCACTGTGGGCAACTATGACAGAGTGTGGCATGCGGCACTGTGGGCAACTATGACAGAGTGTGGCTTGCGGCACTGTGGGCAACTATGACAGAGTGTGGCATGCGGCACTGTGGGCAACTATGACAGAGTGTGGCATGCGGCACTGTGGGAAACTTTGACACAGTGTGGCATGCGGCACTGTGGGCAACTATGACAGAGTGTGGCATGCGGCACTGTGGGCAACTATGACAGAGTGTGGCATGTGGCACTGTGGGCACCTATGACAGAGTGTGGCATGCGGCACTGTGGGCAACTATGACAGAGTGTGGCATGCGGCACTGTGGGAAACTATGACAGAGTATGGCATGCGGCACTGTGGGCAACTATGACAGAGTGTGGCATGCGGCACTGTGGGCAACTATGACAGAGTGTGTCATGCGGCACTGTGGGCAACTATGACAGAGTGTGTCATGCGGCACTTTGGGCAACTATGACAGAGTGTGGCATGCGGCACTGTGGGCAACTATGACAGAGTGTGTCATGCGGCACTGTGGGCAACTATGACAGAGTGTGGCTTGCGGCACTGCGGGCAACTATGACAGAGTGTGGCATGCGGCACTGCGGGCAACTATGACAGAGTGTGGCATGCGGCACTTTGGGCAACTATGACACAGTGTGGCATGCGGCACTGTGGGCAACTATGACAGAGTGTGGCATGCGGCACTGTGGGCAACTATGACAGACTGTGGCATGCGGCACTGTGGGAAACTATGACAGAGTGTGGCATGCGGCACTGTGGGCAGCTATGACAGAGTGTGGCATGCGGCACTGTGGGCAACTATGACAGAGTGTGGCATGCGGCACTGTGGGCAACTATGACAGAGTGTGGCATGCTGCACTGTGGGCAACTATGACAGAGTGTGGCATGCGGCACTGTGGGCAACTATGACAGAGTGTGGCATGCGGCACTGTGGGCAACTATGACAGAGTATGGCATGCGGCACTGTGGGCAACTATGACAGATTGTGGCATGCGGCACTGTGGGCAACTATGACAGAGTGTGGCATGCGGCACTGTGGGCAACTATGACAGAGTGTGGCATGCGGCACTGTGGGCAACTATGCACAAATTCAACATAAAAGCAAACCTCATTGAAGTGATCAAGAAACTTTACAACAGAGCAACCAGCGCAGTACTCTACAACAGCAAGCTGGGAGATTGGTTCAAGACCACTGTTGGTGTCAGACAAGGATGTTTACTTTCTCCCATCCTCTTCAACCTCTTCCTTGAAAGGATCATGACAGATGTGCTAGAAGACCATGTCGGAACAGTCAGCATCAGAGGGAGAAGTATAACCAACCTACGCTTCGCTGATGACATAGACAGCCTAGCTGGTAGAGAGGACGAACTAAAAGAATTCCATGCAAAGCTAGAGAAAACAGCAAAGGCGTACGGCATGAAAAACAATGCAGAAAAAAAACTCGAAGAGGTCTCCACTTTCAAATATCTAGGGGCCATAATATCCGACGAAGGCTCAAAGCCAGAAATTTTTGCCAGAGTAGCCAAAAAAAATGGCATCATTGAGTAAATTAAAGCACATCTGGCAAAGCAAGAAGCTCTCCCTGAGATCAAAGATCCGGCTAATGCGCTCTTTGGCGATGTCGGTCTTTTTGTATGGTTGTGAGGCTTGGACGCTCACTGCATACCTCCAGAGAAGAATCAATGCGCTAGAGATGTGAATTTTTCAGAAAGATATTGAAAATCTCCTAAACAGCGCACACCACAAACGAAGCGGTCCGCAACACAATAAGTACTGTCATTGGCCCCTACGAGTACCTTCTCATCTCCATTAAGAAGAGGACATTACGATGGTACGGACACGTGACAAGAACTGGAGGTCTCGCAAAAACTATATTGCAAGGCACAGTCGAGGGAGGAAGGAAAAGAGGAAGACAAAAGAAGAGAGGGGAGGACGATATCAAAGAGTGGACCAGCCTGTCATTCAGCGACTCTCAAAGGGCAGCACAGGACCGGGACAAATGGCGTGTGTTAGTGAGCAGCTCACGATGGTGCCCCAACGACCCAACAACGGGTTAAGGGATAGTTAAAGTTCAGGTTCAAAGTCTAAACATGTAATTAAAAAAATATTTGAAACCCCCCAGCCCCAAATGATTAGACTTTAAGGGTTCTACGCCCCATACTATTTTAATATGGACAATCAAGTTCTAATGCATCAAAATTGGTCAAGAACCATCCATTTATCTAGAAGCCAATTTTCAAAATAATTATGAAACAATATAATTTGCAATTGTCACGCAAGTAGTGTCTGTCAGTCCTGACGCTACTAATTTTAGAAATCAGGGAAAACCAAATTACTGCACCAATGCATCAAAAGGTATGCAAATTATAGATGCGCTGTAAAAAAAAATATTATATGACGTCATTGTTTTCGCTCATAATTTAATTTTTTGAAAAGGGATCAATGTAAAAAGAGGATTTGATGATGGTTAATTATAAAATAAAAAGACAAAGGGGGCGCCATATGCGCCCTACAACCCCTATTTTAAAATACTTTTTGTACATTTCAGAAAGTTTAATATTTCGTATTTATCAAACAAGGACAAGTTAGTTGGGCTTTTGAAAAAGGTCGGCGCTGTAGGCACCCTAAAAAGTGCATTTTTATAAAATAAATAGATTTCAGCTGAAAACTTCCGTCATTTTTGACGGGGTGTACGCTAGTTTTTATATAACTCATAAAATGAAAATACGTCATTTTGGCCCCTGGCTCCAAATGAGTGTCGCTCTCAAGAAAATGTGTTGCTAGAGTCCTCTGCGGGAGTGAAATCATAACTTTCATGGCAGTTGGATAAATAGTTTAGTGAGTCATTAAGGACAAACAGACATACTTTCATTTATACAAATATATATACCCATATATATATATATATATATATATATATATATATATATATATATATATATATATATATATATATATATGTATGTGTGTGTGTGCGTGTGCGCGAGCATATATATTATATATATTAGACCTACTGTATTAATAGTAAATTCCCTGAATTCCCTGAATCCGAAATCTGACACCAAATCTGTGATTGTCTTTGTCAGTTGGATGAACTGTTTATTATTTTTCTTTTTTGTAAGCGAAGTCCAACATTTTGTTTGTTGGTTGGTTTATTTGTTCTTAAGTATACATAAAATTGAGTTTGATATTGATGCATTTCCATGCTAAAAATCAAACCTCTTTAATGAAAATGTAATTTTTGGATCATAATCTAGTTGAAGCACAATTATTCTTATGATTAATGATATATTCCCTTCTTTAAGATGTGCTCAAATGTAATTAAATGGACAGGTCTTTGCCAAGTTTGCACCAAAGATAAATCTCTTCAAAGTCAAAGTGTGTTTCATTAGCTCCTTGAGGTAAGCCTTAGAACGAGTAAACTTTGATTCGGTCTAAATCCCCCTGGGATTTTACTACAGATATGGCGATATTAATCAGACTAATGGGAGCATGAAACAGATCGGCTGGCAGAGGGAATCACTGACGTAGTGGTTGAAGGGACCGTTAGAGTTAAGAAAATAACTCTCTCCTGTGTCCCAGATGGCCTATTCCCTATAACCGAATGGCTGTCGACTATAGTAGATGCCTTAATTGCCTTCTCTCGCTCTCTCTCTCTCTCTCATTCTCTCTCTCTCTCTCGCTCTCTCTCTCGCTCACTCTCTCTCTCTCTTTCTATTCCCGTCCTCGAATTAACATTAATCTCCCCTTTCCCAAACATACCCCTACACTTTGGCGCCAAAGATTCTCAGTTCCCAAGCAAGAGTTATTACACCCATTACCTTAACAACAGCATCGCCATATTGACATAAATCATTGCTTTCACCCCGGACACCCGCACCTACCCGCAAGTCTCGGGTTTTCTCGCGTCGATGCCGAGATGGACGATAACAGCAGTAGCTGTAAGCTGTGTGGGCAGTAGACTGACAGGAAGTGACATACTTCAAATCTCCTGGGTAGGGCAATAATCTGAGTCCGTTCGGGAATGTTCTGTCGTTGAATTTAAAAACGTTGCGGTAAATATGAGTCATTGTACCCTTAAACAATAGGTTATCACATTTACTGTAGTTCAAGATTGGTCTTTTGAAAAGCTCTAAAATGATTTTTAGTTCAATTTCTTATATTTTTCTTTTAACATCTGAATTCGTATAATTTAAAAGGATAATGCCAACAAAACTGAGCTGTGCATTTCATCATTTTATGTCAGTGTTAAACCATGCTCATTGTAATTAATGAAGAAAATTATTGAACTATGTAAGGGAATATTAGTATATAAAAAAAATGACGGCAGCATTTTATTTTTAGAGTAAGCCAATAATGCTAGTTTCAGTGAAGAGGAGTTCGACCTAGTATGCAGCAATGAAATACAAGATAAAGACTTTGGTATTTTTTTTAAAAAGATTAAAATAAAAATTGTATGCTGTAAAGAAATGAAAAAAAAAGAGTTTGATTTAAATTTTCTATTGCTTTGATGTTTACATTTCGGGAATGTTTAAATGGCGTAAACACGTTTATGGAGTGAGGTGGGTGGGAAGTTAAGTCAGGTTTGAGTAGGTTACAACCATCTGTCATTGTGAACGTGTAATATACTTTGTTATTACTAATTTATTTTACCATCTAGTTGTTTTTTTGTTGTTGTTTTTATATATATATTTATTTTCAAAGTATTTAAAATAAAAATATGACAGAAAAATGACACGGTTTCTAAACCAAATAGATGAGATAAAAGTGTAATTATGTATAGGAAATGATCGTTCCCAGGTACGCTACTTTTAGATTTGGTTCTTATGAATTTTCTTTTAGAAACGGAATTTATGGCATTGTATTTTCTTGATACAATTGTTAACAAACATTGAAATTGTTACATAAACTGAAATGATAGAGTTTTCCAAGAATGATCTTTTCAAATATGGAATTTGCCCAATTGACATATCCAATTATGATATAGAGCTATCCAAGTATGATATCATTTTAAATATGATAATTTCATAATAGAGCTTTTTCAAGGAAATTTTTTTTTAAATGAGGCATTGACTTGATAGAGTTATCATATTAGATTATCATTTTAAATGAGGCATTGATTTGATTGCGCTATCATATAAGATTATCATTTTAAATGAGGCATTGACTTGATACCGCTATCATATAAGATTATCATTTTAAATGAGGCATTGACTTGATAGCGCTATCATATAAGATTATCATTTTAAATGAGGCATTGACTCGATAGCGCTATCATATAAGATTGTCATTTTAAATGAGGCATTGACTTGATACCGCTATCATATAAGATTATCATTTTAAATGAGGCATTGACTTGATAGCGCTATCATATAAGATTATCATTTTAAATGAGGCATTGACTTGATAGCGCTATCATATAAGATTATCATTTTAAATGAGGCATTGACTTGATAGCGCTATCTTATAAGATTATCATTTTAAATGAGGCATTGACTTGATAGCGCTATCATATAAGATTATCATTTTAAATGAGGCATTGACTTGATAGCGCTATCATATAAGATTATCATTTTAAATGAGGCATTGACTTAATAGCGCTATCATATAAGATTATCATTTTAAATGACGCATTGACTTGATAGCGCTATCATATAAGATTATCATTTTAAATGAGGCATTGACTCGTGAATGTTCATTCTCTTTTGGGTCGAGCCGTTAGGCTCTTAAGACCCGGTTCATTTTATCGCATGCGAGCCTCATCAAGCGGGCATCGCCATAAAGGTACTCCTCTTGACTTGATAGCGCTATCATATAAGATTATCATTTTAAATATGGCATTGACTTGATAGCGCTATCATATAAGATTATCATATAAGATTATCATTTTAAATATTGCATTGACTTGATAACGCTATCATATAAGATTATCATATAAGATTATCATATAAGATTATCATTTTAAAAATGGCATTGACTGGATAGCGCTATCATATAAGATTATCATTTTAAATATGGCATTGACTTGATAGCGCTATCCTATAAGATTATCATATAAGATTATCATTTTAAATATTGCATTGACTTGATAACGCTATCATATAAGATTATTATTATAAGATTATCATATAAGAATATCATTTTAATTATGGCATTGACTTGATAGCGCTATTATATAAGATTATCATATAAGATTATCATATGATTATCATTTCAAATAGGGCATGAACAAATAGGAGGTACATTTTTATGGTATCGTCCAAATATGGTAATAACATGATTTAGAAATTTTGCCAAAAGCAACTCATTTCAGATAAGAGAAAACGTTAAAATATTTCATAACAATTTGTTTCCAAACATCACGCGCACTAAAACTAACTCCAATGCCTATTCTTTTGTCTTCTTTCCTTAATTTTTTTTTCTTGCTATCTTTCAAAATCTTTATTTCGCATTTCAACATCTGCTTCTGTCTGGCCCGATCAGAATATATTTCCTCTTTGGCATGATAGTGATCATTCTGTTTGTAATGATACTTACCTTAAATTGTATGTACTGGAAACGCAGTATTAAATGACTCAATCAGTGCTAAGAAGTCAAAAGTGTTGTCTTGTGCCGCTAGTCACTAGTAATGATGGCTGTTGATGATGAAATTATTGGCTTTGCTCTGATAAAATTTATATTGTTTCAGTAAAAAAAAGTATTCACAGTGCTGTATTTACCTATAAGCTAGATAAGGTATAGCTTAGGGCAATCACTCCCCCCCCTCCCAATTAAAAAAAATATATTTAAGCGAGCAGTAGTCATTTTTGGCCCTAATTTAGAATTTTTGGACTTACATCTCAAACATCTTAGGGTCTTATCAAGTCTTAATCTGGCACTGATTATTCTTTTTTTTAAATTATATACGAGACAGTGGCAATATGCTGTGTTCGCTTAATTAATTGTTTATAGCTTCGATTTCTGCGTCGCAGAGAAAATCAGTTAAAAATATAATCTAAATATACATTCGTGTTTATCCCAAATTTCTTTGTAAATGCAACATGTTTTTCATTTAATTTATTTATTTATATCTTCAATTTTTTTTCATATTTGTCGTTAGGGAATATCGTGTACGTTAATGTTGTATTTATGTACAATTATTAAGGTTGTATAAAATGCTCTTCAAGCCAACATCACTAAATTCCGAGAAGAAATTGATGTTTTTCCAAATCAAACAATTAAGTGTATGACCATTTTTTTTTAAATGTTGTAACATTTAATTAAGCAAATAACTTCTGCATAACCGGAGGTCCTATTTATTGTTGTAGTGTCATAATGTCACATATCCCTTTATTGATTAAGTGATTCTGCAAGAAACAGATAAATTCAGCATTAGGGCATGTTAGAAACTATCACTTTCATAGCTTATGGTATAAATTGGTTGTGTTTTCTTAATGCATGCCGTGTTGTTGTTCTTGAATTTGTTTCTTGATCAACCAACGAATGCGGGGATTTGAAGGAGACTGAACACAATCGCAGCATTCATGGATGGACAAGCCTCGCCAAGGGAGACGACTAGCGGGAGAGAGGCGGGGAAGGATTGGGCAGAGGTATTCTCCCCTGGTCAGCTGTGCATCTACCTATCCTTCTTCTTCCCTCTCTGGCTTCTTCACGTCTTCAAAAACCCAGAACACGTTCGTCTCATTCGATTCGGCGGCCGACCAAAAATTTGACCACACGGGAGTTTTGATTGTTTTAATAGTTATTTTTACTTTTTGTTTTTTCGTTTCTATTCCCCCCCCCCTTTTTTTCTCTCACTCTCTCTCTCTCTCTCTTTCTCTCTCTCTCTCTTTCTCTCTCTCTCTATCTTTCTCTCTCTCTCTCCCACTCTCTCTCTTCTCTCTCCATCACTCTCTCTGTCTCTTTCTCTCTCTCTCTCTCTCTCTCTCTCATAAATGCATCAGAGTATAATTTGACATGAAATGTACTTTTTTTTTGCAATAAATTTCATTGATTTGTCTCACTTCAAAACAGCACCTATAAAAAGTTCATTGTTATTTATTAGCCCCATTTTATACAAGCTTTCGGTGTCGTTATTGATGTTGTCCCTTCTTTGTGCACCACCTTTGGTCTAAAGGTCATGTCATCCGCCTAGTGATCTGCGGGAATTTTTAAAAGACGTAAAAAAACCAAGTTTTTTACTATAAATCCTTTATGTACGAGACATAACTAAAAGAATGTTCATTATAATACGCAGCGCAAGACAATTCAAAAATACAAAATTGCAGTTGTGTCGTAAAACATGTTTAATATAATTCGCACCGATCAGGAATATGTTTATAAAAAGAGTTGTTAATAAAATACGCACCGCGACGCTCTATCTCAAAAAATAACATGATACACAGCAATGAATAAAATAATCTAAAAAATCAATAATTTAATTACGGTAAATGCGATCGATCTGAAATTTTGATACATTGTTTTTATGATCGGTACGAAACTGCCTGCAAAATTTCAGCTTGCTAGCTTACGAGAAAGTGGGTTAAAAATTGATCAAAGTTTTGGCGACAACAAGCAATCAAGGGTTCAACCAAACACCACGAGTTAATATAAAGGATTAAAAAAATAGGTTTTATCTTATATGATTTTTATTACCAAAAAAAAATGGGCCCCCCCCTGGCCCCGAAAGGTACACTATCTTAAGTTTAAAATCCCTTTGGATCGTGATTGTTATATGGGCCAAATTTGGTCGTGATCTTTCAATCCATGTAGAAAGGTGTGGGATGCAAAGCCTCCTTGTCAGGCGAGACCAAGATAGTATGTACTTATGTAATTTATTACAGGGTAACTTTGAAACTTCATTATTTACTGAGAAAAAACATTTAGTAACCGTTATCAACATAGAAAAAAGAAAATTACTTTCTAAACATATAGCCACATTTTCTTAGCAAGTCTGTGCAAATGTGATGTACTAAACAAACATATTAAAAAAATATTTAAACGAATAATGCCAAGAAATACAGAGGGATTCGAAGATGAGCACACACAAAAAATGTCACATTTGTAAAATTAATGTTATTATATTCTTATATCTCCAACGCCCATCATTCAACCGAAGCCAATGTTGCCCAACAGTAATAGCTCTGTGGAAATTCCTCAGGTGGACGAGGGCTAAACTCAGAATCAATGAGTTAAAAGTCATGTGGCGTTAACACGTTTGAAAAAACTACAAACTGGGTGTGTTGGTAGAGAGAAAGTCTTTTACAAGTGAAACAGTGGGAGATTTGAACTCTGGTGGTGATGGGTGCACAAGAGTGTGGCATTTTTAAAAGAAAAATGAGTTCGGTCTTTGAAAAGAGTGTACATTTTATTGAAATTGCGTGGCCTTCGAAAATTGTGCAGTATGGTGTGTCAATATTGTTGATACATCCAAGTAGCCAGTGTTAGTATGGTGTGTCGATATTGTTGATACATCCAAGTAGCCAGTGTTGGTATGGTGTTTCAACATTGTTGATACATCCCAGTAGCCAGTGTTGGTATGGTGTGTCAACATTGTTGATACATCCAAGTAGCCAGTGTTAGTATGGTGTGTCAATATTGTTTATACATCACAGTAGCCAGTGTTGGTATGGTGTGTCAACATTGTTGATAAATCCAAGTAGCCAGTGTTAGTATGGTGTGTCAACATTGTTAATACATCTTAATAGCTCATGTTTAAGACGCAGCATTTAGTTTATATAATAAGTCAATTTGAAAGAAGCTACATCCTCATGTTGGTGGTTCTATTTGTTCTTAAGTTTTAAATTAGGAATTAACACTTTTGAGGACGAATACAATTTAAATCGAAGTATCTTTTTTTAAATATATAAAAGTTATAATTAATTTCAACTTTTTCTTATTTTCGTCATGAAAATTGGTTTATGGGTTCAGATTTTTCATTAAATAATGCCTCCCCTTGCAACTCCAAACAAACAAACAAACATACAAAAACTTCCAAATATATATATATATATAACCAAGGCCAACTTAATAAAAATCTTGTATTCTGTCACTGAACTAGTTGACGCCCTCCCACATTTGATGCCCACCATGAACCTAAGCAACTTCTCGACGTTTACTTTGAGTTCGACCACGCCCAGCAACCTGACGCCGCCCCCAGCAACCAAGCCGTCCTTGACGCCCACAGAGTGGATCGTCGTGTCCACTATGCTGTCCGTCTTCTCTGTCACCGGGACGATCGGCAATGCCCTGGCAATCTACGTCTTTGCCAGCCTCAAACAAAAGGTAAACAAACATCCGCGTTCACTTTGCAACCTTTTCGAACAATATCACTAGCTATCATACTATCATTGAAAGAAGGACATTTTTGCTTTGCTTATTTTATTTTGTTTAATCATAAGCATGATTATTTTAATTAAGCATTTTCATTAATTTATAAATTGTTGTTTTATTTTATTTTTTTTAATTAAAGAAAATTAATTTTTTTTTAAAACATTGATATTTTTGGGATCTGATATTTTGCTAACTTTTTTCATTTAAAAAATACACTAAAAACAATATAACATTTATTTGGGAGAAGTTTTATTTTGTTTCGTTTTACCGACTTATTATGGTATCTGACTAAATGTCTTTTCTCGGACTAAGTTATTTATATTTTTAACGCGTTTTATTCGATCAGTGTTGATTCTAAAGAATCCACATAAAAATGTCAACGATTATTGAAAATGAAAACCTTAAGGCGACTTATCCTCGAGTCCCAGCCATAAATCCATGGATTACTACTTTTATTTAACATTCCGTGTGTCAGTCTTGGCTTCCGTCTCCTCTCGTGTTCATCTCTCAGCGTGTATTCCTACTAGAGGCCCGACCTTCTACATTTCCGTTGTATAATGACTAGAGAATCATCAGAAGCTATAGACCACCGGACAGCGTTGATCCACTATGACTGCTATAAGCCGACCATTACAAGATGTACGAAAACAAAACATTTTTAATAGACATTCTCGTTTCCGACTGTCCATTTTAGACTTCGACTGTCCAGGAAACGGTGTTACAAGAGACAGATATTGTCTTGGCGGTTAAAGATATTTCGTTGCAATATTCGACTGATGTGAACATAAATATTTAAATATGATTTAGATTCTGTACTTTCACACGCAATTAAAGCGAATGTGCGAGATAAGTATGATGTCAATGATGCTTCCTGTTTCGAATAAAAAAATTTTTATTTAAATTATTGACACAATCCTTTTGACAGAACCCGACCTAGTCATCTTTAACGATCTTCATCAACAATCATTAGCATATATATTGGGTGTAAATACTATAGGCTGAGTTCAGATCCCGGCTACCAACGTGAAGCTTAAACTAGAAGTCAGTGCATTTATTTTTTTTAAAATTTTTTTTTAGTAAGTGCTGCCACTTTGTTCCAGTGATCTTATTGGCACTGGTCACATAAAAATTATCAGTCCTTATTTTAAAATGTCAGCACTAAAATGGAAAAATACAACTGCCTACCAAGGTGATACGTGCATCGACACAACCCCCCCCCTTCCCTAACCTTTCCCAACCTGATTTCATTGCCACAATTTTCTGCAATAACTTTTTAACGAAGTTTAGGCCACACAGTTAAACGTATTCAAATTTCTTTGCTTTTTAAAGTATGGACTAAGGCAGGGGTGGGCATACTAGAGCCCGCGGGCCGCATGCGGCCCGCAAAAGTATATTATGCGGCCCGTTGGCATGTACATGTTGCGATCTTATGTCGATGTTAATTTATTTTTAGAATTTTCGCTATATTTATACAATTTTATTCCGATTATTTGATTCGAATCTAGGGATATTAAATCAGTTTTATGGATCTTCAATTGATTAGTGACCATTAGTCTTTAATTGTTAACATCCTTATTCGAAACTGCATTTCAGCTCAACCGGACGTGGCATTTGTTTACGATTTATATATTTGTGGTTTTGTAAAACATTATAATTTTAAAGCAAATAGACATTAATTTAACCATGAGTGCTGCCAAGAAAAAAAAAGAAAGATTGAGGACGAATGTCGTATTTTGAATGACAGCAAAGCAGTCTGCTTGCTGTACCGTAAGTGTGTGAGCGTCTTAAAGGAGTGCAACTTAAAAAGACACCGCCCGCAAAAAAAACATTTAGATTTCGAGCACAATGTAAGAAACGAAGAGATAAAAGGGAATTTACAAGGAGTTCGTTAATAACTTAAAGAAGCTGCAAACTGTTTTCACTTAACAGTCTTAAATACAAGATGCTGCAACCGAAGCCAGTTTGGTGCTGTCCCATCAGATTGTAAAACGGAACAACTCTTTTTCTGACAGCTATTTCTTCATGGAATGCCTGTCAGATGCAGCAAGCATTATGTGTCCAGAGCAGAAAACTAAATTTCAAAGATTTCCTTTATCAAGGAGAACTGTAGTCAGGCGTGTTAAAAAAATTAGAGACAATTTGATGCACCAACTTGCGTTGGACGAAAGTACCGGTGTAACGGATACAGTTCACTTGTTGGTATTTATACGGGGAATAAACACTCATTTTGACCTTACTGAAGATTTACTTAGTGTTGAGCACCTCAAAGACACGACTACAGGCCAGGATTTATTCAATGCTGTTGAGGACTGTGTTGAAAGAACTGGGCTGGTGTGGAACAAGATAGCAAGTGTAACAACCGATGGAGCGCGTGCTTTGAATGGAAAAAAACGTATTTCTTGTGAAGTTGATAAAAATAAAATTAAAGAAGAAGATCCCGACCATAAACTTTTACCTCTCCACTGTGGCATCCATCAGGAAAGTTTGTTTAAAGCTGCGTTGTGATCTGAAGTTTTGAAAAAAAAATCCTTTACATTTGAATGTATCGATATACGTCACTTGACAGATCAAAATGATTAACACTTTAATCATCATTATACGTTTATTATTATCATTATCACTTTTGCTAGAATTATTATTAATAATCATACTATGTTTAGTTACTATAACTTTTGTTATTCTATTAACTTTATGTTTAAACTATTTCTTACTATTATTATAGCACCCACTTTTCCTACTACAACAACTTCTATTAAAATTACCAGTAGGCTGCAAGTGCAAAAACCATAACTGCTATTACTAGTATTACTACTACTACTACTTCTACTACTACTACTACTACTTTTTCTACTTCTTCTTCTTCTACTATTACTTCTACTACTACTACTACTTCTGCTACTACCACCACTGATACTACTACTACTGACTACTACTACTACTACTACTAATTAATACTATTTCGACAACTACTACTACTATTACTAGTATTACTACTACTAGCACTACTTCTACTACTACTACTACTACTACTACTACTACTACTACTACTACTACTACTACTACTACTACTACTACTACTACTACTACTCTATGACTACTACTACTACCCCTGCTACTGCTACCTATACTACTGCTTCTTCTACTGCTATGCCACTGCTACAGCCACCACTATTAAAAATCAGTTTTATATTTAATGAACACACGTATGAATATGTTCCAGGAGTTGGACTGACATGTCTCAAGTGTAAACTATTATTTCTTAGCCCTTATCATTCCAGCTGACATCCACCATCTTCATCCTGACGCTGGCCGGCACCGACTTCATCACCTGCCTCATCACCATCCCGTTCACCATCCTCATAGAGTTCTTCGAGTTTAAGGTCGGCAGCGACGAGGTGTGCAAGATCTACCACTTCCTGATCACCACCACCGTACCATTCTCGTGTGTCGTCATCGTGGCCATCGCGGTGGACAGGTTGGTGTTCCCGCCTGCATAGTTACGATGACAGGGCTTTCTCGCTACCAACAAACTGGGTTTTGATGTTTGAAAGACAATGCGTCAATGTTGCTGATATAGCGTGATTGTCTACAGAACGATTCAGTATTGGGGGCCGTCCATTAATGACGTCACGTTATTTTGACCGGTTTTTTTTACGGTCACAAGTCGTAACAAAAAGTTAGACCCTCCCTTCAATATGACGTTTCAAAGCTATTCCCTTACCCATAAAAGCCGTATTTTCTATTTGACAATGAGCATGTTTCAAAAACCATTTTGTCATCTAAGTATGTATTTAGTGTAAGGCTGCACACTAATATCGTAACAAGCTTGAAGCCATGTAAAACGCATTAAATAAATTGTAATATTTAAGTGGAACTTTTATATAAATTTGCGCATTTTGATGTGACGTCACAGTTCTTAAATACACACCTCCCCCTCGCCACGCATAGTTAAAAATGTGTGACCAAACTCAACACCCCCCCATTCCCAACTTTTGTTTTTAGTTGCGTGACGTCATTTAAGTACGGCCCTTTGCCTCGTGCCACTACTTTAATGACATGGCGGCGATTCAGCTTGTGGAAAAGGAAAAAGTGTGTGTGTGGGGGGGGGGTAAAAAAATTGAGGAGGAGGTAAATTTTAGGGCGGTTAGTGATTGGGAAATAAGAGTTTAATATTCCAACTTAAAGTATTTCAAAAGCAGGTAATAGAAAACAATATATCACTCCATTTTATATAGAATTAAAAGCAATGACACCAAATAGGCTAAGAATAGACATTTAAATTTAGTTAAAACTAAGAATGCACAGATGTCTTACTACTTTTTTAAAAAAAAACAAGTTGGCTCTTTTTTTTATCCAACGGTTTGTTAATCAAAGTTTTAGAAATTAAAACTCTTTGATAAGGAAAAATCATAACCATCAGTATTATTCGTTAGTTACTTATGTTTAAAATGATGGCCAACGAACTTTGTATGCTTAGCAAACTATTCGCCCGAAATTTAACAAATCGACCTGATATCAATTTGAAAGCTTTAGCCGTCGAAACAAATGTATTATACATCAATTCTTTCAACAACTTGCATTTCCATTTGCTTCTTATGGATAATGCTAAATATTTTTGTTTCGGAAACTCCTTTCAGCATCAAAATCCAGAAAAAAATAAATCAATTTAGGTGCCTGCTTCGAAAATTAAATAAGAAACAAAGCAAAATTGTAGCCATTACTACAATTATTAAACCTTAACAGATCCCCAACAATCTCCCAGTCGGTTACACGCTCTTGTGTCTTAAACCTATTAATCCCCTCCCAAACATAATTATAAGATTTTTTTAATGGTTAATTATTCTAAATTTCTATTGAAGCCTAATATTTTTGTCTAATTTGCTTGTGAATAGTAATGAATGGGGGCGCACTTTTTTGAAAACATTAAGATAATTCTATTGTTTAAATTGTAAAATTGATTGAGCTACTTTCTTAAGCCCATTTTTACAAGCCTCAACTTTGTCCATGACCTTTCATCTGCAGGTACATGTGTATTTGCCATCCATTCCACCACTGGATGACCATCCAGAGGGCCCGCATCATCATCGCGGTCCTTGTTGTCGTCATATTCGCCTTCGGCGGCCTGGTGTGCGCCCACTACACCATCTACATGAAAACGGAAGTTGGGTTGAGACCTCCTGGCCCGTTCAGCCTGAGCCACTACAACATCACCATGGGAGGGATGACCTTCACCCCTGACCCCATCTCCCCGGGACCCAGCTACTCCACCGCGGAGGCCAAAACGACGTCCGCGAACAAGACGGCGCCGAGCCTGACAGTGGCTGACCATAACGAGACGAGCACTGTCCGTGACGCGCGCACCGTGACCACATACACGTACATGAAGACGACCTGCGACATTCAGGAGGATTTGATAGACAAGCGCTTCTACGACGCCTTTCGACAGCTCTATGTCGGCATCTTCTTTGTCAGCTGCATCATCGTCTTTGCTCTCTACAGCCTCATCTACAGGTGAGGCAGTCCACTCTGTAAAAAATTGTAAAGAGGGTGCTTGTAAAAATCGTAAAGAGGGTGCATGGCCGCTTTTTATTATTAATAGTTTCAGTCTATTATCAGGCGAAGGATTCGTTAAGTTAATTTCCATAGACTGGCGTGTAATTAATTGACGAATTAAACCTCTTAATATTGACTAAATTTTAACATGTTCAGAATTTCATTATTTAATATTTTGAGATTTTTCTTAATAAAAATGCTACTATTAAAATTAGGGGAAAACATGTCTCTTAAATAATATTTCAGAACAGTTAACAATTAATAATATATAATCGTTGCTGTCTAAATGCGAGAAATGAAGACTTTCTAACAAAGTTTTCGGAGCTTTTCTCTGAATATATTCCTCCAATACAGGGAGAAACAGTCTGGCTCCAAGAGTATGAGATCTAATTATTTTTTTCTGGCGCAATAATATACTTTTTCCTTTTTTCATTGTTGAAAGAAATTACCTTCAACACAATAGAGGTTAGACTAATACTCCAAATATTGGCGGTAATAATGCAGAAACAGCCCATCTATTTTAATTATATTTTTAAACGCTCTTTTTATGATTCCAAACTAATGCTGACCCCCAGCACCAGGCAGACTGTTCACATTAAGAACAATATTAATATTTAGTATCTTGACTCCTTTAACTAACCATATATATTTAAACAATGGCGGTTCCTCATTAACCACTTGTAGTAAGTAATACGTTGATTACTTGTATAATACTTCATACCAGTTTTTGTATTCCGATAACGCACGTTATGTTTATATGAATCTCAATTATATTTAATCCTCTTGTTATACCATTTCGGATTTTGTTTCACGTTCCTGCTGTGTAAAGTGCTGCTCCAATGATGGTACAAAACAAAATATATAAGAAAAAAAACGCGTTTTTTAAATAATTTATTTATCTTTACTTATTTAAAGTTGTATTATTTAGACAGACAAAACAGATTTCCCCATAGAAATCAGCAAGTTTTATATTAAAATCAAAAGAGCTTTTAAGGTTTCAAAGAACAAAAATAAAACACGTAATTTGGATTTCGAGATAAGATTAGATTAAATGTTTATCTCCAGCTTTGTTCAAGAAAGTATTTCTATTTGCAGGTCTGTGATTGCCCAACGGAAGAAGAAACTCCACATCAAGTCCGCCCAGTGTTGCCTACTATGGAACGCCACCAGTGTGGACACACCCCACGAGGCGGCAGAGATGACCCAGGACATCGAGCTGAGCCACGTCAATGGTGAGGAGCGCCTCACCACCCGCCACAACTCTGGCACCATGGAGGAGCTGGAGCCCCACAACAACGGCGCGGTCCGCAAGTGTTCACTCTCCAAGGCCCGCATCGAGCGCATGCGCGTGGCCAACATAAAGACGGCCTTCACCTTGTTTATTGTGACCCTGGTGTTCATCCTGGCCTTCTTGCCTTCCTGGTTGATGGCTCTCAAAGTCATCGACATGAAGGTCATCATTTTCTACATGCATTTCGTCTACAATGTTGCCAACCCTTTCATCTACGCTTTCCTGAACCAGAATTTCAAAACAGAGCTTCAGCGAATTCTGCGCTGTGGCAAACAATGACGTTTTCGCGACAAATTCAACAACAGTACTTTGTCAAGAAATACCATCTATACTTCTGTTGGGAGGGTTTGAAGTCCAAATAACGTAAAGAAGAATATTTTTTTTTAAAAAACAACATCAAAAGCCAAAAGGACCTAACAAAGGTCTAATACTTTTACATTCAGTAAGGTAGCAATGACAAAGTGATACCGAACTCGTCAGAGCATGTGGCAGTCAGTAGCACACGTGCAGCAATACATACGTTATAAGATAAGTGTTTGTGTGTTTAATTAATTTAGACTAAACAGTCGAAATCGTGGATTCATTCAGATAAGTAGTTAAACTAACTGCCAACAGATATAAAATCCTAACGCCTTGCCACATCTCCGTGTTTCTAAAACTAATACCTCAATTGTGGACTTGATCATCGCTGGAGTGCATTGAGCACGACTTTGTTTAACAGGCTCAACTGGAGCGTGTTTAATTAACAGAGTTTTGAGCACTGCTGCTTCTAAGGTTGAAACGTTTTCCATGTGAGTCACGATTTTTGGGGGCTGATTGGCTGTGGAGCGTCAAAGTCCGCCGCTTATATCACAGCTCAAGTCTTCACTCTATTTCCGGTTGATGAAAAGGTTTTGAAACGTTTACAATTTTTCAACGTTTACTGTCAACGATTGTGAACACTTGTTTCCCAATCAAACAATCCTTGTTTTACAAACGTAACGTTATTTGGTTGCCCAAATGTCAACGATTGTGAACACTTGTTTCCAAATCAAACATCCTTGTTTAACAAACGTAACGTTATTTGGTCGACCAAAGATGTCGGACACATTTAGATTTACTCGATATTGGGAGCTATCATGAGATGATTAACAATATCTCTTTTTTCAAGCTTACCTACTTTAAAAGCCGAATTTACCCATGCAGGAATGGGATTTGTACCAAGAAAAGGGATTCTTACAGTGGCTGGAACATGACACCCGCCTGTGTATTCGACACAACAATATATTTTACAGTTACCAAGCAAAATTCAACCTTTAATTACAGACCAGACAAATATCTCTGTGAAGTTTGAAGCGATTTTTCTAATTATATGAGACATTTGCGTTTCTCCTTGGTGGTAATTTACAATTCCACGCTTGAATGAAGCAAACAAAATTGATTCTATTACATTATAAAAACGTACATTGAGAGTGTAATCTGAAAATATATCCTCCAAGAACGGTTTGCTCTTGCTCATGACTTCATCTTTGAATATTTGTCTTTAAACTTAGCCTGAATGTTTGTTCTCTCGTTGAGCAAGATGAGCAAGAAAATGGTTTGGCAATGAGATTTCAATATGAAATGACCTAATTCCCAGAGCCATCACGTGGGTCTTTTAACAATCGACAATTGGGAAAACACTAGGGATATTAACAGAGGCTTTAATGGTCAATATAATGCTAACAATCGACTTTTAAAGGGAGTACAAACCCACAAAAAAAGTAACAAAACTGAAAATATAAAAATATTTTTAAAACAGAAAAACGATAAGGCCATAAAATAATAAAGGGACTGCTCAAACCTTCACAGTAAACTTGACATTTGAAATGCCAAGTAATGCAAATATGAATACGTCACAAAACAACGGCAGAAGTTGAGTCATAAAAAGTGTTGTTTTGGATTATTCAATGAGGCACTTTTGTCATTCGATAAGGTTTACATTTATTCAACGTGTTATGTAAAGTATTTTAAATTAAATTTGAGACATTATATGTGTATAAAATAATAATGGAATATCATGAATGAATCACTGGTTTTTTTTTATTTATTGGATGAGAGAAGATAAAAGAGAAGGTATTGTTCTATTAAAAATGATAACGTTATATTGAAAATAGAAAAATTCATCTAAATAACTAACCGTTTTCTAGATATTTTTCAAGTGTACATATTTTTGAGCGATGCACAATACTAATTTTACTTTTTAATATTTTTTTAACTTTTAATATTTATGAGCAGTTTAATAATCTACGAAACATGGGGAGAAATAATAAATAAAGGATAGAACCTGAAAATCGATTCCAACTCATAACAATAGACAAGCTTTGGAATGAGTCCTTACGAGATTAACGAGACGACGGGTAAAGCTTTCCAGGAGCTGAAAAAGGCGCTTGGGCATTGTGCAACACATTTCCCTCGTATACCGTGGCTTGTGAAAGCTGCTTCAATTGTCTGTACGTTGTAATAAATAGAATTTAGGACGCAAGTATCTTCTATATAGAAAGAACGTCTGTCATTTATATTAAAATTGTAGATTTAGGCTTCAAATTTTAATTTTACAATGGTTTGTAAGCTAAAATTATATTCAGACAGCACGATTTGATCATAGGCGTGATGTCCCTTTGTTAATGGTTATTGTTTTAGTGGAAATCGAAATGAAATTATGGAATGTAGAACTTTAAATTTTTTAGTTGTTTTATCATTATTTTCTTATTGTTAAAAGCACTGTTCGCATCGTTTTCTTTTGCTTTTATCTTCTTTTTTTTTGTTGATCCGATTGTATCCATGTACATTGAATCGTTCACTAGTGTGATACAAACAATTTGTTACAGATTGGAACAGTGTTCAATAATTATCGTAATCATACACAAACCATTAGTTACACATTTGAAGCGTGTTAAATTAGTATCGCAATGATCTTTGTCATTTTTTTTGTTGTACACTGTGTATCAATGAAGTGTCCAATCCATGTTTAAATTAAACTTGATTTCTACACAGAATGTCTTTTAACTATCTGTATCAAAGTATTATTATGTTGTATTTAAATGCATGTTATTGAAAAGCTAATGTCAAGTAAATGACTTATTATTATTGTTGGTTTATGCTTACGTTCTCAAGGCCCTAGCTAATACCTGCAACCATCTGCTGGCACAGTGCCATACAACATTTTTTCAGTGTTTTGCTTTGCTTCTCTGACGTTCCCAAAAAGAGCGGGTTTTTTTTTGTTGTTTTTTTTTAAAGATAGGCTTTTGAAATTTTGTATCATAATATATTTATGTATTTTAATGATTAATTTAACACATTTATTACGTTTTCCTATTTTAATTTTTTAAAATTTATTTGTATTATATTATTATTATTATTATTACATATTTGTTTGAAAATATGTTTTTAAAGTTTGCTTTTACAGATAGCCTATTTCCTATTATGTTTGACTTTTGTCTTTGGCAAATGATTTCATTAAATTTTTTGTGAACTTTTTTATAAATAGAAGTCATATATTTATTTCTTGAATTTATGTTCCATCTGTGTCTAAAACGCTATCATATTATACAAACCTATTTTCTGTTTATCAATATCCCATTGTAATTTGTATAAAGTCTTATGTCATATAAGGATAGAAACCAATTCAATCCGATCAGAGATAAATATAAATTTGCTGATGTCAAAGATCTTAACGGCAAGCATCAAATTATTATTTTTATATTATTATTTTTTAAAATAAATAAATAAAAATTTGTTCACTGTCATTTTCACAGATTTTATTATAAATTGAGACTAAACTGACTTTTTAAAAAATAAATAAAAAATGTGTTGAAATGTATAATCACCTGAAGATCATTTGGTGTAGATTATGCATATGAAATTAGAATTATTACAACCAGTATATTTGATATTCAACATCCTGTAATGTTATCGCTAGATTTTATTATTTCTTTTATTCGTTTAAATTTAGACACTCATGATATTCTTCAAGATAGGCTATGAAAACATTCTCGTTATTATCAGGCTAATAAATTTTCCTGGATTGGAACTAAACGTGGTATGTAACTTAATAAATTCGAAATTGTAAATAATGTATCTATATATTATATTTGCACACTCTGACACGCACACACAGAATACTAAACAAACTAACTTAACAAATGTAAGGTGTGCCGAGTTGCTTGCTGTGGTCATTAAAAATAAATTTTGTGCTAGATTGCGTGCAACTGATTTAGATGAATGATAATGAGTGAAGACAGCTGTACATCGCAGTAATTTAGATGAATGGTCAGGGGTGAAGACAGCTGTACATCGCAGTAATTCAGATGAATGGTCAGGGGTGACGACATGTCTTACATCGCAGTGTGTTTCCGAAGAACGGTCTAACAAAGCGTTCTCAAACTCGCTGCCGTCCTTTGAGAATCGCTTCTAGAAGGCAAACAGAACCTATGGCATTAATTGCCAGAAGAGAAAATGCACATACAGAGGCTGTTGAGTGGCTAGATGAGGACGAGTTGATCTGTCTGAAATTATCCTTCCAGGAAACGATGATGGTGGAAGATTGATGTCAGTCGTAACTATGGATGAACACTTCACTTCACCGTTGTAAGATGATGTCCAGTGAATATTTTTGAATGAAACATAATTGATAGGACCATAATAAACAGATTCAATATAGCACAAGAGTTGGTCACATAATTTGTCAATCTAGTCTTTTTTTTTGGTCAAATTGTTTTGTTTCCTTTTTATTATTTAATCACTGGTTGAGGTCAAGTTTCGCTAATCTACTTCTTTTCCTGTGTCAATAGAATTCATAATCGAGAGATTATCTAAAACTTGACCTCATCCATTGTAA